>JALAZF010000680.1:2052500-2589772 GCA_022829125.1 Lathyrus tuberosus
AATATGGAGTTGAAAAGTGGATAAATGGATTTAAAATGAAATATGGTTATTTATGACAAAATGGATAATAGGAAAGGCAAAAATGGATATGAATATTTGTAATGGATAAAAAGATGAATACAAGAAAAAGATAGGTTAATTAAAAGTGAAAATAGACAAATGGATTGGATATAGATATGATGGTTAGTGGAGGAATGTTCAGATGAAAAATATTCTCAGGTAGGACAAATTTGGGGTATGACAGATGCCCCTATCTAATTGGCTTAAACCGAGAGAGTGAACGGCTACGGCGTTCATTCTAAGGGTAGAAGTCAATTAGATATAAGAATGCCCCAAAATTTGTCTCACAAAAGGTAAAGTGTTGTAGAGTAAGAGTTGACAGAATGAAGTGGCAGGGTTCCAACTGAACAAAGTAACTTGAGATTCTCTGGGTTGTCGAAGCAGTACCTTATCTGTTTAAGGTTCCTCGATGATACCAAAGCAGTGTCTCTGAAGTAAATTTGCTGGGGGAATAGCTGAGCAAGATTCCTATCGGAGGAAATGCGCTGGCTCTGCAGGGGAAAGCTCCCAAGAAACTTTTTAGGATATCCTCTGCTTGGGGAGTAAGAATAGCAACAGCTGCTGGGGATTGTCAATATCAACTGCATGATTGAAGAATGACTTGCTGGGGAATAGGATTCCATGAGCACGTGCGGGGTATCAACTTCTCCTCAAATGCACACTGCCGACTTTGAAGGAGGACTGGCCATGATGCTTGCGAACTGATCCTGGATCCTGCTATGCTATGCTGGGGATGGATATGCCATGCATACAGGAATGCAAATGAACTATTTATATGAGATGCATATGGGAATGCAACTGGGCAAGGTTTCATCTCTGGTTTTCGAAGAAGGATTAATGGAGATTAGATGGAGCAAGGTGAAAGACACACTGGGAAAACTGGCATATCAACTCGGGGGTTGAGAAAAGGAAATACAATCAACTCGGGGGTCGAGAAACATTAAGATAAACTGTCTTCAACTCGGGGGTTAAAAGAAAGGTAAAGGTAATATCGACTCGGGGGTCGAGGAAATAAAGACAATATCGACTCGGGGGTCGAGAAAATAAAGGCAAGGTAATCTATCAACTCGGGGGTTGAAGAAAAATAACAAAATATCAACTCAGGGTTTGAAGGTAAAAGCAATTATCATCAACTCGGGGGTTGAAAGAAAGGTAAAGGTAAATATCGACTCGGGGGTCAAAGGCAAAGATAAAGGCAATATCGACTCAGGGGTCGAGGAAATAAAGACAATATCGACTCGGGGGTCGAAGAAGATAAAGATAACAATGACTCGGGGATCAGTACAAGCAATAAGATGTCAACTCGGGGGTCCAAGATGTAATAATGATATCGACTCGGGGGTCGAGATACTAAGGCAATATCGACTCGGGGGTCGAGAAAATAAAGACAAAATATCATCAACTCGGGGGTTGAAAGAAAGGTAAATATTGACTCAGGGGCCGAAGAAAATAAAGACAACATTGACTCGGGGGTCAAAGAAGATAAAGATAACAATGACTCGGGGGTCGAAGAAAATAAAGACAACATTGACTCAGGGGTCAAGAACAAATCAATATAAATCAACGCGGGGGTTGAATAAGGAAATAGATTATCTTATGTATGCATATGATGCTTGTGGACTGTATGTGATGCATATGTGAATGCAAGCAGAGGATTAGTCTTATGAAGGTGCCAAACAAGGTGGACCTTTGGTGGTTGCCAAGCAAGGTTGGACTTTGAGAGGTGCCAAGCGGGGTTGGACTTTATGAGGTGCCAAGCAGGGTTGGACTTTTAGGAGATTACCAAGCAAGGTTGGACTTTTGGAGGTGCCAAGCAGGGTTGGACTTTTGGTAGGTGCCAAGCAGGGTTGGACTTTTGGTAGTTGCCAAGCAGGGTTGGACTTTAGGAGGTGAAAGGATTTGACTTCCCGACACTTAGTATCTGATAGTGCCATTATCAGAGGGCAACTGTGGATGCTCTTGGTGCCCCAAGTTTGATCCTTTGTAGAAAGTTGAGTGCTTGTGCGTGAAAGAACCTTACTTCTAGCTGATATGCCCTGATGGCTTGCAAATGGTTGTATGAGCACCGCGACGTAACCAATGCATGTTGATTGTATGAGCATAGCGACTTATCCAATGCATTCTGATTGTGCATTTGCTCTGCCCCAAGGCTTTTAATACTTGTTGAACTCAAGGGTCGCTTAGTGCATGACATGGCCAGTTTGACTAACTTGAATGTAGGAAGGGAATCTGCCCCTGTCTGGAGGGTAATGAGATGATCTGCCCCAGTGTCTGGATCAGTGGTCTGCCCCAGTCTTGACTTTTGAAAGACTTGCCTCAGATTGACTAAGTATTGCTTTGAAGGACTTTCCCCAGATTCACAAGTATTGCTTTGAAGGACTTGCCCTAGATTCACAAGGTTATGAGATAGTCTTGATTCGAGTCAGTGCCAACGAACGCTCAAGTTTTTCTCTGATTGCACTTAGTCGAAATTTCCAAACTGTCAAGTACTGATTTGCAGCTAAAATTGATCATTCAGAAATGGTAATTTTAATGTGACGTTTGTGCAAGTTTTGAAAAATCATTTATTGGAATGATGTGTCAGTGTGCGACGAATGAACCATTAGTCGAAACGCAATGCTGATTTACTGGTGTGTGAAAGATAAGCAAGAATACGACACCAACTTAGAATATTAGCAAATATGTAGGAGTCAGTTTACACAACCTTGCTGTAGTATGCTTTCAGAATAAACCCCGCCTCAATTAGGTCTTTTGAGGGTTGTAACGTGGTCTGGTTCACGGTTATAGAAACAAAGGATATAAGGCTCAAAGTTATATTTGTACCCACCCCTTCTTCGTGATGATCTCCAGTCCTACGTTCAGTTAAATTGACACACGTACTTAGATGTTGACGGTGTAAGAGTGAAGATGAAGGTTCAAGATTCGCTTGAAATGGCAGTCATCTTATTTTGTTTTTGATGGACATCAGTGACCTTTTGATATTGGCATGGTGGTCACTGGACTTTATTTTGTTTTTGGTGAGGATTCGAGGGCCTCTTTGTTTTTGATCCCATCTTTTGCATGGACTAATTTTATTCTACGAGTCCATTGGGATTGTCCTAATTTTTGCCTAAGTCTCCTTTTTGAGGTGCTCAACTTAGCAGGCTCTTTTTTTTAGAGTAAGGCTTGTGACTGCCAAGTCAGTGGTCATTGAAGAACAACCGTCATATCTTCTGAACTTTGCATGGTTCCTTCGTCACCTCAAGACTTGTACGAAGAATACGGAGTCAGATTAACTGAACACTACCCTGCCCCGAGTTAAGCGTAAGGGTTTAGAAATCCGAAGGAAACTTCTACTTCTCGGTTCGAAGTGGTTGACTAGGGATTAACTCCTTATCACTCCAGTGTTTGGGGATTTTGAAACAATGCCTGTACCTCCTTGGCAGGATTTTATCCGAAAGCATACCATCAGCAATTATGGGTATCTCGTTTTCGTCATCCTCCCTCCAATCTTTGCTAAACAACAATTTGGTTAAGAAAGTGAATGAGAGGTATATAAATGAATATTTTTTGTTTTTTTTTTGTTTTTTGATAAAAGTGAAGAAAATGTGAGCGAATGCGACGTGATTAGTTCAAAAACTGCATGATCACTTCATTAATATTACCATTAATAAACAACAATGACTAAAAGAAAATAGCACATAACAAAAAGAAACTAAAAATGCATAGAAATGACATGATCTAAAAAAATTGCCAGCATTGGGGACTGGGCTTTTCTTTCTTGACCCACTGTTGGACTAGCATTCTTGTTCATCAAGACCGATATAATAACCTTTTTCACACCTACTCTCAGCAACTTCTTTCGAAACAGATGACGATGGACCTGCTTGATCAGATGAAGGATTGACGTTGATTTGAAGACCTCGAGGCGTAAATGAGATTAGCTTGGACTCAATCAAATCTTGGATCTTGTTTCGAAGCTGTTTGCAATCTTCGGTTGAATGCCCCATGGCGCCAGCATGGTTTCCACATCATGCATTGGCGTCGAAGCCTGGTGGGTATGGAGGAATAACAGGATCCAAGCCCTTTGGCGCTATTAACCCACTACTAATCAACCGTGGCAATATACGACTGAATGGCATTGGCAAATGATCAAAATGCCTTTTTGGTCTTTGATTATAGTAGCGTCGGGGTTGTGAAGAGTGTTGTTGTGCAATCTGTTGTTGACGAGGGGGACCTCTATTGGCAGGAGTATATTGACCATGTGGAGAGAATAGAATCGTACAGGGAGGCCCATGGGATTGCTGACTTTGAACATTTGAGATGCTTGGGTATTGAGGTAAGGTACCGGAGATGGAGCTTGTAGAGTGTCCCAGATTACATTGATTTCATCCTCCTCTTCCTCTTGAGAACTGACAATGGATTCAGTCTCACTAGCATGGATGCTCGAGGCGTCTAGGATCTTTCCACTCTTGACATGACTCTCAATGCGTTCTCCCACTAAAACCAAGTCAGAGAAGTTTGATGTCCCATTGCTCATCATTTTTTCTAGGTATGGGCCTTGCAAAGAATCTATGAATAGGTCCACCAATTCTCTATCTGAAAGTGGTGGTTGAACGCGAGCAGCTACCTCTCTCCATCTCTGAGCATACCCTCTGAAGGATTCGTTCTCCTCTTGAGATAAACCTCGCAACTGTATGCAGTTGGGAGCCATGTCAAGATTGTATTGGTATTGCTTCACAAATGCACCGGCTAGGTCCAACCATGATTGGATATGGCTACTCTGTAGCTGCATGTACCAACTCAGTGATGCCCCACTCAGACTGTCTTGGAAACAGTGCATCATAAGTTTGTCGTTGAGAGCATTGGTGGTCATCTTTCTGCAAAACATCACCAAATGTTGTTTTGGACAACTATCTCCTTTGTATTTCTCAAATTTTGGCATCTTGAACTTTGGAGGTATTACAAGCCCGGGTACCAAACACATGTTCAAAGCATTTAGATCAAAAGCATCACGCCCCTTTATGGTTTCAAGCTTCTCTTCCAACACACGACATCTTTCAGCAAACTCAACATCATGAGGTCGTTCAGTATTCACCACCAGGGTTGTCTCTCGGGAATTCGGTGTAGTGAATGCAAAGCTATGGTATTCAATTGCATCATGAGACGAGGCATGTTCATCTTGAATAGTGTGACATTCTTGTATAACCTGGTCCCCAACAGGAATCCGCACAGGCTGAAATTGGGCAAGATTATTCACTTGAGGCAGAATGACGTTCTCAGTGACTGTAGGCCTTTGAATGTTCTCCTCTTTCCTTTCCATAGCTTCCACAAGTTGGTCTAGCTGGTTCTTCATCAAGTCAACATCTGCTCTTGACGCAAATTGGTTCTGCTCTCCTGAGTCCATGATTCTTCCAAAAGCAGCTCAATTCCGATACGGGTGTCGGGATATCAACTGCGGGTTATGGACAAAGGATGGTTGAGTTGGAAAAATGGCATGCATACATGCTAATGCAATGCTGATGTCATGAGTATGCAATGCTTATGCACAGTTCCAGGATCAAAACAACATATGATTCTGAGGGAGGAGTTAAACACAAGATATCTCTGATTACAGGACCCCCCATAGGTAGGCTCTAAACGGGTAGGTGCCTAGAGTTACAGATATATTTCGAAAACATTATAGCCATGACAAAGATTTGTCCGACTATAATATTCTTGAAATAATCTCGTCTAGGTGAGGTTTTCGTATCTTCCCCACGAGAAAGATTCCTCAGAGGCGCCCACTACACAACCATCGACACACAGGTTCTAAATAGGGTTCTCAGAATCCTAGATCGAGGTCGAAAATATTACTGTCAGGAAGTAATACATTCGAGGGATCTCATCTGATTGGGGCATTCGCATTAACTCACATAGAATTAGCGCTACCAACCACCATGGGTAAATTGGGTTAATGGTCCTTGGGATCAACGACCCACCTCGAAGATATTATCGCCATAGCAAAGATTCACCACAACAATAATATCTCCAAGGGAATCTACTCCAAGCGGTGGTTTTCGCTTCAACTCAAGCGGAAGAGACCACGCAAGCCTACACTACACAACCACCATCCTAATCCTAGGGTTTTACTCAGACTCGGGTGTAGAGCCGTCTCACAGAGCACCAATGATCAGAGAATCCCCACAGTGTCACAAGAAACAATAATAGGATATAATAATAATGAGCATGCGAGTTGATAATAGATAATCAGACAAGCAAGCAAACAAGCAAGGGAAGATAAACAAACAAGCGGATCTAACACTCACGAATCGAGTCAAGTTAGGCTTGACTCTCTCTAGCATAGGGCAATGCAAGTCCCCAGCAGAGTCGCCATCTGTTGTACCTCGAAAAATACGATCCTCGCGATGGACGCGAAAAAAACTGTTCGAAACAGAGTCGCCACCAAACTTTATTCATTCCAAGGAAGGAATAGGAAAATATCGATAAAACCTTTAAAAGGAGATAAGAACATGGTCATCGCAACCAAATTCGGGTTCGGGAGTCGATTACGCAAAGGGAAGGTGTTAGCACCCTCTACGTCTGTTGTACTCAACAGGAACCTCTTGATTCGATTCGTGAGATATGTTAGCTAGGTTTGTTTGTTATCTTCTAAGGTAAGAGGATTTATTTTTAAGGGGGAAATAGGGTGGTTTTTTATTAGTGTGCTCGGCAAGGATCAGAATCCTTGTGCCTACGTATTCCCTCGTGCAATGGGAAAGTCAGAGCATTTGTAGTTCGTGGCACTACGGTTGGTTGGTTTGTGTTTTTTAGGCGAACGAGAGTTTAATTCACATTCTAACTGCTAAACGTTGGCTTGTCGGCTCGTCATGGGAGGCTGAAGCACTAGTTCATATGCGCGGAAGAATGGACTAAACAATGTTCTTTTATGAAAGTTGTTTGAGTATGAATTAAGTGTATTAGAGATTTGATTGAGAAAAAGGTTTGATTTGGACGTGTTTTATGCGAACGAGAGTTTAAGTTGCATTCTAACTGCTAAACATTGGCTTGTCTGCTCGCTAGGGGAGGCTGAAGCACTAGTTCATATGCGCGAAAGAATGGCTTAAACAATGTTCTTTTTGAAAAGAGTTTTAATCGCACGGCGGCGAGGAGTTGTATTAATGTGTTCGTATTTTGATTGGGTGACGATTACTCGAACTTAAGAAAGAATCCTTGGGCCCAAGTAATCGGGAAAGCGAGTCGAAGAACCGGCTCTCTCCCTTTTTCTCCCTTAATATACATATAATAAAGGTATGAAATAAATCCACAAGAGAAAATTATACACACCATACAAAGATTATAAATTAAACAAAGTGGGGGATAAATATAATCAAGCATGTTAGTTAGTTAGTATCCTAAATTCCTAAGATTAATCTAATGAGGGGAAATCCTAAACTAATTATTAAGTTCTAGATTTTTAGATTAAAGTCCCAATAATTAATTAGACTAAATTAAAATATTTAATAAAATTAATTATCAAAAATTAATTAATATTAAATAAAATAATTTAATAAAATTAATTAAATAGGAAGTGAGGACTAATCAAATAAAAGTATTTTGGATTTTAGGGTTAAGGAAATTGAATTAACAAGATTAATTAAATTAAAATCAAATGCTTAATAAAAACTAATCATTAAAATAATTAGTGAATATTTAATAAATAATTTTAATAAAATTAATAAAAAAAGAAAAAAATGGTTCAATAAATAGATTTTAAAGATTTTTTTCTAAAAAAAGGAAAATAGTTAGTAATTTTTTGGATTTTTTAAATATATTAAGTAATATTAAAAATACAAAAAAACAAAAAGGGAAAATGGGCCAGGATTTGTTAGTAGAAAAAAAAAGGGGTATACTCAGAAAAAACATCCCCAGGCCCAAACATGTGAGCCCACGTAGGGGACGGTGTGGACAGTGGACCTTCAGTCAACAAAGTTGACTAGGGGATAAATCTGGACTGTCCAATCAAGATGGTGATGATGAAAGTTTAAACAAATGATGAAAACTGAAGGAGCATCGTATGGATCCTGGGGTTGCACGCATAATAGAACAAATGGTCCTACCGGCCGGTGACAAGTGTCACCGCCGGAATGGACCGAGATTGCCAATCTTATCTACTGAGCTCCAAACACATTATCAAATCATCTTATTCACTCAACCACTTTCTCATTCAAATCTCTCTCTCTCAAAAACTCTCACGCTTCTCTCTCAAATGAAGCTCGCCGGAAACCCTAAGAAGCTCGCCGGAGAAGATGAGTTCGAATCCAAAATAAACCCCTACTAAAAAAAAGTCTTAAACACGAATCCACAGTTAATTTTACCAAAAGACCTTACAAATTAGCCAAATCAAACCGTCCCCTTTCCTAAACCCTAGCCCCAAAACTCCATCAAATCGGCAAAAATGTTAACGGAAAAGGAAATACATTGAGGCAAGAAAAAGTTTTACGAACAGAAAAGCTTGAAGAAGAAGATTCACCCTTGAAGCTTCAAAATCACAGGTACAAACTTTCTCTTTCGTTCTCACGCGGCTCCCCGCGGCGGTTCTCCTCCTCCTGATGTCTCATTCTCACGGTTGTTGTTTGTTCAGGTTTGATCTTACTTTGAATGACTCGGTTTGTTTCAATTTTTGTCTCGGTTCACTCTTCCCAATCTCTCTCTTTGATTATTATTATTTTTTTGTTGGTTTAAGGTTGATTGAAAGAAGGTGGGTCGGTGGTGTGTTGATCGAAGAAGATGATGAATAGTGGTAGGTGGGAGTATGGTTGTTACGGTCGATGTCGAAAGAGAAGTGGCCGAGTGTTTGGGACGAACAAAGATCGTGGTTTACGAATGTTGGTTTGTGTTGCTTAGAGATGGTGGACAGAAGTTAGTTGGTGTTCATGAAAATGGTGTCATGGTAGTGTATTTTGGCAGATTTGTGATAAAGATTGGAAGGTTGTGGGTGAATCAGATTGAGAAGTGTTGTTGTTGCCGTTTTTGTAGGTCGTGATGAAAAAGTTGAGTTATGAAATGGTGCGAGCAAGATGTTGGTTCAAAGGTTTTGTGTTTGAAGTAGGGAGATAATATGAAGCATGTCATCTCCCAAAAAAAATGGCAGTGAGGCTTTATTTATATGGTAGGCTCAAGGGTCATCGGTCTGTTGGTGGAACGAGTTTGTTATTGATGGGAAGCCAGGAAAGATTGAAGAGGAAAGCTGGTGTTAAGGTTTGTTTCTCCTCCCTCCCCTCCCCCCCCCCCCAAATTTTGAATTCTCCTCTCAATATAAAAACCCAATTTCGGAAATTTTGTCTGTCTGCTGTATTGCTGTTCCATCACCTTCAATGCAGGGTGTGTCTGGCGTGTTGTTGACAGGTCATTGTTGGTGTATAGCAGGTCGCAGCAGCGAGCTTTGTTTGGTTGTGGAGGTTACATGATGCAGCTGTATGGTGTAATAGTAGGAGGTTTTTTTTTTTCACAGGCTCGTACGGTTGCTGCCAAAGGTCGTCCTTGCGCGTGGCTTTTGTCCTTGGCGTGTTGTGGAGTTGATGCTTCTTGATTTTGTGATTTAATTTTTGTATTACATGGTGTGTGTTTTTCTTTGTGATAGCTTGGCAGTAGTACACATTGGCACTTTTTTGCAGATGGTTTTGTGTGAAAGGCGTGCCGCTTTCGCAAGTTATGCAAAGAGTGGCAAGTTGGTCGCCAAGTAGTGGTAATAGCATGTTGTTATGTAGGTAGCTTCATGTGACTGAACTTTGCATTGCATTGGCCTTTTTTTGTTACAATTTTGCAAAGTAATGGGCTTGTAATGTCTTGGGCTTCTTGTCATTGTAATGGGCTTTGGAAAGTTTGGTAGAATGGTAGCTTGAATTTAACTTGTATAAATTGAACATGGATTTTGTATTTGAAATTTGAGTTTGCGCTTGGAAAAAAAATGGCTTTGGATTTTGAAGGATTTTTTGAGTTATGGAAAAAACAATATGGATAATGAGAGGTAATTAAAAAATGACATTGAATGGATTTAATAGAAATGGCTAAATAGAATGGGCCTAGAAAATGGACTTTTTTAAAATGGATATTGATGGTTATTTAAATGGATATGAATTTGATTTAAGAGTGGACATAAAAAAGAGAATTTTTAGAAATTGGTTTTGGAGTGGATATGAAAAGGGATTGGGTATGGGTTAAAAACAATTTAAGAATTAGATATAAAAATAAATCAAGAAAAATAGAAATGGATAATTGGTAAAATATGGATAATGACACATAAATGGATATGGATAGAAGTTTGGATATGGATTTAAGAGTTGGTTTAGAAATGAATATGGGTTTATGAATTTGGTTATTGGAAAATATGGAGTTGAAAAGTGGATAAATGGATTTAAAATGAAGTATGGTTATTTATGACAAAATGGATAATAGGAAAGGCAAAAATGGATATGAATATTTGTAATGGATAAAAAGATGAATACAAGAAAAAGATAGGTTAGTTAAAAGTGAAAATAGACAAATGGATTGGATATAGATATGATGGTTAGTGGAGGAATGTTCAGATGAAAAATATTCTCAGGTAGGACAAATTTGGGGTATGACCGGCAACACATTCTTTTGTGTCAACGCGATGTGTGAAGCGACTTGGGTTGTAAGTTGTTCCTTTGTTTCCTCCTATGGTGGTTACTACCGCCATGGATGAGATGGTTGAGACACCGTTGATTTGTGAAAATTATGTTTTATCTGTGAATGATAGAGTTTTCCAGATTGACCTTATCTGTTTACCGCTTAAGAAAGTGGGTGTTGTTCTGGGAATGGATTAGCTTTTCGCTAATTCGGTGTTTATTGGGTGTGAGGAAAAGCTGATCATTATTCCATCCGATGAGGCTACTCCGAAGGATGTGTTAACTACTATTTTAGAAGGTACGGTTGGAATGATTAATTTCTTGTTTGAGGAGGTTAATTTTCTTGGTCATGTCATATCCCAGGGAGGTGTAGCGGTCGATCCATCAAAAGTTGAAGCAGTGATTAATTGGGAGAGACCGAAGAATGCTTCTGAAGTTAGAAATTTCTTGGGATTGGCAGGGTACTACAGAAGGTTTATCAAGGGATTTTCGCAACTGGCTTTACCATTGACAAGACTTACTCGGAAGGATTATTCGTATGAGTGGGATTCGGGTTGTGAAAGAAGTTTTAGAAGTTTGAAGGAGAGATTGACGACCGCTCCTGTTTTGGTTATTCCTGATTCTAGCAAGTCGTATGAGGTATATTGTGATGCACCGAAGAAGGGATTAGGTGGTGTGTTAATGCAGGAGGGACATGTAGTGGCTTATGCTTCACGACAGTTGAAAGTCCATGAAGAGAATTACCCAACGCATGATTTGGAGTTGGCGGCAGTTGTATTTACTTTGAAAGTGTGGCATCACTATTTGTATCGTGTACGTTTTGCGATGTTTAGCGACCACAAGAGCTTAAAGTACTTATTTGATCAGAAAGAGTTGAACATGCGTCAGAGGAGATGGATGGAATATTTGAAGGATTATGACTTGGGGTTAAAATACCATCCGGGTAAAGCAAATAAGGTGGCGGATGCATTGAGTAGGAAGGTGTTGCATAATGCCGAATTGATGATGTTAGAGTATACCTTAATGGAAAAGTTTAGAGATCTAAATCTTCAATTTAACTGGACTCCAAATTGTGTAATTATAGGGAATTTGAATGTCTCTTCTACTCTTAGGGAAGAAATCCAGCAAGAGCAAGGGTTAGACGAGAAGTTAAAAGAAGTGTTATTGTAACCGGGTTTTGTGCGAGCTACCGACGGAACTATTTTGTTTAACCAGAGGATTTGTGTTCCGGATAGCACGGAGTTAAAAAGGAGGATTTTGGAAGAAGCGCATAAGGGTGCTTTTACTATACATCCGGGGTTTTCAAAGATGTATCAAGATATAAATAGGGACTATTGGTGGCCCGGGATGAAAAAGGATATTGCGGTGTATGTGTCGGAATGTGCAGTGTGCCAACAAGTGAAGATTGAGCACCAAAGGCCGGGTGGCTTGTTACAACCTTTAGAAATTCCGATGTGGAAATGGGATAGTATTTCGATGGACTTCGCAGTGGGATTACCCCGTGCACAAGGTGGTTATGATTCGATTTGGGTAATTGTGGATCGGTTAACGAAATCCGCGCATTTCTTAGCTGTGAAGACTACCTACAAGGCGAGTCATCTCGCAAGGTTGTTCATTTCATAAATAGTGAGATTGCATGGTATTCCTACTAGTATCGTTTCGGATAGAGATCCAAAGTTTACTTCCATATTTTGGAGAGCTTTTCAATAAGCCATGGGAACGAGGTTATGTTTGAGCACGTCGAATCATCCGCAAACGGACGGTCAGCAGAAAAACCATAACAAAAGTTCGCGTTAAAAAAACTCACCAATTTCAATTTTAAAACCAAAACAAAATTTCGCGTTAAAAAACTCACCAATTTCACTTTAAAAACCATAACAAAAGTTTCCAGCAAGAAAACTCACCAAATTCACTATAAAAACCATAACAAATGTTTCTAGTTATAAAAGTCACCAATTTCACTATGAAGACTCTAACAAAATTTCCAAGTTAAATAATTCAGCAATTTCACTATATAAACCATAACAAAAGTTCGCGTTATAAAACTCACCAATTTCACTTTAAAAACCATAAAAAAAGTTTCCAGCAAGAAAACTCACAAATTTCAGTATAAAAACCATAACAAAAGTTTCTAGTTAAAAAACTCACCAATTTCTCTATAAAAACCGTAACAAAATTTCCAAGTTAAAAAACTCAACATTTTCACTATGAAAACCACAAAAAATTTTCCAAATTAAAAAAATCAACAATTTGACTATAAAAACCATAACAAAAGTTTCTAGTTAAAAAACTCACCAATTTCACTATAAAAACCGTAACAAAATTTCCAAGTTAAAAAATTCAACTTTTTCACTATGAAAACCACAAAAAATGTTCCAAATTAAAAAAATCAACAATTTCACTATTGAAACCATAACAAAAGTCTGCGTTGAGAAAACTCGCCAATTTCAATTTTAAAACCATAACAAAATTTCCAAGTTAAAAAATTCACACATTTCACTACAATATCGTAACAAAAGACTCAATTTAAAAAACACACACTTTTCACTATAAAGACCTTAAAAAAATTTCCACGCCCAAAAAACTCACCAATTTCACTATAAAGACCATAACAAAATTTCCAAGTTAAAAACCTCAACATTTTCACTATGAAAACCACAAAAAATGTTCCAAATTAAAAAAAAATCAACAATTTCATTATAAAAACCATAACAAAAGTCTGCGTTGAGAAAACTCACCAATTTCAATTTTAAAACCATAACAAAATTTTAAAACTCACCAATACAAGCTATGGAGGACATGTTGAGAGCTTGTGTACTTGAAAGTGGAGGAAATTGGATAGAACTTTTTCCATTGATCGAATTCTCTTATAATAACAGTTATCATGCACGTATTGGTATGGCACCTTATAAGGCGTTATATGGTAGGAAGTGTAGAACGCCATTATGTTGGGCGGAGGTTGGCGACGATAGAATTTTGGGACCTGAGATTATTCACGAGACCATGGAAAAGATTAGAATGATTCGTGGAAAAGTTAACCAAGCCCAAGATCGTCAGAAAAGCTATACGGACAACCGTAGGAGACCGTTGGAGTTTGATGAGGGGGATCATGTATTTTTGAAGGTTACTCCGAGATTGAGATTGAAAGGACCATTTAAATCGCGGAAGTTAAGTCCAAGATACGTGGGACCGTATCAAGTCTTAGAAAGAATTGGAGAAGTAACTTACAGATTGGCCTTACCGCCTTCTCTATCAGAGATGCACGACGTTTTTCATGTGTCTCAGCTTCAGAAATTTGTCCCAGATCCTCTCCAGCCGATTTTACCAGATACAATTGAGATAGAAGCTGATTTGACATTTGAGCCTCAACGAAGTCGTATCACAGGAAGAGAAACTAAAGTGTTAAGAAATAAAGAGATTCCTCTTGTTAAGGTCCAGTGGGATGAGACGCATCCGGGCGATGCAACTTGGGAATTGGAATCGGAAATGCGGGAGGTCTACCCCCATCTGTTCAGGTAATCTTTTAAATCCGAGGGCGAATTTCTCTTTAAGGGGGGAGGATGTAATACCCCATAATTTTGTGAACATTTTGGATAATATTATTATGATCAACTGGGTTCCGGTGTACTCTGAGCAATTATTGGATAAAGTAATTAGAGTAAACTGACGAACTCGGAATTGATTAGATTAATATTATTTAACTTGGAGTTTTATTAATTAGTGCAATTGAGATAATTTGGATAATTAGTAGTATTACCAATTAATGTTTCCTATGTCTATTTTCTTTTCCTTTTCCTTATTTGAAAAGATAGTAACTTGGAGAAAGAATAGGAAGAGAAGGAAAAAGGAAGGAAAAAGGAAGGGAAAAGGAGAGGAAATTATCAAGAGCTCAAGAGATTGATTCATCAACCCATCTCCAATCTTTTCATCTCAGCTTCACCATCCTCATCTTGTAATCCAGGTGGGTTCTAGTTAGACACTTTAGAGTAGAGTTTTATTGAGTTTTAGAGTTAGTTTGATATTGTTAGAAAATGAGAAATTTTGCACTAAAATCATGTTTTAGTATTCCTTATGATTGATACATGTTAGTTTTGTGTTGTTGTGTATCCAATTGGTATTTTTCTGGTGTTTAGAAGTGAATTGGAAGAGAAAATGGATAGTTTTCGCAGACCCAATTATGCAGGAAAAATTCTGGGTTCACGCTGCCCATACGCGTATCACCCAAGGCAATACGCGTATTGGTTAAGGCAATACGCGTATGGCCATGAAGAAATATAGGCAATACGCGTATGGGGTTCCATTTTCTCGGCCATCTGCTCATTTGCGTAATGGTACGCGTAGGGTTTTGGGCAATACGCATATGAAGTGAGGCAATACGCGTATTGGGGTTTTAAAAGGAATTTTTGGGAAGAATCAGTCTCTGCCCATACGCGTATCACTTTGGGAAATACGCGTATGGTTGGGCGAGTGAGCAAGGCAATACGCGTACGACCAGGAGGGTGCAGAATTGTGTTTTTTCGCGATACCATTTCTCGTTATGTCCATAACTTTTGACTCGTTTATCCGTTTTTAACATTCTTGATATTGTTGGACAGCTAACAAAATGTACTTTCTTATTAAAATGGTTTTAAGATTGTTGGCCGATTTAATTATGGTGGGATTTTTGGAATAGTGTCGTTTTGTCGACTTTTATCGTTTAATGGTGTGTAATTGTTGTTGAATATGCATGCATGTTAAAATACGAAATAGGTAGAGTGAGGAAAATTAACGTAAACAATGTCGGAAAGTGTGAATTGTCATAGTGACAACGCTCGCGCATGAAAGGCCGAGGCGTGTGTCTAGTAATCATAACCAGTTTATCTTACGGTGTAGTTTCTTGAGACTCGAGCACCTCCTCTGAAACGTATGCACAATTACTTGGCAGGTTTGATTCCCGCGTGTAGTACGAATGGAACCTATATGGTAAAGAGACTTGTGATGGTTAACAGGCCATGAGAAGTGACGGTTCACGGCTAACAGGCCGATGATCCCGAATCCATTTCGTATGCCAAGTAACTTCAAGGATCCATGACTCGGGTCGTCTTCTAGACGTAGAAGCGGACGAGAAAAGGGGATGCCTCAGTATGGTTATTGATTAGTGAGATTCTTGAGTTAACAGGCTCAGGACGTACTTTGGTACTAGTGTGAGTTAACAGGCTCACGAGTGTGGATACATATTTAGTGTGTGTACTCATAGTCACTTCCCTTCCCTTTGACTTGAGTTAGGTTTATTAGAACCTTGTAAAGCCGAGAGGACTTTAAGATAGGGAACTCACTGAGATTTGATGTATCTCACCCCACTGTTGTTGTTTACATCATACGTACTGCAGGTTCCACGAAGGGTAAGGATAAGGTCGTGTGATTATCCTTACTTATCTGATGGCTTTGCTTCCGTTGTGGAGTTTTTTGAGATCATTAGTGATCTAGTTCTTAGTATTTGTCTTTGGAACATCTTGTAGATATACTATGCCGTAGTTTTTTTGTATTAGGCTTTTTGGGCATGTATATGTATAATGTGTTTACTAGGAACTTATTGTATATTTCAGTACCAAAAGTGAAATTCATGTATAATATATGTTTTGATGTATATATATATATATATATATATATATATATATATATATATATATATATATATATATATATATATATATGGGCGTTACATATTTTCATATACCTTATAAAATAATAGGATTATATATTTTTATTTTTAAATAAATGAAGAAAAATATTTTACTCCCTACATTTTAAAATGAGTGTCGTTTTAGAGAAAAAAATTGTTTTAAAATGAATGTCATTTTCACTTTTCAATATACAAATGATTACTATTTTTCCAATTATGTTCTTTAATTATTACTCTTTACACTACTTCCAACACAATAATAAGCCTAATTTAATAAAAGTGCAATGTCTTATGACAATATTATTGCATTTCTTAATCCGTATGTAAAAACATTAAACGACAGTCATTTTGAAACAAATAGAGTATATTATTAGACACTAAAAAATTCTTTAAAAACTTTTAAAATTATATATTTTTCAATATATTTATTTTAGAAAAAATAATTGATATTTATTCACATATCATTATAAATCTTTATTGCATATAATCAAAACTTATTCCCGATAATTAAGTACTACATTTACCACCCGGTCCTCCAAATTGAATAGAATAACCTTACCCTTTATTTTATCTTCATAGTTCATAACGCCATAGCAATTAGGAGCATCATTGTAACTTTCTACCCTAAATGGAAAAGGATCAAAAGGAGTTCTACCAATATTCAGATGTTTTACAAATCTGAAATAAGATGCATGTGTGAAGTTTTTATCAGGTTTGTGTCCGGAACCCTATTGCAGGGCTAGCAGTACCAACATGTTACAGTATAAAGCTGCGGGAAAATACCCAATATCCATGTCTACTACTTTTAACCACCAATTTTTTATATTATCCTGAACACCATGATTTTACATTTGAATTGTAATAATTAAAATATTTATGATTAAATTGAAAGAATTTAATCTCATTTAAGATGTATATAGTCAATAATATTTTATATACCATGTCTTTGAACTTTGCCTTTGGCAAATATTTTTATGATATTACGTAATTTAAATATTTTAAATTTAAACTTTACGTAAAGAGACGATAAAAATATCAAAGCTTCCATGCTTACCTGACTGTAAGTTTTTAATACCACGTTATACTTTAAACAAATAAGTATTTAAATTTAAAAAAAAATTGCATATAAATTGAGATCCAAAAAAATATTGACAAAATTAATAAAATTATTTTTAACAAATTATGTAGAAAGGCATTCTAAATGAAGAATTTCAAAAAATTAGATAGAGTTATCCTTAGCCTAAAATCTATCGGAAACAAATAAGTATCCATTCTTACCTAACTGTAATTTTTTAATACTGCGTTATACTTTAAACAAATAAGTATTTAAATTTAGAAAAAAATTGGATATAAATTAAGATCCAAAGAAATATTGACAAAATTAATAAAATTATTTTTAACAAATTATGTAAAAAGGCATTCTAAATGAAGAATTTCAAAAAATTAGATAGAGTTATCCTTAGCCTAAAATCTATCGGAAACATCTAAAACTTAAACTAATGATATATAATAAAATAAAATGATAGTAGATATTTGTTTTAAGATACAAATAAAATAGTCAAATTTTTGTAATGGGTAGAAAAGTTATAATTTTTTATTTATTTTTAAAGAGAAGGCCGCGCGAATGCAGACCTCCACATCAACAAATTATGATGTAGGCTCCACCACTTGGGTAGACCTTAGTCTAGTACCCCTCCTAAATGCAATGGAGGTCACTTGCCTAGGCCATGGACTTAATGATCATCCATTGACCTCATTCAGGTAAGTATCACTAATATAAATAATAATGTATATAATATTAATAACTATATCCCGACAAAAAAATTAATAAGTAAATATTAAATGATATATAAATATTTACTTACCGACCAATATGAAAATAAATGTGTTTGATTGTTATTATGTAATTCTGGGAACACCTAACCTTAGATATGAGATAAATTTAAAAACAAAGTTATATCTATATATACATTTATGATTTTAGAATAAAAGAAAATTGAAATTATAGAATAAATTAAAACTCACATGCCATCCGACTGATACTTTGTTATAATTATCTCTTTCTCTTCTTTTAACATATAAATTACTTGAATTTGATTGACCTTTATAAGTTTTTGGATTCCAAACACTAGTAGTTCCGCTAACTCCATAATAAGGAACACCCACTCTTAAAAGACACACACGAGCAAACTATAATTTCAAAAAATTCACTTATTAATTCAAAAAAGTAATATATGTTAATTATACAAATAAATTATCAAAAATAAAAATTTAATTGTATATACACGAGAAATTACATGATTAATGAAGTCATTCTGAGTTAGATTATGACCATTGAATAAATATTTTTTTTTGAATTAAATCATATTTTGTTGTCCTCCGAATAGGAACCGTTCCTTCGGGACAGTTAAATTTCTCAAGTATGAGTATAGACTTAGGCTTCTTGATTGGTGAATTATGTACTCTAGTTTCTGTGATGTTTCTTTCAAAAATTGGTTTTCTCTGGTATAAAAACAAAAATGAAGATTGAAACAATTTTTATAAGTAATAAAAAATTAATTGAAAATAATACTTTAAATTATTTTACCTGTAATTTGTGATTTTTTAATAAAGGATGATCAAAAGCCGGTTGTTTATTAATGTCAACACAATCAATTGTGTATCCTGACTTTGTCTATGAGAATCGCCAAAACGAAATATAAACAAAATTGTTAGAAAGATATATCAAATTAAACTAATTGAAACCACCAATAAATTATGTGAAAATACATGAATACTCTTTATTGGAGGCTTGTTAAGGATGTTTAGTTGCCTCTCCAATTCCAAATCTTCTTCTTTTGACACTTTCTGCATACCATGATCTGTCTGACCAGTAATAATGGTCACCAAACACATAACCAATAACAATATAGTAATAATTTTTTCCATTCTCTTTTAGTGATGAATTAATTTTGATACATCAGAGTTTAGTATACAGCTTATTTATAGACAAAATGTTCAAAAACAAATGAAATAGTATAATAATTTGATAAAGATAAAATTCATGAGGTGAATGATATGAATTGAATACATTATTTTATTTTGATATTTCCAATTTTTATTAAACTAAATTTTGACTTTTTTAATTTATTGAATAATTATTTACATATATTTAATGAAGAAAAACACAATAAAATATTGAATTTTTAAAACAAAAAATTTAATCTCAAAATAAAAACATAATTATTTTATAATTATTAAAAATTTTCATAATTTATATGATTATCATTCAATTTATAATGAAGTAACTCATTTGAAATTGACATGTGTATCTAAATATATTTTATAATGTATTAAATTGGATAACACTCAATAACGTTGCACACGATTAACTTTCCATTTCACAAGTCGCTATTAGAACAATATATATTTTATTTTAATTAATAATTATTTTTAATATGAGAGACAAATTCTTTATTTTCAAATGTGAAATATTTTTTTTTATTTCTTAATTTCACAAGTCTTTTTTATATAATTATTTAATATAATTGATTAATATGATCATTATTCATTTTACAATTAAGTAACGCATTTTAAATTTACATGGGTATCTAAAAACATTTTATATTGTATTAAATTGGATATCAGTCAATAATGGTGCACGCTATTAACTTTCCATCTCACGTGTCACTATTAGGATAATATTTATTTTATTTTAATCAGCAATTGTCTTTAATTGAGAGGTGAATTCTTTATGTTCAAATGTGAGAATTTTATTTCTTTTAAAATTTATTTTTTATTTCAAATTTACACATGTATCTAAATATATTTTATACTGTATTAAATAAATTTATCCGTGCGGACGCACAAGTATTTTGCTAGTTTATTGACAAGATGTTCAAAACAAATGAAATAGTATAATAATTTAATAAAGATAAAATTTATGAGGTGAATGATATGAATTGAATACATTATTTTATTTTGATATCTTCACTTTTTAAAAGTAAATTTTGACTTTTTAAATTAATTGAATATATATATATATATATATATATATATATATATATATATATATATATATATATATATATATATATATATATATATATATATATTAAAGAAAAATACAGAAAAATGTTGAGTTTTCAAAACACAAAATTTAATCTCAAAATGAAAACATAATTATTTCATAATTATTAAAATTATTCATAATTTATATGATTATCGTTAAATTTATAATGAAGTAACTTATTTGAAATTTAATGTGTATCTTGTTGGAGGAGTTTTAGACTAGGAAGCGTTGATACATAGTGTAGGACTAGACACCTTTGTGAGAGACATACAACTTGTCCACCTAAAACCTTAATGTGATAGGTGAGTGGGTTCTCCCACTTATTAATGCTCAAGTCACCACATTCCTATCAAATGTGAGACTATTTCTCCAGTTACTCACACTTGCTTATATTATTCCAATATATCTAAATATATTTTATAATGTATCGAATTGAATAACACTCAATAACGGTGCACACGACTAACTTTCCTTTTGACATGTCACTATCAGAATATTAAATATTTTATTTTAATTAACAATTATTTATTATTTGAGGGACAAATTCTTTATTTTCAAATGTGAAAATTTTCGTTTTTTTTCTTTCTCTATTTCATGAGTCTTTTTTTATATAATTATTTAGTATAATTGATTTATATGATCATTGTTTATTTGACGATTAAGTAACGCATTTTGAAGTTACATGTGTATCTAAAAATATTTTATATTGTATTAAAATATATATCAATCAATAATGGTGCACACCATTAACTTTCCATCTCACGAGTCACTATTAAGACAATATTTATTTTATTTTTATCAACAATTGCCTTTAATTGAGAGATGAATTCTTTTTATTCAAATGTGAATTTTTTTTTCTCAAAATTCTTTTTTATTTCAAATTTACATATGTATCTAAATATATTTTATACCCTATTAAATAAATTTATCCATTCGGACACACAAGTATCTTGTTAGTACATAGAAAAGATGT
This sequence comes from Lathyrus tuberosus, assembly GCA_022829125.1. Taxonomy (NCBI): domain Eukaryota; kingdom Viridiplantae; phylum Streptophyta; class Magnoliopsida; order Fabales; family Fabaceae; genus Lathyrus; species Lathyrus tuberosus. Next base: position 2,073,857 of record JALAZF010000680.1, read on the forward strand.
TCAAAAACAAATGAAATGATATAATAATTTAATAAAGATGAAATTTATGTGATCAATGATATGAATTGAATACATTATTTTATTTTGATATCTTCACTTTTATTAAAAGTAAATTTTGACTTTTAAATTTATTAAATAATTACTTTTATATATTTAACTTATATATATATATATATATATCAGATACATCTCATATTTAACGAATCTAATGTAAAGTCCATATATATATATATATATACATACATCAAAGCATATATTATACATGATTTCCACTTTTGGTACTGAAATATACAATAAGTTCCTAGTAAACACATTATACATATACATGCCCAAAAATCCTAATACAAAAAAACTACGGCATAGTATATCTACAAGATGTTCCAGAGACAAATACTAAGAACTAGATCACTAATGATCTCAAAAAAAACTCCACAACGGAAGCAAAGCCATCAGATAAGCAAGGATAATCACACAGCCTTATCCTTACCCTTCGCGGAACCTGCAGTACCTGTGATGTAAAGAACAACAGTGGAGTGAGATACATCAAATCTCAGTGAGTTCCCTATCTTAAAGTCCTCTCGGCTCTACAAGGTTCTAATAAACCTAACTTAAGTCAAAAGGGAAGGGAAGTGACTTTGAGTACACACACGCTAAATATGCATTCACCCTCGTGAGCCTGTTAACTAACACTAGTACCAAAGTACGTCCTGAGCCTGTTAACTCAAGAATCTCACTAATCAATAACCGTACCAAGGCATCCCCTTTTCCCGTCTGCTTCTACGTCTAGAAGACGACCCGAGTCATGGATCCTTGTAGTTACTTGGCATACGAAATGGATTCGGGATCATCGGCGCGTACACCGTGATCCGTCACTTCACACGGCCCGTACACCGTCACAAGTCTCTTTACCCTTAGGCTCCATTCGTACTATACGCGGGAATCAAACCTGCCAAGTAATTGTGCATACGTTTCAGAGGAGGTGCTCGAGTCTCATGAAACTACACCGTAAGATAAACTTGTTATGATTATTACACACACGCCTCGGCCTTTCATGCACGAGCGTTGTCACTATGTCATTTCACACTTTCCGACATTGTTTATGGTAATGCTCATCACTCTACCTATTTCATATTTTAACATGCATACATATTCAACAACAATTACACACCTTTAAACGATAAAAGTCGACAAAACGACACTATTCCAAAAATCGCGACATAATTAAATCGGTCAACAATCTTAAAACCATTTTAATAAGAAATTACATTTTGTTAGCTTTCCAACGATATCAAGAATGTTAAAAACGGGTAAACGAGTCAAAAGTTATGGACATAGCGAGTAATGGTATCGCGAGAAAACACAATTTTTCACCCTCCTGGCCGTACGCGTATTGCCTTGTGCCATACGTGTAAAGCCCATATATATATATATATATATATATATATATACATAAATCAAAGCACATATTATACATGAATTCCACTTTTGGTACTGAAATATACAATAAGTTCCTAGTAAACACATTATACATATACATGCCAAAAAAGCCTAATAAAAAAAAAACTACGGCATAGTATATCTACAAGATGTTCCAAAGACAAATACTAAGAACTAGATCACTAATGATCTCAAAAAACTCCATAACGGAAGCAAAGCCATCAGATAAGTAAGGATAATCACACGGCCTTATCCTTACCCTTCGCGGAACCTGCAGTACCTGTGATGTAAACAACAACAGTGGGGTGAGATACATCAAATCTCAGTGAGTTCCCTATCTTAAAGTCCTCTCGGCTTTACAAGGTTCTATCAATCCTAACTCAAGTCAATGGGAAGGGAAAAATTACCTTGAGTTCACAAACTCGCAATCTCACACTATATGGAAACATGTTCATGAGTTCATCAACTCAAAATATCGCTAATCGGTAACCACACCAAGGAATCCCCTGTCCCCATCCTCTTCTACGTCTAGAAGTCGATCTGAGTCATGGATCCTGGTAACCTACTTGGCATACGAATGGATTCGGGTTCTACGGGCCATTAACCGTTATGAACCGTCACTTCACACGGGCCATTAACCGTCACAAGCATACGCTCCCAGAGTGCCATTCGTACTGCACGCGGGAATCAAACCTTCCAAGTAGTTGTGCACATGTTTTAGAGGAGCTCGAGACCCACGAAACGCACTCGCAAAAATAACCGGTTACGATTACGTGATCACACACAGACGTGATTGTATTCGACAATCACAAGGCCATTATGCCTTATCACAACCAAACGGTTAACACAAATGTTCCATAATAGTGTTTATTCATTCTATATTTTTCCAACATTGTTTATGGTAATGTTCCTCACTCTACCTATTCCGTATTTTTTAACATGCATACATATTCAACAATAATTACCCACCATTAAACGATAAAAGTCGACAAAATAGCACTATTCCAAAAATCCCGACATAATTAAATCGGCCAACAATCTTAAACCCATTTTAATAAGAAAGTACATTTTGTTAGCTTTCCAATGATATCCAGAATGTTAAAAATTGGTAAACGAGTCAAAAGTTATGGACATAGCGAGAAATAGTATCGCGAGAAAACACAATTTTTCACCCTCCTGGCCGTACACGTATTGCCTTGTGCCATACGCGTATTGCCTAGCTGGCTCGCCCAACCATACGCGTATTGCCCAAAGTCATACGCGTATGGGCAAAGACTGATTTTTCCCAAAAATTCCTTTTAAAACCCCAATACGCGTACTACCCTACCTCATACGCGTATTGCCCAAAACTGTACGCGTACCAATTTGCAAATGGGCAGATGGCCGAGAAAATGGAACCTCATATGCGTATTGCCCACATTTATGCACAGCCATACGTGTATTGCCTTGGGTGATACGCGTATGGGCCGCGTGAAAACCAAAAAATTTCCTGCATAATGGGTTTGCGAAAATGCTCCATTTTCCCTTCCAATTCACTTCTAAACACCAGAAAAATACCATTTGGATACACAACAATGCAATTATAACATGTATCAATCATAAGGAATACCAAAACATGATTTTGGTGCAAAATTTCTCATTTCCTAATAATGTCAAACTAACTCTAAAACTCAATAAAACACTACTCTAAAGCATCTAACTAGAACCCACCTGGATTACAAGAGGAGGAGGTTGAAGCTGAGATGAAAAGATGAAGATTGGTTGATGATTCAAGTCCTAGAGCTCTTGAGAAATTTTTCTCTTCTTTTCCCTTCCTTTTCCTTCTCTTCCTTTTCCTTCTCCAAGTTTCTATCTTTTCTCAAATAAGGAAAATGAAAAGAAAATAGACATAGGAACATATTAATTGGTAATACTACTAATTATCCAAATTATCTCAATTGCACCAATTAATAAAACTCCAAGTTAAATAATATTAATCTAATCAAATTCCGAGTTCGTCAGTTTACTCTAATTACTTATCCAATAATTGCTCAGAGTACCCCGGAACCCAGTTGATTATACTAATATTATTCAAAAATGTTCACAAAATTATGGGGTATTACAATACGCGTATTGCCCAGCTGGCTCGCCCAGCCATACTCGTATTTCCCAAAGTTATACGCGTATGGGCAGAGACTGATTTTCCCCAAAATTCCTTTTAAAACCCCAATACGCGTACTATCCTACCTCATACGCGTATTGCCCAAAACCGTACGCGTACCAATACGCAAATGGGCAGATGGCCGAGAAAATGGAACCTCATACGCGTATTGCCCCCATTTCTGCACAGCCATACGCGTATTGCCTTAACCAATACGCGTATTGCCTTGGGTGATATGCATATGGGCAGCGTGAAAACCAGAAAATTTTCTGCATAATGGGTTTGCGAAAATGCTCCATTTTCCCTTCCAATTCACTTCGAAACACCAAAAAAATGCCAATTGTATACACAATAACACCTATCTAACAAGTATCAATCATAAGGAACATTAAAACATGATTTTTGTGCAAAATTCCTCATTTTCTAACAATGTCAAACTAACTCTAAAACTCAATAAAACTCTACTCTAAAGCATCTAGCTAGAACCCACCCGGATTACAAGATGAGGAGGTTGAAGCTGAGATGAAAAGATGAAGATTGGTTGATGATTCAAGTCCAAGAGCTCTTGAGAAATTTTCTCTTCTTTTCCCTTCCTTTTCCTTCTCTTCCTTTTCCTTCTCCAAGTTTCTATCTTTTCTCAAATAAGGAAAATGAAAAGAAAATAGACATAGGAACAATAATTGGCAATACTACTAATTATCCAAATTATCTCAATTGCACCAATTAATAAACTCCAAGTTAACTAATATTAATCTAATCAAATTCCGAGTTCGTTGGTTTACTCTAATTACTTTATCCAATAATTGCTCAGAGTACCCCGGAACCTAGTTGATCATACTAATATTATTCAAAAATGTTCACAAAATTATGGGGTATTACATCCTCCCCCCCCCCCCCCCTTAAATAGAAATTCACCCTCGAATTTAAAAGATTACCTGAACAGATGAGGGTAGACCTCCCGCATTTCCGATTCCAATTCCCAAGTTGCATCGCCTGGATGCGTCTCATCCCATTGGACCTTAACAAGAGGAATCTCTTTATTTCTTAACACTTTAGTCTCTCTTCCTGTGATACGACTCGGTTGAGGCTCGAACGTCAAATCAGCTTCTATCACAATTGTATCTGGTAAAATTGGCTGAAGAGGATCTGGGACAAATTTCCGAAGCTGAGACACATGGAAAATGTCGTGCATCTCTGATAGAGAAGGCGGTAAGGCTAATCTGTAAGCTACTTCTCCAATTCTTTCTAATATTTGATATGGTCCCACGTATCTTGGACTTAACTTCCGCGATTTAAATGGTCCTTTCAATCTCAATCTCGGAGTAACCTTCAAAAAGACATGATCACCCTCATCAAACTCTAACGGTCTCCTACGGTTGTCCGCATAGCTTTTCTGACGATCTTGGGCTTGTTTAACTTTCCCACGAATCATTCTAATCTTTTCTGTGGTCTCGTGAATAATCTCAGGTCCCAAAATTCTATCGTCGCCAACCTCCGCCCAACACAATGGCATTCTACACTTCCTACCATATAACGCCTCATAAGGTGCCATACCAATACTTGCATGATAACTATTATTATAAGAGAATTCGATCAACGGCAAAAGTTCTACCCAATTTCCTCCACTTTCAAGTACACAAGCTCTCAACATGTTCTCCATAGTTTGTATTGTCCGTTCCGTCTGACCGTCTGTTTGCGGATGATTCGACGTACTCAAACATAACCTCGTTCCCATGGCTTGTTGAAAAGCTCTCCAAAATCTGGAAGTAAACTTTGGATCTCTATCTGAAATGATGCTAGTAGGAATACCATGCAATCTCACTATTTCTAAAATGAACAACCTTGCGAGATGACTCGCCTTGTAGGTAGTCTTCACAGCCAAGAAATGCGCTGATTTCGTTAACCGATCCACAATTACCCAAATCGAATCATAACCACCCTGCACACGGGGTAATCCCACTGCGAAGTCCATCGAAATACTATCCCATTTCCACGTCGGAATTTCTAAAGGTTGTAATAAGCCACCCGGCCTTTGGTGTTCAATCTTCACTTGTTGGCACACCGCACATTCCGACACATACATCGCAATATCCTTTTTCATCCCGGGCCACCAATAGTCCCTCTTTAAATCTTGATACATCTTTGAAGCACCAAGATGTATAGTAAAAGCACCCTTATGCGCTTCTTCCAAAATCCTCCTTTTTAACTCCGTGCTATCCAGAACACAAATCCTCTAGTTAAACAAAATAGTTCCGTCGGTAGCTCGCACAAAACCCGGTTGCAATAACACTTCTTTTAACTTCTCGTCTAACCCTTGCTCTTGCTGGATTTCTTCCCTAAGAGTAGAAGAGACATTCAAATTCCTCATAATTACACAATTTGGAGTCCAGTTAAATTGAAGATTTAGATCTCTAAACTTTTCCATTAAGGTATACTCTAACATCATCAACTCGGCATTATGCAACACCTTCCTACTCAATGCATCCGCCACCTTATTTGCTTTACCCGGATGGTATTTTAACTCCAAGTCATAATCCTTAAAATATTCCATCCATCTCCTCTGACGCATGTTCAACTCTTATTGATCAAATAAGTACTTTAAGCTCTTGTGGTCGCTAAACATCTCAAAACGTACACCATACAAAATAGTGACGCCACACTTTCAAGGTAAATACAACTGCCGCCAATTCTAAATCATGCGTTGGGTAATTCTCTTCATGGACTTTCAACTGTCATGAAGCATAAGCCACTACATGTCCATCTTGCATTAACACCCCGCCTAATCCCTTTTTCGATGCATCACAATATACCTCATACGACTTGCTAGAATCAGGAATAACCAAAACAGGAGCGGTAGTCAATCTCTCCTTCAAACTCCTAAAACTTCTTTCACAAGATGAATCCCACTCATATGAATAATCCTTCCGAGTAAGTCTCGTCAAGGGTAAAGCCAACTGCGAAAAACCCTTGATAAACCTTCTGTAGTACCCTGCCAATCCCAAGAAACTTCTAACTTCAGAAGAATTCTTCGGTCTCTCCCAATTAATCACTGCTTCAACTTTTGATGGATCGACCGCTACACCTCCCTGGGATATAACATGACCAAGAAAATTAACCTCAGACATCCAAAACTCACACTTACTTAACTTAGCAAAAAGTTGCTTCTCTTGTAAGATGGATAAAACAATTCTTAGGTGTTCTCCGTGCTCTTGAGGATCACTAGAATAAATAAGAATGTCGTCAATGAAAATAACCACAAATTGGTCCAAGTAAGGTTGAAATATCCGATTCATATAATCCTTGAAAACTGCCGGAGCATTCGTCACCCTGAACGACATTACCAAAAATTCATAATGCCCATATCGGGTTCTAAACACAGTCTTTGGTACAACTCTTCACCTGAATCTGATGATAACCCGACCGTAAATCAATCTTCGAGAACACACAGGCTACTTTCAATTGATCTAACAGGTCGTCTATCCTTGGTAATGGGTATTTATTCTTGATGGTGACCTTATTCAATTGACGATAATCTATACACAACCGCATTCCACCATACTTTTTCTTTACCAATAACACTGGAGCTCCCCAGGGCGAAACACTTGGTCAAACAAAATGCTTAGCCAACAATTCTTCCAATTGATCCTTTAATTCTCTTAATTCAAGTGGTGCCATCCGATACGGAGAAACGGATATTAGAGCCGTACCCGGTATCAGGTCGATAGAGAATTCCACTTCCCGCTCCGGAGGAAGAGAAGTGATATCCTCGGGGAAAACTTCAGGAAAGTCACAAACTACCGGAATACTTAAAACTTGGATGTTACTACTCTCCTCCTTAGTAAGAATCAAAAGAGCAGACTTTTCCTCTTCAAACAAGAAATTAATCATTCCAACCGTACCTTCTAAAATAGTAGTTGACACATCCTTCGGAGTAGCCTCTTCGGATGGAATAATGATCAGCTTTTCCTCACACCCAATAAACACTGAATTAGCAGAAAGCCAATCCATTCCCAGAACAACATCCACTTTCTTAAGCCGTAAACAGATAAGGTCAATCTGGAAAACTCTTTCATTCACCGATAATACACAATTTTCACACATCAACGGTGTCTCTACAATCTCATCCATGGCAGTAGTAACCACCATAGGAGGAAACAAAGGAACAACTCGCAACCCAAGTCACTTCACGCAACGCGTGGACACAAAAGAATGCGTTGCCCCACAATCAAACAAAACAAAACAAGGATGTCCATTTACGAAACACGTACCCGCAATCAAGGAGTTATCATTCTTTGCTTTCCTCGCATCCAAGGTATACACTCGGCCTGTATTCTTCCCTTGTGTCTGATTCCTACCCTGAGGACAATCCCTCGATATATGGCCCACCTTATTACACTGATAACATCTTATTCCCTCCAAACCGCACCTACCATAGTGATTCTTTCCACAAGTACGGCATACCGGAGGCACACTAGTCCTAGAACTCTGAACTTGCTTCCCTTTGAATGATTGCTGCCTTGGTCTAACTTGTTGATTCGATCTCCCTCGGTCACTTTGATTCATCCTACTCAAATCTCCTTCCATTTGTACCTTCTTCAAAATATGCTCCGCCATATAACACTGTCTTAACAATTCGGCATAGCTAGTGAATTCTCTCTGAGACACACTATGTGAAATTTCATCCCTTAAACCAAACAGAAACTGATCAATCTTCCACCTCTCATCAGGAGCATACATGGCTTGTCTAAAATAAGCAGCCATAACCTCAAACTTTTCAGCATAAGAAGCCACAGTTAAGTTGCCTTGTCTCAATTGTTGAAACTCAAATTCCTTCTGAGACCTCAAGGAACTTGGAAAATACTTCTCCATAAAAGTTACCTTAAACTGCTCCCATACCTTTGGTACCTCTTGAATTGTCATTAAGGCTGAAGCGCTTTCCCACCACCTCATGGCAGGACCCTTCAACAAGTGAGAAGCGGAGACCACCTTGTTTTCCTCACTACACTGAACTATTAGGAAAATCCGTTCCATACCTGATATCCATTCATGAGCCTTTACTGGATCTAACCCTCCTTGGAATTCCGGTGGATTCATACGAATGAAATCCCTAAAGGTTCCCCCTACAGCTTCAGGAACCACCACTGGAGGATGCACGCCACCAGCCATTTGTTGCACAAACTGATTCTGCTGTTGCTGCATCTGTTGCATAAATTGGTATAAAGGAGCATTTCCCTTGTCACCCGGAGGATTAGTCCCTGCTGGAGTGGTTCTCGGTCTACCACAGTTGTTTCTGCGCCTGTCAGCCATGTTCCTGAATTTCATACAGATAGGATTAAGTTGATCTGACTCAATACCATAAATATAACACGCAAGACCAATGGCGACACACCGCATATGAAACGGAAAGAAAACTTATCTATTTCATGGCTAGGTCGAGGATACGACCTGCTCTGATACCAACTGTAAAGTCCATATATATATATATATATATATACATACATCAAAGCATATATTATACATGATTTCCACTTTTGGTACTGAAATATACAATAAGTTCCTAGTAAACACATTATACATATACATGCCCAAAAAGCCTAATACAAAAAAACTACGGCATAGTATATCTACAAGATGTTCCAGAGACAAATACTAAGAACTAGATCACTAATGATCTCAAAAAAAAAAACTCCACAATGGAAGCAAAGCCATTAGATAAGCAAGGATAATCACACATCATTATCCTTACTCTTCGCAGAACCTGCAGTACCTGTGATGTAAACAACAATAGTGGGGTGAGATACATCAAATCTCAGTGAGTTCCCTATCTTAAAGTCCTCTCGGCTCTACAAGGTTCTAATAAACCTAACTCAAGTCAAAAGGGAAGGGAAGTGACTTTGAGTACACACACGCTAAATATGCATTCACCCTCGTGAGCCTGTTAACTCACACTAGTACCAAAGTACGTCGTGAGCCTGTTAACTCAAGAATCTCACTAATCAATAACCGTACCAAGGCATCCCCTTTTCCCGTCCACTTCTACGTCTAGAAGACGACCCGAGTCATGGATCCTTGTAGTTACTTGGCATACGAAATGGATTCGGGATCATCGGCCCGTACATCGTGATCTGTCACTTCACACGGCCCGTACACCGTCACAAGTCTCTTTACCCGTAGGCTTCATTCGTACTATACGTGGGAATCAAACCTGCCAAGTAATTGTGCATACGTTTCAGAGGAGGTGCTCGAGTCTCATGAAACTACACCGTAAGATAAACTGGTTATGATTATTACACACACCCCTCGACCTTTCATGCACGAGCGTTGTCACTATGTCATTTCACACTTTTCGACATTGTTTATGGTAATGCTCCTCACTATACCTATTTCATATTTTAACATGCATACATATTCAACAACAATTACACACCTTTAAATGATAAAAGTCGACAAAACGACACTATTCCAAAAATCCCGACATAATTAAATCGGCCAATAATCTTATAACCATTTTAATAAGAAAGTACATTTTGTTAGCTTTCCAACGATATCAAGAATGTTAAAAACGGGTAAACGAGTCAAAAGTTATGGACATAGCGAGAAATGGTATCGCGAGAAAACACATTTTTTCACCCTCCTGGCCGTACGCGTATTGCCTTGTGCCATACGCGTATTGTCCAGCTGGGTCACCCAGCCATACGCGTATTGCCCAAAGTCATACGCGTATGGGCAGAGACTGATTTTTCCCAAAAATTCCTTTTAAAACCCCAATACTCGTACTACCCTACCTCATACGCGTATTGCCCAAAACCGTACGCATACCAATACGCAAATGGGCAGATGGCCGAGAAAATGGAACCTCATACGCGTATTGCCCACATTTTTGCACAGCCATACGCGTATTTCCTTAACCAATACGCGTATTGCCTTGGGTGATATGCGTATGGGCAGCGTGAAAACCAAAAAATTTCCTGCATAATGGGTTTGCAAAAATGCTCCATTTTCCCTTCCAATTCACTTCTAAACACCAGAAAAATGCCAATTGTATACACAATAACACCTATCTAACAAGTATCAATCATAAGGAACATTAAAACATGATTTTTGTTCAAAATTCCTCATTTTCTAACAATGTCAAACTAACTCTAAAACTCAATAAAACTCTACTTTAAAGCATCTAGCTAGAACCCACCTGGATTACAAGATGAGGAGGTTGAAGCTGAGATGAAAAGATGAAGATTGGTTGATGATTCAAGTCCAAGAGCTCTTGAGAAATTTTCTCTTCTTTTCCCTTCCTTTTCCTTCTCCAAGTTTCTATCTTTTCTCAAATAAGGAAAATGAAAAGAAAATAGACATAGGAACATTAATTGGCAATACTACTAATTATCCAAATTATCTCAATTGCACCAATTAATAAACTCCAAGTTAAATAATATTAATCTAATCAAATTCCGAGTTCGTCGGTTTACTCTAATTACTTTATCCAATAATTGCTCAGAGTACCCTGGAACCCAGTTGATCATACTAATATTATTCAAAAATGTTCACAAAATTATGGGGTATTACATCTTAAATGTTAAAAAAATTATAATAAGAAATGGAGGAGGATGTACTTTTTTTTTCCTTTTTTTGGAATAATATTTTTGGAATAACCTGTTTTATTTTTCTCCATATAATTGAAAAGGTCTTAATATTTTAATTAGTGTAATGTCAATTACCATCTAAATACTTTGTAGTTTTTTTAACAAACACACGTTCAATTTCTCAAATATAGTATATCTATTTTAAATTATAGGTTATTTGTCTATTTCACACAAATTACAAATACATCTAATTTTATACAAAAAAAGATGAATTATAATTGCTTTAAAAAATTATCTTTCAAGGATAACATGATAAAGGAAAAGGCAAATATAAAATTACGATATTCCTTTAAATCGTTACAACTTTCGGGTTGAACAACACAATTCTTGCAATTAACAGAGCAACCTGGAAACACATTTCCCTTAAGCAATTGTTCCTTCACAAAAGACAACGAGGTTTTCAACATAGTCACATCAGTGGCCAAATTAATCCCATCTCAACTTCTTCAATAGCATTTACAGTTGGACCCCCATGCTGCAACATCGGGTTTTGAATAAAATTAGAACTGTTGTTTGGCGTGAACTCAATGGCTTTATAATTAATCAAATCTTGGACCTTATGCTTAAAAGCTTTGTAGTTGTCAATATTGTGACCTGGTGCCCCAGAGTGGAAGTCACATCTGGCATTGGCATCATAACCATAAGGAAGCTTTCCATTGGGTGGTGCGAGGGTTCTCAACTGGATCAATTGAAGGTTGAACAGATTTTGTAGCAACTGAGCGTAAGGAATTGGAACAACATCAAAGTGTCTCTTGTAATACCCCGTAAATTTATTTTACTCTGGATAATATTAGTTGTGATCAACTGAGTCCCAGTGTACTCTGAGAAATTATCTGCAGAGATAATTAGAGTAACTGTTGAACTTAGTGTAAATCCAATTAATAATATCTGACTCTGAGATATTTGAGTATTTGGACTTAAGAGACTTTTTGGACATTTAGTAGTATTATTTATTAATGATAGTTACTATATGTTTTCTTTTCCTCCCATTTTCCAAATAAAAGAAAAAGATAGTAAGAGAAGTAGGAAAAAAGGAAAGAAAGAAGAAAGAAAGAAAAGGAAGGAGAGAAATGTGGAGAAGAGGAAAAAGAGAAGAAATTCAAGATTTCAAGAGCAAATCATCATCAATCCTTCATCAAATCATCTCATCTCCATCATCTTCAACTTCTAATCCAGGTGGGTTCTAGATAGAGGCTTTAGTGTAGAATTTCTTGAGTTTTTAGAGTTAGGTTGGATTTTGAGAGAAAATGAACAATTTTACAAATCAATGAAATTTAACGCTTAAAAATCAGTATAATCGATGTTGGATGATCATTTTATGCATGTGAATGTTTATGATGCTTGTTGGTGCTGTTTGGGGAGGATTTGAATTGAAAGAGATGAATTTTCCCCTTTTGGAACAAGAGAAAACGCAGTTGAGCATGGCTGTTCTGGTGCAAAGCGCCAGGCGGTGCTCAGAGCGCCGGGCGGTTCGTGACAAGCGCCCCTGCTTCGCCCGGCGATGCTCGGGAGGCGCAGCAGTGTAACGCTCCTGTAACTTTCAAAGTTTTGAAAAAAATTGTTATGCCCCTGCTTCACCGGGCGAAGCAAGAGGCAAAAGGGAAAGCGCCGGGAGAAATTTAAAAGCGTCGGGCACTCCTGAGACTTTTTTAAATGTTCCCTTTTCTTTTAAAATTCATAACTTTTGACCCGTTTATCCGATTTGAATGTTCTTGATATCAATAGCAAGCTGTGGAAATAAACTTTATGATGACGATAAAATATGTCGATTTTACCGACCGATTAAATAATAGAGAAAGTTCCAAAAGAGATATAATTATGTTTTAATTGTTATACATTATTCTATTATGCTATTATGACATGTCTTGCCTATCCTATTGATTGTGTAACATGATTATAAGTGAATATGCATGTTAAAGTACAAAATAGGTAGAGTGAGGATTATTACCGTAAACAACGTAGGAAAGTGTGGAATGGCATAGAATGAATAGACACTAGTATGGAACGTGTGTGTTAACCTTTGTGGTTGTGATAAGGCGTTATGGCCTTGTGATTGTCGAATACGATCACGTTGTGTATGAGAGCACGTAATCGTAACCAGTTATCTTGTGAGTGCGTTTCATGGGTCTCGAGCTCCTCTGAAACATGTGCACGACTACTTGGCAGGTTTGATTCCCGCGTGCAGTACGAATGGCGCTCTGGGAGCGTATGCTTGTGACGGTTTATGGCACGTGTGAAGCGACGATTCATAACGGTTTATGGCCCGTAGAACCCGAATCCATTCGTATGTCAAGTAGGTTACCAGGATCCATGACTCGGGTCGACTTCTAGACTTAGAAGCGGACGGGAACAGGGGATGCTTTGGCGTGGTTACCGATTAGTGATATAGTGAGTTGATGAACTCACATCATGTTTCCATATAGTGTGTGTGTGTACTCAGAGTCTTTTCCCTTCCCTTTTGACTTGAGTTAGACTTGTTAGAACCTTGTAAAGCTGAGAGAACTATAAGATAGCGAACTCACTGAGATTTGATGTATCTCACCCCACTGTTGTTGTTACATCACAAGTACTACAGGTTCGGCGAAGGGTAAGGACAAAGTAGTTTGACTTTTCCTTACGGATCGTAGCTTTTGAGATGGCATGGCTTCCGCTATGGAGTTTTATTTTGAGATAATTGTATTGATCTAGTTCTTAGTGCATTTTGGGGACATCTTGTATATGTTATGCCATAGGCTTTAGAACTTTGTAGTTAGGGCATTAATGTATATAATGTGTTAACTAGGAACTTATGGTATTTCAGTACCAAATACTTGGATTCATGTATAATATATATGCTTTGATGTATGTTGTTATATATGGGTGTTACAGTTGGTATCAGAGCAGGTCGTATCCTCGACCTAGCCATGAAATAGTATGAGTATTTTCTTTCCGTTCCATATGTGTTGTGTCGCCATTGGTCTTGCGTGTTATATTTATGGTATTGAGCCTGATCAACTTAATCCTATCTGTATGACATTCAGGAACATGGCCGACAGACGCAGAAACAAACGAGGTAGACCGAGAACTACTCCAGCCGGGATAAATCCGCCAGGGGACGAAGGGAATGCCCCTTTGTATCAATTCATGCAGCAGATGCAGCAGCAACAAAATCAGTTTGTACAGTAAATGGCTGGTGGTGTGCATCCTCCAGTGGTTGTTCCCGAGGCTGCAGGGGGAACCTTTAGGGATTTCATTCGTATGAATCCTCCAGAGTTTCAGGGAGAATTAGATCCGGTAAAGGCGCATGAATGGATATCCGGTATAGAGCGGATTTTCTTAATAGTTCAGTGTAGTGAGGAAAACAAGGTGGTCTTCGCTTCTCACTTGTTAAAGGGTCCTGCCATGAGGTGGTGGGAGAGCGCTTCAGCATTAATGACAATCCAAGAGGTACCGAAAGTATGGGAGCAGTTTAAGATAACTTTTATGGAGAAATATTTTCCAAGTTCCTTAAGGTCTCAGAATGAGTTCGAGTTCCAACAGTTGAGACAAGGCAACTTAACTGTGGCTTCCTATGCAGAAAAGTTTGAGGTTATGGCTGCTTATTCTAGACAGGCCATGTATGCTCCTGATGAGAGGTGGAAGATCGATCAGTTTCTGTTTGGTTTAAGGGCTGAAATTTCACATAGTGTATCTCAAAGGGAATTCACTAGCTATGCTGAATTGTTAAGGCAGTGTTATGTGGTGGAGCATAGTTTGAAGAAGGTACAAGCGGAAGGAGAATGGAGTAGGGTGAATCAAAATGATCGTGGGAGATCGAATCAATAATTTAGAGCAAGGCAACAATCTTTCAAAGGGAAGCAAGTCCAGAGTTCTAGGACTAGTGCACCTCCTGTATGTCGTCTTTGCGGTAGGAATCATCAGGGATGGTGTGGTATCGAAGGTGTGAGGTGTTATCAGTGTCAGAAAGTGGGCCACTTGGCGAGGGATTATCCTCAAAAGAGGAGTCAGATGCAAGAGAAGAATACCGGGCGAGTGTTTACCTTGGATGCGAGGAAAGCTAAGGGTGATAACTCTTTGATTGCTGGTACATGTTTTGTGAATGGAAATCCTTGCTTTGTTTTATTTGATTGTGGAGCTACACACTCTTTTGTATCGATACAATGTGTAAAGCGGCTTAGGTTGCAAGCGGTTCCGTTGTCTCCGGCCATGGTGGTTACTACTGCCATGGATGAGATGGTTGAAACACCGTTAATGTGTGAAAATTGTGTTTTATCTGTGGATGGAAGAGTTTTCCAGATTGATTTGATTTGTTTACCGCTTAAGAAAGCTAATGTTGTTCTGGGAATGGATTGGCTTTCAGCTAATTCGGTATTTATCGGGTGTGAAGAAAAACTAATCATCATCCCATCTACAGAGGCCACTTCGAAGGATGTGTTAACTACTATTTTGGAAAGTACGGTTGGAATGATTAATTTCTTGTTTGAGGAGGAAAAATCCGTTCTTTTGATTCTTACTAAGGAGGAGGGTAGTAACCGTCAAGTTTTGAGTATTCCGGTAGTTTGTGACTTTCCGGAAGTTTTCCCCGAGGATATCACTTCTCTCCCTCCGAAGCGGGAAGTGGAATTCTCTATTGACCTGATACCGGGAACGACTCCAATATCCGTTTCTCTGTATCGGATGGCACCACTTGAATTGAGAGAATTAAAGGATCAATTGGAAGAGTTGTTGGCTAAGCATTTCATTCGACCCAGTGTTTCGCCCTGGGGAGCTCTAGTGTTGTTGGTAAAGAAAAAGGATGGTGGAATGCGGTTGTGTATTGATTACCGCCAACTGAATAAGGTCACCATCAAGAATAAATACCCATTACCAAGGATAGACGATCTGTTAGATCAATTGAAAGGAGCCTATGTGTTCTCGAAGATTGATTTACGGTCGGGTTATCATCAGATTCGGGTGAAGAGTTCGGATGTACCAAAGACTGCGTTCAGAACCCGTTATGGGCATTATGAATTTTTGTTGATGCCTTTCGGTGTGACGAATGCTCTGGCAGTTTTCATGGATTATATGAATCGGATATTTCAACCTTACTTGGACCAATTTGTGGTGATTTTCATTGATGATATTCTTATCTATTCTCGTGATCCTCAAGAGCACGGAGAACACTTAAGAATCGTTTTATCCATCTTACAGGAAAGACAACTTTTTGCCAAGCTAAGTAAGTGTGAATTTTGGATGTCGGAGGTGAATTTTCTTGGTCACGTTATATCTCAGGGAGGAGTAGCGGTTGATCCATCAAAAGTTGAAGCCGTGATTAATTGGGAGAGACCGAAGAATGTGTCTGAAGTTACAAGCTTCTTGGGACTAGCAGGTTATTATAGGAGGTTTATTAAGGGCTTTTCCCAACTAGCTTTGCCGATGACGAGACTTACTCGGAAGGATTATTCTTATGAATGGGATTCGGCTTGTGAGCAAAGTTTTATGAATTTGAAGGAAAGATTGACGACCGCTCCTGTTTTGATTATTCCTGATCCTAGCAAGTCGTATGAGGTATATTGTGATGCATCGAAAATGGGATTAGGCGGTGTGTTAATGCAAGATGGACATGTGGTGGCTTATGCTTCTCGACAGTTGAAAGTCCATGAAGAGAATTATCCCACGCATGATTTAGAATTGGCGGCGTTTGTATTTACTTTGAAGGTGTGGCGTCACTATCTGTATGGTGTACGTTTTGAAATGTTTAGCGACCACTAGAGCTTAAAGTACCTTTTTGATCAGAAGGAGTTGAACATGCGTCAAAGGAGGTGGATGGAATATTTGAAAGATTATGATTTGGAGTTGAAATACCATCCGGGTAAAGCGAATAAAGTGGCAGATGCATTGAGCAGGAAGGTGTTGCATAATGCCGAGTTGATGATGCTCGAGTATACTTTATTGGAAAAATTTCGAAATCTAAATCTTCAGTTTGTTTGGACCCCTAATGGTGTGATTATGGGGAACTTGAATATCAATTCTACAATTAGGGAAGAAATCCAACAAGAGCAAGGGTTAGACGAGAAGTTACAAGAAGTGTTATTGTAACCGGGTTTTGTGCGAGCTACCGACGGAATTATTTTGTTTAACCAAAGGGTTTGTGTTCCGGATAACACGGAGTTAAAGAGGAGGATTTTAGAAGAAGCGCATAAGGGTGCTTTTACTAAACATCCGGGATCTTCGAAGATGTATCAAGATTTAAATAGGGACTATTGGTGGTCCGGGATGAAAAGAGATATTGCGGTGTATGTGTCAGAATGTGCGGTGTGCCAACAAGTGAAGATCGAGCACCAAAGACCGAGTGGCTTGCTACAACCTTTAGAAATTCCGGTATGGAAATGGAATAGTATCTCGATGGACTTCGCTGTTGGGCTACCCCGTACTCAGGGTGGTTATGATTCAATTTGGGTAATTGTGGATCGGTTAACGAAATCCGCACATTTCTTAGCTGTGAAGACTACCTACAAGGCGAGTCATCTCGCAAGGTTGTTCATTTCAGAGATAGAGAGATTGCATGGTATTCCCACTAGTATCGTTTCGGATAGAGATCCAAAGTTTACTTCGAGATTTTGGAGAGCTTTTCAACAAGCCATGGGAACGAAGTTGTGTTTGAGTACGTCGAATCATCCACAAACGGATGGTCAGACGAAACGGACAATACAAACAATGGAGGACATGTTGAGAGCTTGTGTACTCGAAAGTGGAGGAAATTGGATAAAACTTTTGCCGTTGATTGAGTTCTCTTATAATAACAGTTATCATGCAAGCATTGGTATGGCGCCTTATGAGGAATTGTATGGAAGGAAGTGTAGGACACCTTTGTGTTGGGAAGAAGTTGGTGAAGATAGAATGTTGGGACCCGAGATTATTTACGAAACTACGGAGAAGATTAGGATGATCCGTGAAAAAGTTAAGCAAGCACAGGATCGTCAGAAGAGTTATGCGGATAACCGTAGAAGACCTTTAGAATTTGAAGAAGGTGATCATGTATTTTTGAAGGTTACTCCGAGATTGTGATTGAAAGGACCATTTAAATCGCGGAAGTTAAGTCCGAGATACGTGGGACCGTATCAGATTTTGGAAAGAATTGGTGAAGTAGCTTACAGATTAGCCTTACCGCCTTCTCTGTCGAAGATGCACGACGTTTTTCATGTGTCTCAGCTTCGAAAATTTGTCCCAGATCCTCTTCAGCCAATTTTACCCGATACAGTTGAGATAGAAGCAGATTTGACGTTTGAGCCTCAACCGAGTCGTATCACGGGAAGAGAAACTAAGGTGTTAAGGAATAAGGAGATTCCTCTGGTTAAGGTCCAGTGGGATGAGACGCATCCGGGTGATGCAACCTGGGAATTGGAATCTGAGATACGAGAAGTTTATCCTCATCTTTTCAGGTAATTGTTTTAAATTCGTGGGCGAATTTCTATTTAAAGGGGGGGGGGAGGATGTAATACCCCATAAATTTATTTTACTCTGGATAATATTAGTTGTGATCAACTGAGTCCCAGTGTACTCTGAGAAATTATCTGCAGAGATAATTAGAGTAACTGTTGAACTTAGAGTAAATCCAATTAATAATATCTGACTCTGAGATATTTGAGTATTTGGACTTAAGAGACTTTTTGGATATTTAGTAGTATTATTTATTAATGATAGTTACTATATGTTTTCTTTTCCTCCCATTTTCCAAATAAAAGAAAAAGATAGTAAGAGAAGTAGGAAAAAAGGAAAGAAAGAAGAAAGAAAGAAAAGGAAGGAGAGAAAAGTGGAGAAGAGGAAAAAGAGAAGAAATTCAAGATTTCAAGAGCAAATCATCATCAATCCTTCATCAAATCATCTCATCTCCATCATCTTCAACTTCTAATCCAGGTGGGTTCTAGATAGAGGCTTTAGTGTAGAATTTCTTGAGTTTTTAGAGTTAGGTTGGATTTTGACAGAAAATGAACAATTTTACAAATCAATGAAATTTAACGGTTAAAAATCGGTATAATCGATGTTGGATGATCATTTTATGCATGTGAATGTTTATGATGCTTGTTAGTGCTGTTTGGGGAGGATTTGAATTGAAAGAGATGAATTTTCCCCCTTTGGAACAAGAGAAAACGCAGCTGAGCATGGCTGTTCTGGTACAAAGCGCCGGGCGGTGCTCAGAGCGCCGGGCGGTTCGAGACAAGCGTCCCTGTTTCGCCGGGCGATGCTCGAGAGGCGCAGCAGTGTAACGCTCCTGTAACTTTCAAAGTTTTGAAAAAAATTGTTACGCCCCTGCTTCGCCGGGCGAAGCAAGAGGCAAAAGGGAAAGCGTCGGGCGAAATTTAAAAGCGCCGGGCACTCCTGGGACTTTTTTAAATGTTCCCTTTTCTTTTAAAATTCATAACTTTTGACCCGTTTATCCGATTTGAATGTTCTTGATATCAATAGCAAGCTGTGGAAATAACCTTTATGATGACGGTAAAATATGTCGATTTTACCGACCGATTAAATAATCGAGAAAGTTCCAAAAGAGATATAATTATGTTTTAATTGTTATACATTATTTTATTATGCTATTATGACATGTCTTGCCTATCCTATTGATTGTGTAACATGATTATAAGTGAATATGCATGTTAAAGTACAAAATAGGTAGAGTGAGGATTATTACCGTAAACAACGTAGGAAAGTGTGGAATGGCATAGAATGAATAGACACTAGTATGGAACGTGTGTGTTAACCTTTGTGGTTGTGATAAGGCGTTATGGCCTTGTGATTGTCGAATACGATCACGTTGTGTATGAGAGCACGTAATCATAACCGGTTATCTTGTGAGTGCGTTTCATGGGTCTCGAGCTCCTCTGAAACATGTGCACGACTACTTGGCAGGTTTGATTCCCGCGTGCAGTACGAATGGCGCTTGGGAGCGTATGCTTGTGACGGTTTATGGCCCGTGTGAAGTGAAGGTTCATAACGGTTTATGGCGCGTAGAACCCAAATCCATTCGTATGTCAAGTAGGTTACCAGGATCCATGACTCGGGTCGACTTCTAGATGTAGAAGCGGACGAGAACAGGGGATGCTTTGGTGTGGTTACCGATTAGTGATATGGTGAGTTGATGAACTCACGACATGTTTCCATATAGTGTGTGTGTACTCAGAGTCTTTTCCCTTCCCTTTTGACTTGAGTTAGACTTGTTAGAACCTTGTAAAGCCGAGAGGACTATAAGATAGTGAACTCACTGAGATTTGATGTATCTCACCCCACTGTTATTGTTACATCACAGGTACTACAGGTTCAGCGAAGGGTAAGGACAAAGTAGTTTGACTTTTCCTTATGGATCGTAGCTTTTGAGATGGCATGACTTCCGCTATGGCGTTTTATTTTGAGATCATTGTATTGATCTAGTTCTTAGTGCATTTTGGGGACATCTTGTATATGTTATGCCGTAGGCTTTAGAACTTTGTAGTTAGGGCATTAATGTATATAATGTGTTAACTAGGAACTTATGGTATTTCAGTACCAAATACTTGGATTCATGTATAATATATATGCTTTGATGTATGTTGTTATATATGGGTGTTACATCTCTCAACCATCTTCTTTCTCTACTGATATTATCTACACTACGCCAAACAATACATTAGACAACGCTTTTTTAGGCCTTAGACAGCGCTTAAAAGCGCTGCCTAAGGTAGCGCTGTCGTAGGTAAAGACAGCGCTTTTTATTTATGAAAAAGCGCTCTCTAAAGTATACATTAGAGGGCGTTTTTTCAAGAAAAAGCGCTGTCTAATGTATGCCTATAATTTTAGTTATCAATTTTTCTATAACTTTAGAGGCGCTTTTTAGGAAACGCGCTTTCTAAAGTCCCCCTTCAGACAGCGCTTTTTAAAGCGCTGTCTAATGTATGTGTAATACCCCAAAATTTGCTCTCCCTCTTTGTCATCATAGCATGGCATTATCATTTATCATATCATATCCACCTCATTAACATTACATTGCATTTAACATAGAAAAATGAAGCATAGCATTCTTCTTACCATCAGGGCATGTGATCAGGTGGAAGGTGGACAATCAAGGGATCATTCAAAGCACAAAAAGGTCAATCAAGTGCCCTCAAGGCAAGCCAAGAGGTCTTTCATGTCTCATACCATCTCAATGGAACATCCACAACCTCAAGAATGAGAGATTCAATGGGAGATTGAAGCACTACATCTTTCACTATGCAAGAGGTTCAAAAACTGAAGGAAAACCCTCAAAAGAGATAGCTCATTGATCCAAAATCATCCTCAAATGGTATATCTCATCATCCTTTAAGAGGATACACAACATACTCTGAGGAATTTGAAATTGAAGACTGCACATTTTTCTCCTAGGAGGTGGGCACCAAAACTAGGGTTTCCCATTAAATCAGGGAATCTTTGATTTTTTGGACAAAACTTGATGTCATGGTATTCTACATGTTCTTAAGTGTATGTGTATGGAAAATTGCCTCTCAATTGGTTTTGGAAGTGTTTCAATTGGAAGAAAGATCAGAAATCAGGAAAATTGGGGCCAAGTCAAATAATCAGAGGAAAAAGTCAACTCTTGACTTTTTGAGGCCAAATTCATAAAATTCATGCTATATGTGTCCAATGTGCAAAATTTGATCAAGAAACTCCAAAGGAATCATGAAAAAATCAAGAGGTGGAAAGTTGCCATTTTTGGAAGAAGAAGGGTTACTAAAAATAGCAAGTTTTGGCCATTTTGCATCAGAGTTTGAACCAAGGCCATTTAAAATTGAAGCACCAAATGAAAATTCCACTCGGCCACAACAAAAGATCTTGTTTTAAGCTTCAAATCCATGTGTAGAACATCTCCATTGGATAAAAATTGAGCGAGATATGATTGATCAAAGTTAGAGGAAAGTAGGTTCAAAACTAGGTCATGACCAAGATTTTCAGGGCACGCGCGCAGTCATTTTAACAAACAGTTGGTGGGCCAAATGTACACCTATTTTTCTCATGGTTAGAGGCTTCATTTTCAAAACTTGTCAACATCAAAAATGTTCCTTGTAATGTCTTCTTCAAGTTTCATGTTGGACAAAATTCCATTTGATCAAGTTATGAGGGAGAAATATTGGTCTCAAGTTAGGGTGGTTATGTTGAAATTTCGTGCCATGCCAGCCTTGCCAATCGACCACCTGGTGCGCCCATCAGCCAATCTTGTGTGCTTAAGTTCATAGTCATTTTGGAGCATGTTTGAGGCATCATTTCAATTCCTTTTTCACACCAAACTTGTAGCACTATGTGCCCTCTTTCCAATGACTCCAAAAACACACCAAATCATCCACAATGCCAAGAGAAAATCACCATTAAACATCCATGTTTGCATTATTTCCAAACTGTCATAAAAAACCAGAAAAAATGAATGTTGTTGTTGTTGTCTTAGCTTGCTCGTGCATTGCTCACCCTCCAACTCTTTCTTCATTTAACCAAACACTCATCACATGTTCATGCACATGAGCACGTGCCATGCACGAAAATAGAAAAAAGCAACTTGATGAACAAGTTTGGTGAGACAGCCGTGCAATGTCAGTTCATTTTCACTTCCACCATAACACCATGGACCTCCACCACTATAGCACACCCACAGCTGACTCGCCCTAACTAACTTGGCTCAGTTAGTTAGAGGCAGCTCAGTTAACTCAACTTGGACTCAGTTGACTCACTCACTTAACCACCTCTGGTTCATTTCTAACTCACACTATAAAACCAAATTTCACTCACATTTCTGAAAAAAACACTCATTTTCTCACATTCACTTCAGAATTCTCCTCTCACTCTCTCTGATTCTGCTCATCTTCTTCTCCACGATTTCAACTCCATTGTGCTCCCATTGATCATTGCTTGGTGTGGTTGAATAAAAAATAGCAAGAACAGTTCCCTTTCTACAAGTTCAGCATCAGTGCAAGCTTCAATATCCTTCATCTACTCGTGAATCCTTAGCATTTATTTTGCTAAGGTTGAGGATCTAGAAGCCCTGCATATCAAGCTTTTCTCTGGTTTTCTCAACATTTCCAATCCCTCTACATTTTCAGGTTTCATCCTTGAACTGTGCTTCAGTTGATTTGCATTAGTTTTGATTGGTTTTTGTTGATATGAGCTCACTAGGAGCATTCCTAACTCCGGCTAGTTGATAGGCCTTCTAAAGGCGTAGTTGCAAAACTTAGGGCACAAATTCATCTCCTCTGTTCTTGCTATGTGTGCATGCTTTGTGGTTTTCATGAGCATATTCTTGATCTACATAAGTTCAGCTTCAATTTGGTATGCGATTTGTTTGTTTTCATGAACATGTGAGTTTACAGGTGGTGGCTGTTGGCCGGAGAAGATGACCGGAGGTCATCTCCGACCGGTGATCTTGAATGTTAGGGTTTGTGTGTGTTCTAATCGTGTCCGTTTATTTTTCCTCATCGTGTGGTTCAAAAGCATGCCAGCACATTAAAATCAGTGTGCCTCTCACGTGCCAATTTTCTGAACTCACTTAAACTTTGTGTGGTGTGGCACATGGTATGGAGTGTGGACATTCATGAACATGCATTGATTTTCATTACTTTGACTTGCCTGTGGACTTGACTTAATCCAATGGTCACGCGTGAGTCCATTTTGTTGACTGAGTGAGCATGCTAGTTATTGTGTGTTGCGTGTAATTGGACTTAAGCCAGATTGCTCTTTACACCTCCCTGTTCCAAGGCCCAAACATTTTTGAACTGATGGATTGCTATGTATACACCCCCATTCCTTTTTGCATTGCATTTTATTTTTCCATTTTTCTACACGTTTTCTTTAATTTTTAAAAATACTAAATAGTATCATAAAATTCCAGAAAAATTCATGAGTGTCATTACAACATTTAGAAAATTTTTGGTGATTTTATTTTCTGATTTTATGACCTTTTTACCCCTGTTCTATATTTTTCCTTGAATTTCTTTGATGTGCATTCTTAATATGGTACATGATCTTGTTTAATTTTGTTCTTGATCATTAAAAATTGCTTTGATGCTCTTCTTTTTGCATTGAGTCATTAGCATCTTGAGGTATGTTAAGTGATTTTTATTTGATTTTTTAGGTCATTTTATGGCATGTTTGGTGTTCACTTTTGTGCTACTTTGTATGATGTGTCTATTTGACCTAAGTGCATTGTTTGACCTCATTTTGCCTTGGTTCCTTGCATGTTACTTTGATATGTGATTCATCTCTGATTAGTGAACTTCAATACCATGTTTTCATAATTTTCATGAGGCCATTTGATTTTTGTTTGATGCATTTCATTTAAAGCATTATAACATGTCATATCATTGTAATCTTTTGTGCATGTTTACATGTTTTCTTTTGTGTATACTTGCATGATCATTTGCCTATTTGGTGAGCTACACTCTTGACATTATAGGACATAGATACATATCATATGTCATCTTTGCTTGTTGATTATCATTTGAACCTTGTGCACCTTTAACATGTTGTGTTTGCACTTTCCTTTGTTTGGAACTTCCATTTCAATCCTACTTCTTCTATCACTTCTTAAATGCCTTGATGTGCTTCATGAATACTTGTGAGAGTTTTGTGAATCATTTTTCATTTCATTTCAATTTTGATCCATGGATTACATGTTCCATTTATGCATATTTCTTCTTTTTCTTTTCATCTTTCATTCTCCTTTTTCTTATGGTAGCATGTTTTAATGCCATGGATGATGTTTGTTGCCTATCCACTTGGACTTGCATGATGATAATCATTTGTTTTCCATATGATGTACATTCTGGTTGTGGTTATAGGATTTGATTTCTCATTTAATTCTTTTGAGTTTTATGGTGCATTACATGTTCTTTTACTTCTTATACTTCTTGTACACGTTTACTAACCATGTAGGGGCTTTGGTAAGTTTCAATTGAGTGTGGATAAGGAATCCACATTCAACTTCTATCCTTTCTCTTTTACAATTCCATTTTATGTTTTGTTAAGCACTTATGTTCTTTCTTTTAATAACTCATCACTTTCCCTTTGTGAATTACAATTCATCTTCTACTTTAGAAGTGAATTGTTTAATTCATCCTTTCTTTAGACTTTAGGTTGAAACCTCACAAACCATTAGGATCACTCCCTTTAATCTTCAATTAGGATTGGGTCTTAGTCCACATAGGTTTTACCTTTTCTCCTCTCTTGAGTCTCCCTCCTCATCTCTCAAAGAAAATCCAAAACATCTAATAAAGGTAAGCATTTATTGCATTTAGGCCTTTCATATAAAGAAAAGATTATAAAGGGGTTTTCTCTTATAATCTTAGAATGTATAGCATTATAGCCCATCTTGGGTCAATGTGTTAAACATTCGATCTTGTATGAGGGACTTGAATGCAATGCTTGTTGAAGGTACAAATAATAAAAAACACTTCTTCATTTCTTAATCAACAAAAACACTTAATAAACACAAGTATGCTAGTGTGTTTGAACCTTGACGATTGGAACTAAGTGTGGGGGTCTTCTTCGCTCTTAGTGTGTCTTCTTGCTCATTCCATCTTGGAATGTGAGAATGTACACATTCCAATGACTAAGATTCAGATACACTGTCATATGCAAACAAACAAATGAAAAAACTTTCAAAAGACAAAAACAAACAATAACGTATTTCCTTCAGGAATTCTTGTCTCACCTCATTCACTCTCAACGTATGAACGCGCTTCTACTCGTTCTCTTGCAAGATGGTAACGCACTCGAACCAGCGAGCCTGCAACACCTGAGCTAGAACGTAAGCCGTTCTCTAAAAAACACAAACAATCCATCCCTAGTGAGGGGAACTACGTCGCCCTGATTCTCATGCTCCCGATGAGATACGTAGGCAGTGGGGTAGGGCCCATGCGAGCACTTCTTTTATTTTCCCTACGTTTGTTTCTCTTTCTCTCTCCTTTCCCTTTCCTGTTCCCTTTTTCCGATATGTTTTCTTACACCCTTTGATCGAGACAAGCAAGCGTGGATCCCATCGGGTACGATGGACGCGAGGGGGTGCTAATACCTTCCTCTCGCGTAACCGACTCCCGAACTCAGTTCTCTTGGTCGTAAGACCGTGCTTTTCCTTCCTCTCAGGTTTATGTAGTGTTTCCTTTCCCTCTTGGGATAAATACACATTGCTGGCGACTCTGTTTCGGTGCCACTTTCGCGTTTGTACTTGGATGAAAATCCCGGGAGCGACAGCTGGCGACTCTGCTGGGGATCGAACCCAGAATCTCTGGTTTCCTTAGCGAGTCAATCCTAACGCTTGTCTGTTTTTCTTTCATTGGGTGTTTATTGTTGTGCTGTATAGTTATTTACTGTATATTACTGTATATTACTGCATTTACTGCATTTTACCATTTTTATTTCATACGATATATTATGCTATGCTGGACTGTGCTGTTTTCTGTTTGGTGGGAGGGGATTTCTGAGAGATAAGCCCATTACACAGGCTTGAGGATACACTTAGAATTAGAGTGGAGAGTAGTGGGACCTACGTGCCGTTTGGAGTGCGTTGGGTGTTCACGAAATTCACAGCTAGACGAGGCTATTTTGGGACACGTCGTGGCATGCGCATCTTGCGTATTCCAGGATGTAGATCTAGAGAGCTGTCGACTCTAGTGACCGATCATGAGGACCTTAGTGGAAACATCACTCTTTAGCGGTGACAGTGGCAGACCACATTCGGTGGCAAACCCATTCGCACCCGAGGGCCCACTTTGGAACTTGCATAGGATGACTTTTATTTTCTAAGGGGAGTCAGTGGAAGACCTCTTTGATTGGCATAGCATTGTATCCTACGGGCTGAATGTGCTATTGCTTCTCAAACCTCCGAAGCTGACAAGCCTTATTTTCTAAGAACCGCATGTGAGTATGGGCGGGATGTTTACAGGTTTGCAGGAAACCCAGCCTCTTACCTACCTTACTTGTGATTCTATGATGATTTCAGACATTGTATCCTATGACAGTGATTTGAGTGTTCATCTCAGATATCGCCAGATTCAGTACAGAGACACAGTGCACACAGTTCAATACAGACACAGACACTTGATTACCTGATCACATGCCCTTTTGCATTGCATTATCATATCATAACCGTTATGTTTGTCATTTTCAGGTGCATAATACATTTCTGATTCCAATCCATGGGTTCAACAGAGATCGTTGCCGAGAGAAAGAACAATGTGTCTTACAAGTTTCCAGATCCTGTTTTGGATTCATTGCTCAAAGTTATAGATATGGCCGGTCCGGGTATTCTTGATAGGTTTCAGAAGAGCTACGGGAATTTGGTTGGGATGGTCCGTACAATCACCAAGTATGAACATGATGCTTTGCACACTCTGCTGCAGTTCTACGAGCCTTCGTTGAGATGCTTTCTTTTTTCAGATTACATTTTGATGCCAACACTGGAAGAATTCTCATTTATTTTGGGAATTCCGATCACGCCGGCAATACCATTCTTCTCTGGTAGTTCTCCCAGCGTAAAAGAAATTGCTGCTGCGTTACAAATGGATCAGACAGTGGTAAAGAGTGGTGTGAGCAGTAAAAATGGAGTTAGCGGATTTCATTTAGAATTTCTGTCTGGACAAGCCCAAGAGGCTGCTAGTGCTAAAAATTGGACAGTTTACAATTCCATTATGGCTCTCTGCATATACGGCCTAGTTCTCTTTCCCAATCAGCAAGACTTTGTGGATATGCAAGCGACAAGAGTTTTCGTTCTTAAAAATCCAGTCCCTACTTTGTTAGGAGATTTTTATCATTCCATGCACTATAAGAATGAGAAAAGGAGGGGAGGATCTGTTAGTTGTTGTACTCCACTGCTGAGTCATTGGTTTTTCAAACATTTGCCTCAGACAGGTGCCTTTGTGGAAACCAAAGATGTGGCGAAATGGTCTAAACGATTGATGGGTTTAACTGCTGATAACATGGTATGGTTTGACCACCGGTTATTGAGAATAGAGCTTGTCACAAGATGCGGAAATTTTCCAAATGTGCCTTTGATTGGCAGAAAAGGAGGGATCAATTATAATCCAGTTTTGGCCATCCGACAGTTTGGGTATGCTTCCAGGGATCCTCCTACAGAGCAAGATGTGGAAGAATCTTTATTCTTTACAGGAACTAAAGATGCGAAGGTGGTAGAAGTGGTGAATGCTTGGAAAGATAAGCACAAAATTGGAAAAGCAGTTTTCGGGAAAGGAGATTGTAGGTCTTATCCTGAATATGACAGGTGGATTGAGACGAAAGTAAAGGAATTGCTTTTACCCTTTTCAAGGGGACCTCTTTTATGTTCAGTACAGCCAGAACAACCCACCATGGTGGCTATTGAAGAATGTGAGAAGTGGAAGAAAATGGTCAGAGGGCTGCAGATAGAAAATTCTGGAATGAGCAGATGTCTTCAGAAAGCTCTAGCTGACAACAAAGAGTTGGAAAAGAGAGCCTTGAAAGCGGAAAAAACCTTGGCTGACAAAGAGGAAGATTTTGATGACAGAGCTCGGTACTTTCGGAAACTTACTTTGGGAGCAGATGACACTAGTCAGGCTCACAAGATTACAAAACAGGCTTTAGCTCGAAGCAAGGATTCATTAGCTCAACTTCGTCAAGCTTGGGATGAAGTCAGAATTGAAAATGCCGAGTTAAAGGATCAGTCGAAGACTAAAGACGAGGAGCTTAAAAAGGCACATGAGCAGAGGAGAAAGTATCGGGAAAGTCTCGATAAAAGTCAAGAACAGTTAGAAGAAGCTAGAAGCCAGCTGAAAAATACCAAGAAAGAGCTTGAAGAAGCCATGATAGAAAGAGAGATACTCAAGACGCAAGCTGGCATAAAGAGACACAAAGGAATGCATGATGACGAAGCTCTTATGCTGCATATGGGTTCTTTAACTGAAGCTCTTGAGAAAAGGGATGTCTTGATCAAAGAAATGATTGAAAAGCCGAATCACCAGCGTACCCGTATACTTTTTGAGGAAGTCAAGTATTCAAGTGATAAGCTGAAGGATGTGGAATTGTCAGACTGATGTTCTTTTCCCTGTATTTTGTTGTTAATGGTTACCATCAGGCTTGTTGATGGATCCATTTTTCCCTTGTATTGCATTTGCTTTCTTAAGTGTACTTGAATACTTTGTTGAATAAGTATGAGCAGTTTTATTCAGAATTATTTCTTATCAGATAGCCGCACACAAGCACATGACCACGATACGTCTCTTTATATCACGATTCTGGTCTTCAGATTTCTGTGGTTTGGATTGGAATCAGGGTATAAAAGCACCTAGGAAATGACAAACATGGCACTGCATGGCATTGCATATCATTTTGCATTTTTGTTACTTGCTTTTCAGGTACTCGTTGCAGGGTCTCTAACCTTTATTTGGTTTCAGGCAGTATAGCTGAGAATCATATTCACCGATATTCGACGCGAAGAAATCAAGTGAGAATCATGGATCAAGTGCAAAGTGATTTGGCCGAAATGAGGGCGCGTATGGACCAGTTTATGACCCTCATGACTGGCATGGCGCAAAATCAGGAGAGATTGAGGCTTCTGGTCGAGCGTCCAGACAATGGGCCCGAAGGTGATCAGCATGACAATTCACAGGGACATGGCATCCTTCCTCCCGGTGGCAACCCTCCTCCTGGTGGTAACAATCGGGGTAATGGAAATGGTAGGCATGCTGGTGTTACTCTTGAAGATACTCTGGAAGACCAATTTACTCTGCTGGATGCTGATGTGGGTAATCAAGGTGATCGAAGGTATGATGAGTTAGCAGAAAAGATCAGGGCCATAGAATGCAAGAACTCTATGGGTATTGATGTTACCAGCTTGGGGCTGGTTTCAGGAGTCAGAATTCCCCCTAAATTCAAACCTCCTACTTTTGATAAGTATCACGGCAATGCGTGTCCCCAAACGCATCTTCAAGCTTATTTTGGGAAGATTTCAGCCCATACGGATTACGAGAAGCTATGGATGCACTATTTTCAGGACAGTCTGGCTGGGGCGTCCTTGACCTGGTATATGAAGTTGAATAGAGCTGCTGTGAAGAGTTGGAAAGATCTGGCAGAGGCGTTCCTGAAGCAATACCAGTATAATATTGACATGGCGCCCAACCGCACTCAATTGCAGGGGTTGTCACAAAATGCCAAGGAGAGTTTCAAAGAATATGCACAGAGGTGGAGGGAAATGGCTGCCTAGGTTCAACCTCCCTTGTCAGACAGAGAAATGGCTGATATGTTTATGGGCACCTTGCAAGGGGCCTATCTTGATAGATTAGCTGCTTGTCCGTCAACTGGATTTGCTGATATTGTGATTGCGGGAGAAAGAATAGAAAGTCTGTTAAAGCTTGGAAAGATCCAGGATGTGAGTGGGGCTGGCTCTTCGGGGATGAAGAAGTCGTTTGCTGGTAACCAGAAAAGAAGAGAAGGTGATACGAATGATGTGTTTAGAGGACGAGGCAGAGGGTGTTCTCAAGCTTATTATCAGGTAGATGCTGTAACAATCCCCACACCGCCTGTTCAGAAACAACAACCCCAACAACAAGTTCAACAGCAACAACCTTTTTCCCAGCAAAGGTCTAGGCAGAGGGATCGTAAGATGGATCCTCTCCCTATGACTTATGCCGCGCTGTTGCCCCTGTTACTCGAGTTAAAGTTGGTAGAACTCCGTACTATGAAAGCTCCGATTGCTGGAAACCTGCCACCTAACTTCGATGCTAATGCTCGTTGTGAGTTCCACTCAGGTGCTCAGGGGCACTCCATTGAAAAATGCTGGGCTTTCCATCATAAAGTACAAGATTTGATTGATGCTAAAGCCATCAATTTCTCTCCCGCTCCTAATATTACTCAGCATCCCATGCCTGATCATAGTACAGCCAATGTATATGCTATTGAAGATGGGAGGAGATTGAATTTGGTGGTAGATATCCATCAAGTGAAAACTTCTTTGTTGCTTGTAAAAGATCGTTTATTGAAGGGACAGGTGTTCCCGGGCTGTAATCAGGATTGTTTCGAGTGTATGAATCAGGAGAATGGCTGTAATAAGTTGAAGGTGGGTTTACAGAATCTGATCGATGAAGGATGCCTACAGTTCGACAGAGTCGTGAAAGACACTGATGAGGTATCAACCGTGACCATCTATTACACTCCCGCTGAGATTCAAATGCCGGTCAGTGCAGTTCCCGTGGCAAGTGTTGCGCCAGAAAGGCCCAGTCCTGTCACTATCACGGTGCCAGGACCAATTCCGTTCACGTCTACGAAGGCTATCCCATGGCACTATGGGGCAGATGTATATTACGAAGGTAAAAAGCAGGAAGTTGAGTCGTCAGTCAGCCCAAATATTGATAACGTAGGGGGTGTAGGGGGCTTTACAAGGAGTGGAAGGTTGTTCGCTCCCCAAACCTTGAGAAGTGATAAAGAGGCAGAAGCCGCAGCAAAGGCTAAAGGTAAACAGGTGGTTGAAAATGCGCCTACACCTGAAGCAGAGACAAAGATTACTTTTGATAAGGAAATGGAAGAATTTATGAAGATAATCAAGAAAAGCGATTATAAGATTGTGGACCAACTGAATCAGACCCCTTCAAAGATTTCAATCTTGTCACTATTGATGTGCTCTGATGCGCATCGGCAGGCGTTGTTGAAAGTGTTGAAGAGTGCATACGTTCCACAAGAAATTACTGTTAATCAGCTCGAGGGCGTAATCTCCAATGTTAATGTTAGCCATGGCTTGGGCTTTACAAGTAGAGATTTGACTGTGGAAGGAAGAAACCATAATAAGGCTTTGCATATCACAATGGAGTGTAAGGGCGCAGTGTTATCTCATGTACTGGTAGACACTGGTTCATCACTCAATGTCTTGCCCAAGAAGGCATTAATGAAGCTGGAAGTTGATGGTTTGATCTTAAGGCCTAGTGAATTGGTGGTCAGAGCATTCGATGGAACTAGACGATCTGTGTTTGGTGAGGTGGAATTGCCCGTACAAATTGGACCACAGGTATTCAAATCCACGTTCCATGTCATGGACATACAACCTGCATATAGCTGCCTGTTGGGACGCCCTTGGATTCACGGAGCAGGGGCTGTTACTTCCACTTTACACCAAAAGTTAAAGTATGAGTTTGAAGGGCAGGCTGTGACGGTTTGCGGTGAAGAAGACATCTTTGTGAGTCACTTGTCCACATTCAAGTACATTGAAATGGATGGGGAAATTCATGAGATGTTGTGCCAATCATTTGAAGCGGTCAATATCGACGATGCACCTGAGTCTTCCTCTGTACCAGTTGGGGCCGGTACCTCCATTTCATCTTACAAACAAGCTGTCGAAGTCGTCAGGGCAGGCAACGCCCAAGGTTGGGGCAGGTTGATAGAGACCCCAATGAAGGAAGACAAATTTGGTATTGGTTATCATCCCTCTACAACTTCAGATGCGGGGAGCAGGGGACCCATTACTTTCAATAGTGGGGGAATTATCTACATGGACCAGTCTTGTGCAGCCACAGAGGATAGTGTTGACAGTAATTGTGACCTGGACAACTGGGTACACCCTCATGCTCCGGGACAACAAGTGCAAAACTGGTCCGTTGAAGAAGTCATCCGGGTTACTCTTCAGACAGAGTAATTTTTCTTTGTTTTTTTTCTAACCATAATGCATGTCAAAATCTTGCGCTCTGCCCAAGGCGTATAGATTCATTTGTAGGGCCACCATGGTTGCATTTGCAATGTTTAATCATTAATAAAGGACGTTTTGCAATCAAATTTTGTTCTCTGTCTTTCAGTTTTTATTTTTGCACAAAAAAATAAAATGGCAATGTTTCATTTTCTTTTGTTTTGCTTAAAAATAAATTCTAAAATAAGGCATGAACCCGTTCATGCAGACTTGATCCTCCGGATACCACTGATAACGATTTTGATATGACTATGTATGACTTTGACAATCCGATTTATCAGGCTGAAGAAAGGGATGAGAAAGATTGTGAACTCTCTGAAGAACTGGCCAGATTGTTGAAACAAGAGGAAAGGGTCATCCAGCCTCACCAGGAGACTGTAGAAATCATCAATATTGGTTCCAAGGATGCCAAGAAAGAGATCAGGATTGGTGCCAGCTTGCAAGCAGACGTGAAGAAAACTTTGACTGAAATGTTGCGCGAGTATGTTGACATCTTCGCCTGGTCGTATCAAGACATGCCGGGGTTGGATACAGATATTGTCGTGCACAGGCTGCCATTAAGAGAAGAATGTCCGCCAGTCAAGCAGAAACTTCGTCGGACTCACCCCGACATGGCTTTAAAGATTAAGGAGGAAGTCCAGAAGCAGTGGGATGCTGGGTTTCTTGCTGTGACAAAGTATCCTCCGTGGGTAGCCAACATTGTGCCAGTACCGAAGAAAGATGGAAAAGTGAGAATGTGTGTGGATTATCGAGATCTTAATAAAGCTGAATACCCCAAAATTTTCTCTCCCTCTTTGTCATCATAGCATGGCATTATCATTTATCATATCATATCCACCTCATTAACATTACATTGCATTTAACATAGAAAAATGAAGCATAGCATCCTTCTTACCATCAGGGCATGTGATCAGGTGGAAGGTGGACAATCAAGGGATCATTCAAAGCACAAAAAGGTCAATCAAGTGCCCTCAAGGCAAGCCAAGAGGTCTTTCATGTCTCATACCATCTCAATGGAACATCCACGACCTCAAGAATGAGAGATTCAATGGGAGATTGAAGCACTACATCTTTCACTATGCAAGAGGTTCAAAAACTGAAGGAAAACCCTCAAAAGAGATAGCTCATTGATCCAAAATCATCCTCAAATGGTATATCTCATCATCCTTTAAGAGGATACACAACATACTCTGAGGAATTTGAAATTGAAGACTGCACATTTTTCTCCTAGGAGGTGGGCACCAAAACTAGGGTTTCCCATTAAATCAGGGAATCTTTGATTTTTTGGACAAAACTTGATGTCATGGTATTCTACATGTTCTTAAGTGTATGTGTATGGAAAATTGCCTCTCAATTGGTTTTGGAAGTGTTTCAATTGGAAGAAAGATCAGAAATCAGGAAAATTGGGGCCAAGTCAAATAATCAGAGGAAAAAGTCAACTCTTGACTTTTTGAGGCCAAATTCATAAAATTCATGCTATATGTGTCCAATGTGCAAAATTTGATCAAGAAACTCCAAAGGAATCATGAAAAAATCAAGAGGTGGAAAGTTGCCATTTTTGGAAGAAGAAGGGTTACTAAAAATAGCAAGTTTTGGCCATTTTGCATCAGAGTTTGAACCAAGGCCATTTAAAATTGAAGCACCAAATGAAAATTCCACTCGGCCACAACAAAAGATCTTGTTTTAAGCTTCAAATCCATGTGTAGAACATCTCCATTGGATAAAAATTGAGCGAGATATGATTGATCAAAGTTAGAGGAAAGTAGGTTCAAAACTAGGTCATGACCAAGATTTTCAGGGCACGCGCGCAGTCATTTTAACAAACAGTTGGTGGGCCAAATGTACACCTATTTTTCTCATGGTTAGAGGCTTCATTTTCAAAACTTGTCAACATCAAAAATGTTCCTTGTAATGTCTTCTTCAAGTTTCATGTTGGACAAAATTCCATTTGATCAAGTTATGA
This sequence comes from Lathyrus tuberosus, assembly GCA_022829125.1. Lineage (NCBI taxonomy): Eukaryota > Viridiplantae > Streptophyta > Magnoliopsida > Fabales > Fabaceae > Lathyrus > Lathyrus tuberosus. Next base: position 2,108,686 of record JALAZF010000680.1, read on the forward strand.
GGGAGAAATATTGGTCTCAAGTTAGGGTGGTTATGTTGAAATTTCGTGCCATGCCAGCCTTGCCAATCGACCACCTGGTGCGCCCATCAGCCAATCTTGTGTGCTTAAGTTCATAGTCATTTTGGAGCATGTTTGAGGCATCATTTCAATTCCTTTTTCACACCAAACTTGTAGCACTATGTGCCCTCTTTCCAATGACTCCAAAAACACACCAAATCATCCACAATGCCAAGAGAAAATCACCATTAAACATCCATGTTTGCATTATTTCCAAACTGTCATAAAAAACCAGAAAAAATGAATGTTGTTGTTGTTGTCTCAGCTTGCTCGTGCATTGCTCACCCTCCAACTCTTTCTTCATTTAACCAAACACTCATCACATGTCCATGCACATGAGCACGTGCCATGCACGAAAATAGAAAAAAGCAACTTGATGAACAAGTTTGGTGAGACAGCCGTGCAATGTCAGTTCATTTTCACTTCCACCATAACACCATGGACCTCCACCACTATAGCACACCCACAGCTGACTCGCCCTAACTAACTTGGCTCAGTTAGTTAGAGGCAGCTCAGTTAGCTCAACTTGGACTCAGTTGACTCACTCACTTAACCACCTCTGGTTCATTTCTAACTCACACTATAAAACCAAATTTCACTCACATTTCTGAAAAAAACACTCATTTTCTCACATTCACTTCAGAATTCTCCTCTCACTCTCTCTGATTCTACTCATCTTCTTCTCCACGATTTCAACTCCATTGTGCTCCCATTGATCATTGCTTGGTGTGGTTGAATAAAAAATAGCAAGAACAGTTCCCTTTCTACAATTTCAGCATCAGTGCAAGCTTCAATATCCTTCATCTACTCGTGAATCCTTAGCATTTATTTTGCTAAGGTTGAGGATCTAGAAGCCCTACATATCAAGCTTTTCTCTGGTTTTCTCAACATTTCCAATCCCTCTACATTTTCAGGTTTCATCCTTGAACTGTGCTTCAGTTGATTTGCATTAGTTTTGATTGGTTTTTGTTGATATGAGCTCACTAGGAGCATTCCTAACTCCGGCTAGTTGATAGGCCTTCTAAAGGCGTAGTTGCAAAACTTAGGGCACAAATTCATCTCCTCTGTTCTTGCTATGTGTGCATGCTTTGTGGTTTTCATGAGCATATTCTTGATCTACATAAGTTCAGCTTCAATTTGGTATGCGATTTGTTTGTTTTCATGAACATGTGGGTTTACAGGTGGTGGCTGTTGGCCGGAGAAGATGACCGGAGGTCATCTCCGACCGGTGATCTTGAATGTTAGGGTTTGTGTGTGTTCTAATCGTGTCCGTTTATTTTTCCTCATCGTGTGGTTCAAAAGCATGCCAGCACATTAAAATCAGTGTGCCTCTCACGTGCCAATTTTCTGAACTCACTTAAACTTTGTGTGGTGTGGCACATGGTATGGAGTGTGGACATTCATGAACATGCATTGATTTTCATTACTTTGACTTGCCTGTGGACTTGACTTAATCCAATGGTCACGCGTGAGTCCATTTTGTTGACTGAGTGAGCATGCTAGTTATTGTGTGTTGCGTGTAATTGGACTTAAGCCAGATTGCTCTTTACACCTCCCTGTTCCAAGGCCCAAACATTTTTGAACTGATGGATTGCTATGTATACACCCCCATTCCTTTTTGCATTGCATTTTATTTTTCCATTTTTCTACACGTTTTCTTTAATTTTTAAAAATACTAAATAGTATCATAAAATTCCACAAAAATTCATGAGTGTCATTACAACATTTAGAAAACTTTTGGTGATTTTATTTTCTGATTTTATGACCTTTTTACCCCTGTTCTATATTTTTCCTTGAATTTCTTTGATGTGCATTCTTAATATGGTACATGATCTTGTTTAATTTTGTTCTTGATCATTAAAAATTGTTTTGATGCTCTTCTTTTTGCATTGAGTCATTAGCATCTTGAGGTATGTTAAGTGATTTTTATTTGATTTTTTAGGTCATTTTATGGCATGTTTGGTGTTCACTTTTGTGCTACTTTGTATGATGTGTCTATTTGACCTAAGTGCATTGTTTGACCTCATTTTGCCTTGGTTCCTTGCATGTTACTTTGATATGTGATTCATCTCTGATTAGTGAACTTCAATACCATGTTTTCATAATGTTCATGAGGCCATTTGATTTTTGTTTGATGCATTTCATTTAAAGCATTATAACATGTCATATCATTGTAATCTTTTGTGCATGTTTACATGTTTTCTTTTGTGTATACTTGCATGATCATTTGCCTATTTGGTGAGCTACACTCTTGACATTATAGGACATAGATACATATCATATGTCATCTTTGCTTGTTGATTATCATTTGAACCTTGTGCACCTTTAACATGTTGTGTTTGCACTTTCCTTTGTTTGGAACTTCCATTTCAATCCTACTTCTTCTATCACTTCTTAAATGCCTTGATGTGCTTCATGAATACTTGTGAGAGTTTTGTGAATCATTTTTCATTTCATTTCAATTCTGATCCATGGATTACATGTTCCATTTATGCATATTTCTTCTTTTTCTTTTCATCTTTCATTCTCCTTTTTCTTATGGTAGCATGTTTTAATGCCATGGATGATGTTTGTTGCCTATCCACTTGGACTTGCATGATGATAATCATTTGTTTTCCATATGATGTACATTCTGGTTGTGGTTATAGGATTTGATTTCTCATTTAATTCTTTTGAGTTTTATGGTGCATTACATGTTCTTTTACTTCTTATACTTCTTGTACACGTTTACTAACCATGTAGGGGCTTTGGTAAGTTTCAATTGAGTGTGGATAAGGAATCCACATTCAACTTCTATCCTTTCTCTTTTACAATTCCATTTTATGTTTTGTTAAGCACTTATGTGCTTTCTTTTAATAACTCATCACTTTCCCTTTGTGAATTACAATTCATCTTCTACTTTAGAAGTGAATTGTTTAATTCATCCTTTCTTTAGACTTTAGGTTGAAACCTCACAAACCATTAGGATCACTCCCTTTAATCTTCAATTAGGATTGGGTCTTAGTCCACATAGGTTTTACCTTTTCTCCTCTCTTGAGTCTCCCTCCTCATCTCTCAAAGAAAATCCAAAACATCTAATAAAGGTAAGCATTTATTGCATTTAGGCCTTTCATATAAAGAAAAGATTATAAAGGGGTTTTCTCTTATAATCTTAGAATGTATAGCATTATAGCCCATCTTGGGTCAATGTGTTAAACATTCGATCTTGTATGAGGGACTTGAATGCAATGCTTGTTGAAGGTACAAATAATAAAAAACACTTCTTCATTTCTTAATCAACAAAAACACTTAATAAACACAAGTATGCTAGTGTGTTTGAACCTTGACGATTGGAACTAAGTGTGGGGGTCTTCTTCGCTCTTAGTGTGTCTTCTTGCTCATTCCATCTTGGAATGTGAGAATGTACACATTCCAATGACTAAGATTCAGATACACTGTCATATGCAAACAAACAAATGAAAAAACTTTCAAAAGACAAAAACAAACAATAACGTATTTCCTTCAGGAATTCTTGTCTCACCTCATTCACTCTCAACGTATGAACGCGCTTCTACTCGTTCTCTTGCAAGATGGTAACGCACTCGGACCAGCGAGCCTGCAACACCTGAGCTAGAACGTAAGTCGTTCTCTAAAAAACACAAACAATCCATCCCTAGTGAGGGGAACTACGTCGCTCTGATTCTCATGCTCCCGATGAGATACGTAGGCAGTGGGGTAGGGCCCATGCGAGCACTTCTTTTATTTTCCCTACGTTTGTTTCTCTTTCTCTCTCCTTTCCCTTTCCTATTCCCTTTTTCCGATATCTTTTCTTACACCCTTTGATCGAGACAAGCAAGCGTGGATCCCATCGGGTACGATGGACGCGAGGGGGTGCTAATACCTTCCTCTCGCGTAACCCACTCCCGAACTCAGTTCTCTTGGTCGTAAGACCATGCTTTTCCTTCCTCTCAGGTTTATGTAGTGTTTCCTTTCCCTCTTGGGATAAATACACATTGCTGGCGACTCTGTTTCGGTGCCACTTTCGCGTTTGTACTTGGATGAAAATCCCGGGAGCGACAGCTGGCGACTCTGCTGGGGATCGAACCCAGAATCTCTGGTTTCCTTAGCGAGTCAATCCTAACGCTTGTCTGTTTTTCTTTCATTGGGTGTTTATTATTGTGCTGTATAGTTATTTACTGTATATTACTGTATATTACTGCATTTACTGCATTTTACCATTTTTATTTCATACGATATATTATGCTATGCTGGACTGTGCTGTTTTCTGTTTGGCGGGAGGGGATTTCTGAGAGATAAGCCCATTACACAGGCTTGAGGATACACTTAGAATTAGAGTGGAGAGTAGTGGGACCTACGTGCCGTTTGGAGTGCGTTGGGTGTTCACGAAATTCACAGCTAGACGAGGCTATCTTGGGACACGTCGTGGCATGCGCATCTTGCGTATTCCAGGATGTAGATCTAGAGAGCTGTCGACTCTAGTGACCGATCATGAGGACCTTAGTGGAAACATCACTCTTTAGCGGTGACAGTGGCAGACCACATTCGGTGGCAAACCCATTCGCACCCGAGGGCCCACTTTGGAACTTGCATAGGATGACTTTTATTTTCTAAGGGGAGTCAGTGGAAGACCTCTTTGATTGGCATAGCATTGTATCCTACGGGCTGAATGTGCTATTGCTTCTCAAACCTCCGAAGCTGACAAGCCTTATTTTCTAAGAACCGCATGTGAGTATGGGCGGGATGTTTACAGGTTTGCAGGAAACCCAGCCTCTTACCTACCTTACTTGTGATTCTATGATGATTTCAGACATTGTATCCTATGACAGTGATTTGAGTGTTCATCTCAGATATCGCCAGATTCAGTACAGAGACACAGTGCACACAGTTCAATACAGACACAGACACTTGATTACCTGATCACATGCCCTTTTGCATTGCATTATCATATCATAACCGTTATGTTTGTCATTTTCAGGTGCATAATACATTTCTGATTCCAATCCATGGGTTCAACAGAGATCGTTGCCGAGAGAAAGAACAATGTGTCTTACAAGTTTCCAGATCCTGTTTTGGATTCATTGCTCAAAGTTATAGATATGGGCGGTCCGGGTATTCTTGATAGGTTTCAGAAGAGCTACGGGAATTTGGTTGGGATGGTCCGTACAATCACCAAGTATGAACATGATGCTTTGCACACTCTGCTGCAGTTCTACGAGCCTTCGTTGAGATGCTTTCTTTTTTCAGATTACATTTTGATGCCAACACTGGAAGAATTCTCATTTATTTTGGGAATTCCGATCACGCCGGCAATACCATTCTTCTCTGGTAGTTCTCCCAGCGTAAAAGAAATTGCTGTTGCGTTACAAATGGATCAGACAGTGGTAAAGAGTGGTGTGAGCAGTAAAAATGGAGTTAGCGGATTTCATTTAGAATTTCTGTCTGGACAAGCCCAAGAGGCTGCTAGTGCTAAAAATTGGACAGTTTACAATTCCATTCTGGCTCTCTGCATATACGGCCTAGTTCTCTTTCCCAATCAGCAAGACTTTGTGGATATGCAAGCGACAAGAGTTTTCGTTCTTAAAAATCCAGTCCCTACTTTGTTAGGAGATTTTTATCATTCCGTGCACTATAAGAATGAGAAAAGGAGGGGAGGATCTGTTAGTTGTTGTACTCCACTGCTGAGTCATTGGTTTTTCAAACATTTGCCTCAGACAGGTGCCTTTGTGGAAACCAAAGATGTGGCGAAATGGTCTAAATGATTGATGGGTTTAACTGCTGATAACATGGTATGGTTTGACCACCGGTTATTGAGAATAGAGCTTGTCACAAGATGCGGAAATTTTCCAAATGTGCCTTTGATTGGCAGAAAAGGAGGGATCAATTATAATCCAGTTTTGGCCATCCGACAGTTTGGGTATGCTTCCAGGGATCCTCCTACAGAGCAAGATGTGGAAGAATCTTTATTCTTTACAGGAACTAAAGATGCGAAGGTGGTAGAAGTAGTGAATGCTTGGAAAGATAAGCACAAAATTGGAAAAGCAGTTTTCGGGAAAGGAGATTGTAGGTCTTATCCTGAATATGACAGGTGGATTGAGACGAAAGTAAAGGAATTGCTTTTACCCTTTTCAAGGGGACCTCTTTTATGTTCAGTACAGCCAGAACAACCCACCATGGTGGCTATTGAAGAATGTGAGAAGTGGAAGAAAATGGTCAGAGGGCTGCAGATAGAAAATTCTGGAATGAGCAGATGTCTTCAGAAAGCTCTAGCTGACAACAAAGAGTTGGAAAAGAGAGCCTTGAAAGCGGAAAAAACCTTGGCTGACAAAGAGGAAGATTTTGATGACAGAGCTCGGTACTTTCGGAAACTTACTTTGGGAGCAGATGACACTAGTCAGGCTCACAAGATTACAAAACAGGCTTTAGCTCGAAGCAAGGATTCATTAGCTCAACTTCGTCAAGCTTGGGATGAAGTCAGAATTGAAAATGCCGAGTTAAAGGATCAGTCGAAGACTAAAGACGAGGAGCTTAAAAAGGCACATGAGCAGAGGAGAAAGTATCGGGAAAGTCTCGATAAAAGTCAAGAACAGTTAGAAGAAGCTAGAAGCCAGCTGAAAAATACCAAGAAAGAGCTTGAAGAAGCCATGATAGAAAGAGAGATACTCAAGACGCAAGCTGGCATAAAGAGACACAAAGGAATGCATGATGACGAAGCTCTTATGCTGCATATGGGTTCTTTAACTGAAGCTCTTGAGAAAAGGGATGTCTTGATCAAAGAAATGATTGAAAAGCCGAATCACCAGCGTACCCGTATACTTTTTGAGGAAGTCAAGTATTCAAGTGATAAGCTGAAGGATGTGGAATTGTCAGACTGATGTTCTTTTCCCTGTATTTTGTTGTTAATGGTTACCATCAGGCTTGTTGATGGATCCATTTTTCCCTTGTATTGCATTTGCTTTCTTAAGTGTACTTGAATACTTTGTTGAATGAGTATGAGCAGTTTTATTCAGAATTATTTCTTATCAGATAGCCGCACACAAGCACATGACCACGATACGTCTCTTTATATCACGATTTCTGGTCTTCAGATTTCTGTGGTTTGGATTGGAATCAGGGTATAAAAGCACCTAGGAAATGACAAACATGGCACTGCATGGCATTGCATATCATTTTGCATTTTTGTTACTTGCTTTTCAGGTACTCGTTGCAGGGTCTCTAACCTTTATTTGGTTTCAGGCAGTATAGCTGAGAATCATATTCACCGATATTCGACGCGAAGAAATCAAGTGAGAATCATGGATCAAGTGCAAAGTGATTTGGCCGAAATGAGGGCGCGTATGGACCAGTTTATGACCCTCATGACTGGCATGGCGCAAAATCAGGAGAGATTGAGGCTTCTGGTCGAGCGTCCAGACAATGGGCCCGAAGGTGATCAGCATGACAATTCACAGGGACATGGCATCCTTCCTCCCGGTGGCAACCCTCCTCCTGGTGGTAACAATCGGGGTAATGGAAATGGTAGGCATGCTGGTGTTACTCTTGAAGATACTCTGGAAGACCAATTTACTCTGCTGGATGCTGATGTGGGTAATCAAGGTGATCGAAGGTATGATGAGTTAGCAGAAAAGATCAGGGCCATAGAATGCAAGAACTCTATGGGTATTGATGTTACCAGCTTGGGGCTGGTCTCAGGAGTCAGAATTCCCCCTAAATTCAAACCTCCTACTTTTGATAAGTATCACGGCAATGCGTGTCCCCAAACGCATCTTCAAGCTTATTTTGGGAAGATTTCAGCCCATACGAATGACGAGAAGCTATGGATGCACTATTTTCAGGACAGTCTGGCTGGGGCGTCCTTGACCTGGTATATGAAGTTGAATAGAGCTGCTGTGAAGAGTTGGAAAGATCTGGCAGAGGCGTTCCTGAAGCAATACCAGTATAATATTGACATGGCGCCCAACCGCACTCAATTGCAGGGGTTGTCACAAAATGCCAAGGAGAGTTTCAAAGAATATGCACAGAGGTGGAGGGAAATGGCTGCCCAGGTTCAACCTCCCTTGTCAGACAGAGAAATGGCTGATATGTTTATGGGCACCTTGCAAGGGGCCTATCTTGATAAATTAGCTGCTTGTCCGTCAATTGGATTTGCTGATATTGTGATTGCGGGAGAAAGAATAGAAAGTCTGTTAAAGCTTGGAAAGATCCAGGATGTGAGTGGGGCTGGCTCTTCGGGGACGAAGAAGCCGTTTGCTGGTAACTAGAAAAGAAGAGAAGGTGATACGAATGTTGTGTTTATAGGACGAGGCAGAGGGCGTTCTCAAGCTTATTATCAGGTAGATGCTGTAACAATCCCCACACCGCCTATTCAGAAACAACAACCCCAACAACAAGTTCAACAGCAACAACCTTTTTTCCAGCAAAGGTCTAGGCAGAGGGATCGTAAGATGGATCCTCTCCCTATGACTTATGCCGCGCTGTTGCCCCTGTTACTCGAGTTAAAGTTGGTAGAACTCCGTACTAAGAAAGCTCCGGTTGCTGGAAACCTGCCACCTAACTTCGATGCTAATGCTCGTTGTGAGTTCCACTCAGGTGCTCAGGGGCACTCCATTGAAAAATGCTGGGCTTTCCATCATAAAGTACAAGATTTGATTGATGCTAAAGCCATCAATTTCTCTCCCGCTCCTAATATTACTCAGCATCCCATGCCTGATCATAGTACAGCCAATGTATATGCTATTGAAGATGGGAGGAGATTGAATTTGGTGGTAGATATCCATCAAGTGAAAACTTCTTTGTTGCTTGTAAAAGATCGTTTATTGAAGGGACAGGTGTTCCCGGGCTGTAATCAGGATTGTTTCGAGTGTATGAATCAGGAGAATGGCTGTAATAAGTTGAAGGTGGGTTTACAGAATCTGATCGATGAAGGATGCCTACAGTTCGACAGAGTCGTGAAAGACACTGATGAGGTATCAACCGTGACCATCTATTACACTCCCGCTGAGATTCAAATGCCGGTCAGTGCAGTTCCCGTGGCAAGTGTTGCGCCAGAAAGGCCCAGTCCTGTCACTATCACGGTGCCAGGACCAATTCCGTTCACGTCTACGAAGGCTATCCCATGGCACTATGGGGCAGATGTATATTACGAAGGTAAAAAGCAGGAAGTTGAGTCGTCAGTCAGCCCAAATATTGATAACGTAGGGGGTGTAGGGGGCTTTACAAGGAGTGGAAGGTTGTTCGCTCCCCAAACCTTGAGAAGTGATAAAGAGGCAGAAGCCGCAGCAAAGGCTAAAGGTAAACAGGTGGTTGAAAATGCGCCTACACCTGAAGCAGAGACAAAGATTACTTTTGATAAGGAAATGGAAGAATTTATGAAGATAATCAAGAAAAGCGATTATAAGATTGTGGACCAACTGAATCAGACCCCTTCAAAGATTTCAATCTTGTCACTATTGATGTGCTCTGATGCGCATCGGCAGGCGTTGTTGAAAGTGTTGAAGAGTGCATACGTGCCACAAGAAATTACTGTTAATCAGCTCGAGGGCGTAATCTCCAATGTTAATGTTAGCCATGGCTTGGGCTTTACAAGTAGAGATTTGACTGTTGAAGGAAGAAACCATAATAAGGCTTTGCATATCACAATGGAGTGTAAGGGCGCAGTGTTATCTCATGTACTGGTAGACACTGGTTCATCACTCAATGTCTTGCCCAAGAAGGCATTAATGAAGCTGGAAGTTAATGGTTTGATCTTAAGGCCTAGTGAATTGGTGGTCAGAGCATTCGATGGAACTAGACGATCTGTGTTTGGTGAGGTGGAATTGCCCGTACAAATTGGACCACAGGTATTCAAATCCACGTTCCATGTCATGGACATACAACCTGCATATAGCTGCCTGTTGGGACGCCCTTAGATTCACGGAGCAGGGGCTGTTACTTCCACTTTACACCAAAAGTTAAAGTATGAGTTTGAAGGGCAGGTTGTGACGGTTTGCGGTGAAGAAGACATCTTTGTGAGTCACTTGTCCACATTCAAGTACATTGAAATGGATGGGGAAATTCATGAGATGCTGTGCCAATCATTTGAAGCGGTCAATATCGACGATGCACCTGAGTCTTCCTCTGTACCAGTTGAGGCCGGTACCTCCATTTCATCTTACAAACAAGCTGTCGAAGTCGTCAGGGCAGGCAACGCCCAAGGTTGGGGCAGGTTGATAGAGACCCCAATGAAGGAAGACAAATTTGGTATTGGTTATCATCCCTCTACAACTTCAGATGCGGGGAGCAGGGGACCCATTACTTTCAATAGTGGGGGAATTATCTACATGGACCAGTCTTGTGCAGCCACAGAGGATAGTGTTGACAGTAATTGTGACCTGGACAACTGGGTACGCCCTCATGCTCCGGGACAACAAGTGCAAAACTGGTCCGTTGAAGAAGTCATCCGGGTTACTCTTCAGACAGAGTAATTTTTCTTTGTTTTTTTTCTAACCATAATGCATGTCAAAATCTTGCGCTCTGCCCAAGGCGTATAGATTCATTTGTAGGGCCACCATGGTTGCATTTGCAATGTTTAATCATTAATAAAGGACGTTTTGCAATCAAATTTTGTTCTCTGTCTTTCAGTTTTTATTTTTGCACAAAAAAATAAAATGGCAATGTTTCATTTTCTTTTGTTTTGCTTAAAAATAAATTCTAAAATAAGGCATGAACCCGTTCATGCAGACTTGATCCTCCGGATACCACTGATAACGATTTTGATATGACTATGTATGACTTTGACAATCCGATTTATCAGGCTGAAGAAAGGGATGAGAAAGATTGTGAACTCTCTGAAGAACTGGCCAGATTGTTGAAACAAGAGGAAAGGGTCATCCAGTCTCACCAGGAGACTGTAGAAATCATCAATATTGGTTCCAAGGATGCCAAGAAAGAGATCAGGATTGGTGCCAGCTTGCAAGCAGACGTGAAGAAAACTTTGACTGAAATGTTGCGCGAGTATGTTGACATCTTCGCCTGGTCGTATCAAGACATGCCGGGGTTGGATACGGATATTGTCGTGCACAGGCTGCCATTAAGAGAAGAATGTCCGCCAGTCAAGCAGAAACTTCGTCGGACTCACCCCGACATGGCTTTAAAGATTAAGGAGGAAGTCCAGAAGCAGTGGGATGCTGGGTTTCTTGCTGTGACAAAGTATCCTCCGTGGGTAGCCAACATTGTGCCAGTACCCAAGAAAGATGGAAAAGTGAGAATGTGTGTGGATTATCGAGATCTTAATAAAGCTGAATACCCCAAAATTTGCTCTCCCTCTTTGTCATCATAGCATGGCATTATCATTTATCATATCATATCCACCTCATTAACATTACATTGCATTTAACATAGAAAAATGAAGCATAGCATCCTTCTTACCATCAGGGCATGTGATCAGGTGGAAGGTGGACAATCAAGGGATCATTCAAAGCACAAAAAGGTCAATCAAGTGCCCTCAAGGCAAGCCAAGAGGTCTTTCATGTCTCATACCATCTCAATGGAACATCCACAACCTCAAGAATGAGAGATTCAATGGGAGATTGAAGCACTACATCTTTCACTATGCAAGAGGTTCAAAAACTGAAGGAAAACCCTCAAAAGAGATAGCTCATTGATCCAAAATCATCCTCAAATGGTATATCTCATCATCCTTTAAGAGGATACACAACATACTCTGAGGAATTTGAAATTGAAGACTGCAAATTTTTCTCCTAGGAGGTGGGCACCAAAACTAGGGTTTCCCATTAAATCAGGGAATCTTTGATTTTTTGGACAAAACTTGATGTCATGGTATTCTACATGTTCTTAAGTGTATGTGTATGGAAAATTGCCTCTCAATTGGTTTTGGAAGTGTTTCAATTGGAAGAAAGATCAGAAATCAGGAAAATTGGGGCCAAGTCAAATAATCAGAGGAAAAAGTCAACTCTTGACTTTTTGAGGCCAAATTCATAAAATTCATGCTATATGTGTCCAATGTGCAAAATTTGATCAAGAAACTCCAAAGGAATCATGAAAAAATCAAGAGGTGGAAAGTTGCCATTTTTGGAAGAAGAAGGGTTACTAAAAATAGCAAGTTTTGGCCATTTTGCATCAGAGTTTGAACCAAGGCCATTTAAAATTGAAGCACCAAATGAAAATTCCACTCGGCCACAACAAAAGATCTTGTTTTAAGCTTCAAATCCATGTGTAGAACATCTCCATTGGATAAAAATTGAGCGAGATATGATTGATCAAAGTTAGAGGAAAGTAGGTTCAAAACTAGGTCATGACCAAGATTTTCAGGGCACGCGCGCAGTCATTTTAACAAACAGTTGGTGGGCCAAATGTACACCTATTTTTCTCATGGTTAGAGGCTTCATTTTCAAAACTTGTCAACATCAAAAATGTTCCTTGTAATGTCTTCTTCAAGTTTCATGTTGGACAAAATTCCATTTGATCAAGTTATGAGGGAGAAATATTGGTCTCAAGTTAGGGTGGTTATGTTGAAATTTCGTGCCATGCCAGCCTTCCCAATCGACCACCTGGTGCGCCCATCAGCCAATCTTGTGTGCTTAAGTTCATAGTCATTTTGGAGCATGTTTGAGGCATCATTTCAATTCCTTTTTCACACCAAACTTGTAGCACTATGTGCCCTCTTTCCAATGACTCCAAAAACACACCAAATCATCCACAATGCCAAGAGAAAATCACCATTAAACATCCATGTTTGCATTATTTCCAAACTGTCATAAAAAACCAGAAAAAATGAATGTTGTTGTTGTTGTCTCAGCTTGCTCGTGCATTGCTCACCCTCCAACTCTTTCTTCATTTAACCAAACACTCATCACATGTCCATGCACATGAGCACGTGCCATGCACGAAAATAGAAAAAAGCAACTTGATGAACAAGTTTGGTGAGACAGCCGTGCAATGTCAGTTCATTTTCACTTCCACCATAACACCATGGACCTCCACCACTATAGCACACCCACAGCTGACTCGCCCTAACTAACTTGGCTCAGTTAGTTAGAGGCAGCTCAGTTAGCTCAACTTGGACTCAGTTGACTCACTCACTTAACCACCTCTGGTTCATTTCTAACTCACACTATAAAACCAAATTTCACTCACATTTCTGAAAAAAACACTCATTTTCTCACATTCACTTCAGAATTCTCCTCTCACTCTCTCTGATTCTGCTCATCTTCTTCTCCACGATTTCAACTCCATTGTGCTCCCATTGATCATTGCTTGGTGTGGTTGAATAAAAAATAGCAAGAACAGTTCCCTTTCTATAATTTCAGCATCAGTGCAAGCTTCAATATCCTTCATCTACTCGTGAATCCTTAGCATTTATTTTGCTAAGGTTGAGGATCTAGAAGCCCTGCATATCAAGCTTTTCTCTGGTTTTCTCAACATTTCCAATCCCTCTACATTTTCAGGTTTCATCCTTGAACTGTGCTTCAGTTGATTTGCATTAGTTTTGATTGGTTTTTGTTGATATGAGCTCACTAGGAGCATTCCTAACTCCGGCTAGTTGATAGGCCTTCTAAAGGCGTAGTTGCAAAACTTAGGGCACAAATTCATCTCCTCTGTTCTTGCTATGTGTGCATGCTTTGTGGTTTTCATGAGCATATTCTTGATCTACATAAGTTCAGCTTCAATTTGGTATGCGATTTGTTTGTTTTCATGAACATGTGAGTTTACAGGTGGTGGCTGTTGGCCGGAGAAGATGACCGGAGGTCATCTCCGACCGGTGATCTTGAATGTTAGGGTTTGTGTGTGTTCTAATCGTGTCCGTTTATTTTTCCTCATCGTGTGGTTCAAAAGCATGCCAGCACATTAAAATCAGTGTGCCTCTCACGTGCCAATTTTCTGAACTCACTTAAACTTTGTGTGGTGTGGCACATGGTATGGAGTGTGGACATTCATGAACATGCATTGATTTTCATTACTTTGACTTGCCTGTGGACTTGACTTAATCCAATGGTCACGCGTGAGTCCATTTTGTTGACTAAGTGAGCATGCTAGTTATTGTGTGTTGCGTGTAATTGGACTTAAGCCAGATTGCTCTTTACACCTCCCTGTTCCAAGGCCCAAACATTTTTGAACTGATGGATTGCTATGTATACACCCCCATTCCTTTTTGCATTGCATTTTATTTTTCCATTTTTCTACACGTTTTCTTTAATTTTTAAAAATACTAAATAGTATCATAAAATTCCACAAAAATTCATGAGTGTCATTACAACATTTATAAAATTTTTGGGGATTTTATTTTCTGATTTTATGACCTTTTTACCCCTGTTCTATATTTTTCCTTGAATTTCTTTGATGTGCATTCTTAATATGGTACATGATCTTGTTTAATTTTGTTCTTGATCATTAAAAATTGTTTTGATGCTCTTCTTTTTGCATTGAGTCATTAGCATCTTGAGGTATGTTAAGTGATTTTTATTTGATTTTTTAGGTCATTTTATGGCATGTTTGGTGTTCACTTTTGTGCTACTTTGTATGATGTGTCTATTTGACCTAAGTGCATTGTTTGACCTCATTTTGCCTTGGTTCCTTGCATGTTACTTTGATATGTGATTCATCTCTGATTAGTGAACTTCAATACCATGTTTTCATAATTTTCATGAGGCCATTTGATTTTTGTTTGATGCATTTCATTTAAAGCATTATAACATGTCATATCATTGTAATCTTTTGTGCATGTTTACATGTTTTCTTTTGTGTATACTTGCATGATCATTTGCCTATTTGGTGAGCTACACTCTTGACATTATAGGACATAGATACATATCATATGTCATCTTTGCTTGTTGATTATCATTTGAACCTTGTGCACCTTTAACATGTTGTGTTTGCACTTTCCTTTGTTTGGAACTTCCATTTCAATCCTACTTCTTCTATCACTTCTTAAATGCCTTGATGTGCTTCATGAATACTTGTGAGAGTTTTGTGAATCATTTTTCATTTCATTTCAATTCTGATCCATGGATTACATGTTCCATTTATGCATATTTCTTCTTTTTCTTTTCATCTTTCATTCTCCTTTTTCTTATGGTAGCATGTTTTAATGCCATGGATGATGTTTGTTGCCTATCCACTTGGACTTGCATGATGATAATCATTTGTTTTCCATATTATGTACATTCTGGTTGTGGTTATAGGATTTGATTTCTCATTTAATTCTTTTGAGTTTTATGGTGCATTACATGTTCTTTTACTTCTTATACTTCTTGTACACGTTTACTAACCATGTAGGGGCTTTGGTAAGTTTCAATTGAGTGTGGATAAGGAATCCACATTAAACTTCTATCCTTTCTCTTTTACAATTCCATTTTATGTTTTGTTAAGCACTTATGTGCTTTCTTTTAATAACTCATCACTTTCCCTTTGTGAATTACAATTCATCTTCTACTTTAGAAGTGAATTGTTTAATTCATCCTTTCTTTAGACTTTAGGTTGAAACCTCACAAACCATTAGGATCACTCCCTTTAATCTTCAATTAGGATTGGGTCTTAGTCCACATAGGTTTTACCTTTTCTCCTCTCTTGAGTCTCCCTCCTCATCTCTCAAAGAAAATCCAAAACATCTAATAAAGGTAAGCATTTATTGCATTTAGGCCTTTCATATAAAGAAAAGATTATAAAGGGGTTTTCTCTTATAATCTTAGAATGTATAGCATTATAGCCCATCTTGGGTCAATGTGTTAAACATTCGATCTTGTATGAGGGACTTGAATGCAATGCTTGTTGAAGGTACAAATAATAAAAAACACTTCTTCATTTCTTAATCAACAAAAACACTTAATAAACACAAGTATGCTAGTGTGTTTGAACCTTGACGATTGGAACTAAGTGTGGGGGTCTTC
Organism: Lathyrus tuberosus; assembly: GCA_022829125.1. Taxonomy (NCBI): domain Eukaryota; kingdom Viridiplantae; phylum Streptophyta; class Magnoliopsida; order Fabales; family Fabaceae; genus Lathyrus; species Lathyrus tuberosus. Next base: position 2,124,624 of record JALAZF010000680.1, read on the forward strand.
TTCGCTCTTAGTGTGTCTTCTTTCTCATTCCATCTTGGAATGTGAGAATGTACACATTCCAATGACTAAGATTCAGATACACTGTCATATGCAAACAAACAAATGAAAAAACTTTCAAAAGACAAAAACAAACAATAACGTATTTCCTTCAGGAATTCTTGTCTCACCTCATTCACTCTCAACGTATGAACGCGCTTCTACTCGTTCTCTTGCAAGATGGTAACGCACTCGGACCAGCGAGCCTGCAACACCTGAGCTAGAACGTAAGCCGTTCTCTAAAAAACACAAACAATCCATCCCTAGTGAGGGGAACTACGTCGCTCTGATTCTCATGCTCCCGATGAGATACGTAGGCAGTGGGGTAGGGCCCATGCGAGCACTTCTTTTATTTTCCCTACGTTTGTTTCTCTTTCTCTCTCCTTTCCCTTTCCTGTTCCCTTTTTCCGATATCTTTTCTTACACCCTTTGATCGAGACAAGCAAGCGTGGATCCCATCGGGTACCATGGACGCGAGGGGGTGCTAATACCTTCCTCTCGCGTAACCGACTCCCGAACTCAGTTCTCTTGGTCGTAAGACCATGCTTTTCCTTCCTCTCAGGTTTATGTAGTGTTTCCTTTCCCTCTTGGGATAAATACACATTGCTGGCGACTCTGTTTCGGTGCCACTTTCGCGTTTGTACTTGGATGAAAATCCCGGGAGCGACAGTATGCCTATAATTTTAGTTATCAATTTTTCTATAACTTTAGAGGGTGCTTTTTAGGAAAAGCGCTTTCAGTTGTGAACTATAGACAACGCTTTTTCTAGAAAGCGCTGTCTTTTCTCTACGTATAATTTTAATGATTTTTTTAAAAAATCCCATTTTAACCATTTTTTTATGCAGAAACCTGTATAATTCAAGCCATTTCAATAAACCTGTATATTTCACATTTCCATTAACAATTTATAGTATGGTTCATTAACCATTTCCAAACCATTCACAAAACTCTACTATCCCATTCACAAACCATTCACCAAACCCTTCACAAAACTATACTATCCCATAAATCACATAAACCACATAAAACTAATATCTGTGCTATACTATCCCATTCACAAACCATTCACAAAATCATTCACAAAACTATACTATCCCATAAAATAAACCATTCACAAAACTATACATTCACATAATCCCATAAATCACATAAATAACATAAACCACTCACAAAACTATACTATCCCATAAAATAAACCATTCACAAAACTATACATTCACATAATCCCATAAACCTATACCTTATATATATAGAATCCTTTTTTCAATAAGATATTCGCACAATTCCTCCTTAATTTCTTGCAATTTATCCTTCGTGTAATGAGAACACGCGTATTCATCAAAGTACAACATAACAAAACAAAATATGCATGATTTAGTTAAAAATAATAAATTATATGACATGTCCAATAAATATTAAAATAAATCCTAAGTTATAAATCCATGCATACCGTAATAGGAATCTCTAATCGATCCATTTGAAGGATTTCTCTCATAAACCTCAAAACGAAATACCCGCAGTCTATGCCATTACGCTGACGAGGGCACTACACATAGACAAACAAATAAGAATTAATATATAGTTGTTTTGTGTTATCAAGTAGCATCACTAATAAGCAACATTGTGAAAATTAATATACCTCCACTTTGACCCATGTAACGTTGGTTGCTTTAACCCGTGCTACTCGAGATTCTCTTTGTGCTCGGTATACGAGTATTGCAGTCGTATAATGGTGGCCTTGGCATCCGTCATATTGGTCAGTTCAAGATGGCAAGATGAAATGCCTTGAAGCAATAATAAATATGTAACTGTTAATGTGTATAAAGGTCAATTAAAATAAATGTGTTAATTTAATTAAAATAAATATGTGCTAATTACCTCGGGAATTTTATTTTAACAATTGATACTAGCTTTGTCAGTAGTATCTTCCAAACCGGAACCGCGCTTTTTCGCCTCATATCTCTCTTTATCCTTTTGCAATTCACGGACTTGCGCCTTTAGTTCCTCCAAATCCTTTTGTAATTCTCGGTTGCTGGGATTTTTTTTCTTTGGATACAAGGAAGATGGAGTCACACCAAATCCTTTACCTCTCACCCGGCCGGAATACTCAGGAACATTTAGTACTCGACTAAGAATGCTCCTGCAATCCTCCTCGCCTGTGGTTAAGGATTTAGATAAAGTCTCCTGAAATTTATTGACATATCGAAAATTATTAGTGGGGATTACAAATTAATTATATTTTAATAAAATTTCGATTAACTTAAAGACATAATGTTATACTTACACATTCGTCATAAACATGCTGAACATCTTCCCTAACAACTCCATCCTTACCCACACGAGCTTCCTTCCACAAAACATGTCCTGGAAGTGATGATTCTTCACTTTTCATCTCTTCTAACTACACATTTAGTTAAATACTAAATTCATCAAGTATAACACAATAATACAATTAATAAAATCATAGCATTAATATATACGTACCAATTTTTGCTGTAACCGTGCATATCCCAAACGCCCTTTTCTGTATGGATACGCAGGTTTTGATGCTCTTTGGCGATTAATGACACTCAAATTCTGGATAAACAAGTTTAAGTCATATTAGAACAAAATAATGCAACAAGTATATAATACAATTAATAGACATGACAAGATAACATTACATTGAATTCTTCGGTTTTCCGTTTGGCTATAAACGTGCTCCATTCTTCGGGTTCAATCACGTTCGCATACAACTGTGGAAGTTCTGCTTCAACAAAAATTGTATCCACATCCCTAAGATATTTGTTTGATAATAAGGCTCGGAACCCTCTGAGTCTCTTTCCGGCCAACTGAAGACAATATTTTTTCCGGCTTTCATCAATATTAAAGGACCTCTACAAAAAAACATACACATATAAACATAAAGTGTGTTAGTATAAGTAAAATAAAGACTTATCTTATCTTATAAACATATAAACATAAAGTGTGTTAGTATAAGTAAATTAAAGTACCTGTATCTCAGTCCATATCTTATCTTTACCAGCTTTCAACTTTGGACTCCTCCAATTATCACTGGTAATTAGAATATGCTGACGGACAAGTGAACCAATGTATGAAGACAACATTGAACCGTTAGGCTCAATTAGTTGGTTCTCATCACTCCAATGTACATCAAACTTGATCCCTTTATCTCTAGCACGGATTATATTTTTCATAATAGTTATTCCACGTTTTATTTCACTTTCTACATTCGAAGGTTCATTCTGAGCTTCATTTTCATCATGTGTCTCGTGTGTGTCGTCCTGGTTACTAGCCATTTGACCTGTAAGAAAGAAAAAAACAAAAATTAAATGACAAAAAAACTAAATTCATATAAAAGAGCAACAAATGAAAATAAATGAAAATAATGATTAACAATCCTTAAAAACAAAAGTTAATTTTAAATAAAATAATGTTAGAAATAAAGAAATTTCAAATATTTAAGAAATAAAAACATTGGTTAATAACCTATCATAATCTAAATAAACAAATTAATTAACATAACTTAATCCTAAAAAATAATGTCTTATATATGCTAAAACAAAACAATCTTAAAATAATGTCTTATATAAACAAAACAAAACAAATATAAAACAAAACAAAACAATATTCTGTACTAATATCAAACAAAACAAGTTCTGTACAAAACAATCTCCAGACTTTAACTAATATCCATTAATATTCTGTACTAATATAAAACAAAACAAGTTCTGAGTATAATACTATGTAACAACAAAAGAGATTTCAAGAAACATACTGTGTAAAATCATGTAATAACAAAAATAAAACTTCTCATGAACACCAAATCGTAAACAGCAACAGAGGTTACTAACATAGCTACTTAGCTGCAACACAATCAAAGCAATTCGCAATCGAATACGCAATACACATGAACAAAACTTCTTATAAAACACTAACTCGTAAACAGCAACAGAAATGGAACATAAATATAATGTACAACAGCAACAGAACGACAAGAACAACAACAGAACGACGGCAATGCTGACGGCAAGAATGAACGGCAACAACAACAACGACGGCAAGAACAATATATGAAGCAAGAACAACAACAACAACGTACCTCTTCTTTTCGTTTTCGTCTTCTCCTTCACGAATGCAAGAATGAACGATGGTTTTTGGTGACGACAACGTTTTCAGAACGACGGCTACGGTGACGGCAATGTTTTCAAGAACGACGACAATGAAAGCAGTTTCAGCATGCAAGAACGATTGAACGTCGCAAGGGTTTCAGCAGAAAGAATGGTCGAGAGCAGAAAATGAAAAGATGTTTCTGAAAATGATATGAAATGTGTTTTATATTTTAATTCATAAATGACCTTAGAGGGCGCTTTTCAAAAAGCGCTTTCTTAAGTGCTACCTATGAGAGCGCTTTCCTTATAAAGCGCTTTCTAAAGTGAGGAGAATTTAAGACCTATAGCAGCGCATTCTAAGGTTAACCTATAAGAGCACTTTTTTAAAGCGCTTTTCAAAAAGCGCTTTCTAAGGTGGATTCTATTTAGGGCATTTAACAGCACTTTTAAAAAGCGCTTTCTAAAGTCTGTCTTTTACAACGCTTTTTTTTAGCTAAATTTTTTAAAGACCTATAGCAGCGCTTTATCCTGAAAGCGCTGTCTTTGTCCAGTTTTGGCGTAGTGCTAGGAGAAAATGGTTCCTGATACGGTTGTGGTGGTCGTAGCGCTGCTGGAATAGCTGTTGGAATAGTATAATCCTGTTGAGGGGACACCGGTGCAACCTGATAATGAGCTTGTCCTCTGCCTCTAGATGAAGAGATATCACTATTTCCCCCTTCTTTCTTCTTTGGAAACCCCACATACGGCTTCTTTCCAAAGGAAGAATTAGCAGCATTATGAATATTGCCCATTTTAATGCTACTCTCCACTAGTTCACCAGCCATAACCAAATCTGCGAAACCAACCGACGTATTTCCCATCATTATGTCATAGTAAGGTCCTTGCAAAGTACCCTTGAACATGTCCACGAGCTCTCTCTCCATCATAAGAGGTTGAACTCTGGCAGCCAATTCACGTCATCTTTGGGCATACTCCTTAAAACATTCATTTAACCCCTGGGTAAGACTCTGCAGCTGAGTCCTATTAGGTGCCATGTCAGTGTTGTATTGATAGTTCTTAATGAAAGCCTCTGTAAGTTCCCTCCAGCTTCGAATAAAAGTTCTTTCCAGTTGCATTTACCACTCCAAAGATGCCCCAACTAAATTGTCTTGGAAGAAGTGCATTAACAACTTCTCGTCGTCATAATAAGCAGTCATTTTTTCTGTAATATGCCCTAATGTGAGTTTTGGGGAAAGTTGGTCCCTTGTATTTGTCAAAGTCATGCACTTTGAACTTTGGAGGAATCTTCACACCTGGGACCAGTCCCAAGTCGACAACATCCATGCCGAAAGTGTTATGGCTCTCCAAAGCCTTCAACCTATCCTATATCTCTCATAGAAAACACATCATCCTAATTATCCTGCTCTAACAGATGAGTAGGAATTTCAACAGTTTTCTTTCTTTGTTGTTTCAACATTTCTTCAGGAGTAGGGGTAGAACTAGAATAATTATGAGGAGGATTGATAACAACATGCGGGGGGTTCGCACCACCTCCTAGAGGTTTATCACCAATACCTTGACCTAGATTCTTAACTTCAGATTCAGGTATAACAACAGCGGGCCTTTGCACAAGTTCCCTAAACTCTTTTTGTCCCCAAGCCATGATCTGGATTACTTCCATGAAGTGGCCAATCCGGGTCCTCATCTGATTCCTCATATCTACCAAATCCTCCTATAGCTGCTCCATGATCAATCTTTGATTGTTGCGTGTTGAGTAGAGATGGAAGTTTGGGTTTGCAATTCTGCTCTCTGAAAACCAAACAAGAATATTAAAAAAACCATCTGAACACCTGCTATGAACGTATGAATGCGTGAAAATGCATGCGATTGTCATGTTTAATTATTTCTAAGGAATCTAGAAACTTCTATTTAAGTTTTAAGCAAGGACAACATTAGGTGGATAGATCACTGCTAAATAAACTCATATCATACTCTAGAAAGCAAGGAAACTGTAATACACTGAAATCATACAACAAAATTGTGATCAAAGGATAAAACCAAAAAACCCCAATCAACAAGCTTGATGGTGGTCATATCAAATACAAAGTGAACCCCTAAGGTGCATCATCAATCTCTACGTGGGGAAGTCCACCAAGGTGCTTCTTACCCCAGTATTGTGCTTCTTTGAAGAGTTTCTTGGTCACATCGTGTTTTGGTCTTTGGATCAACTCTTGAATCAGAACGTCCATCTGCTAATATTTTTACAATAATGACTCTTCCTTTCCTCTTGATATGTTGGACTAAAGGAAAGATTTGATCTTGATCAATCGAATTTGGTTTGTAAGTTTTCACGTAAAGACCCCATCTTCCATATGGATCATATGTGTTAAATCGATACTTTAGTTGTGATCATTAGAGCAAAGGTTAGTTAGCTTTCAATTTTTATATATAGTCAACAAAAAGCTCAAATAATAATTGTCATTGGTGATATGTAATCCTTTTATAAAAAGAAAACTTATTTTGCACAAAAATAATATTTATAATGTGTAGGATTAAATATGTTTGTGGTCCTCCTAAATATCTCATATTTTATTTTTAGTCTTTCAAAAAAATTTCTTTAAAGAATGGTTCTCCTAAAATTTTTCATCCAGACTTTTGGACCCTATTTCAACTTAGCAACGGTTTTTACAACTTAGAGACAGAGTTATCGATAGTTTTATTACTTAGCGATTGAATTAACGAATGTTTTAGTAATGGTTTAAGCAGGAGAAGCCTAAAGTGTTGATGAAAATTTTTAAGAGAACCATTATATAAAGAAAATTTTTTGAGGGACTAAAAGTAAAATATGAGATTTAGGAGGATCACAAACATATTTAACCCTGATGTATTAGTAATATTTATTTCTTTTTATTGAAGTCTATACATCATATTTAGTCTAAGATTGTGCGGTATGATCGGAGAAGAACATAAGTACTTGAAATGAATTAATGATGATGATTAAAATAATAATACATCTCTGGTCACTATTATAAATAAATTTGACTTTTTTGGTACATTTGAAAATTAATATATCTAGTCCATATATGGACTTGATACATTAATCATCAAATGTATAAAAAAATATTACTTATAATAATGACCAGAGGGTATATCATGTGTACTTTCTTATGTGATACTAAGCAAATATAGACAAACATTAAAAAGTAAATCAAAAATATTTACACATAAATATTAATTTTTTATATTAAGTTGAATACTAAAATTGTAGACAATTCAAATATTTTCATTATCTTATAAAATAATAGGATTATATATTTTTATTTTTAAATAAATGAATAAAAATATTTTACACCCTACATTTTAAAATGAGTGTTGTTTTAGAAAAAAAATTGTTTCAAAATGAATGTCATTTTCATTTTTCAATATACAAATGATTGCTATTTTTCCAATTGTGTCCTTTAATAATTACTCTTTGCACTACTTTAAACACAATAATAAGGCTAATTTAGTAAAAGTGCAATGTTTTATGACAATATTATTGCATTTCTCAATTCGTGTGTAAAAACCTTAAATGACAGTCATTTTGAAACAGATGGAGTATATTATTAGATACTAAAAAACCCTTAAAAACTTTTAAAATTTTATATTTTTCAATATATTTATTTTAGAAAAAATTACTGATATTTATTCACATATCATTATAAATCTTTATTACATATAATCAAAACTTATTCCCAATAATTAAGTACTACATTTACCCCCCGGTCCTCCAAATTGAATAGAATAACCTTCACCCTTTATTTTATCTTCATAGTTCATAACTCCATAGCAATTAGGAGCATCATTGTAACTTTCTACCTCAAATGGTATAGGATCAAAAGGATATCTAACTATATCCAGTTGTTGTACAAATCTGAAATAAGCTGCATGTGTGAAGTTTTTATCAGGTTTGTGTCCGGAACCTATTGTAGGGCTAGCAGTACCAGCAGGAGTTACAATATATCCACCAAATCCCACTTGATCAGCTTCGTCCAAGTTGGAGAATAAAGCTGCGGGAAAATACCCAATATCCTTGTCTACTACTTTTAACCACTAATTTTTTATATTATTCTGAACACCATAACATTTGATGATTTTACATTTGAATTGTAATGATTCAAATACTTATGATTAAATTGAAAGAATTTAATCTCATTCAAGATGTATATAGTCTATAATATTTTGTATACCATGTCTTTGAACTTTGCCTTTGGCAAATATTTTTATGATATTACGTAATTTAAATATTATAAATTTAAACTATACGTAAAGAGATGACCTGAGAAATTTGAAGTGGCGCTTCAATAATCTTTCCTCCATATGTAGATGTTGTAGAAACACGTGTACCAAAGGTGTATGATTTGTCAACTTGAATGAAACCTTTGCACAACATATCAAAGCATCCATTCTTACCTGACTGTAATTTTTTTAATACCGCATTATACTTTAAACGAATAAGTATTTAAATTTTTAAAACAATTGCATATAAATTGAGATCCAAAGAAATATTGAAAAAATTAATAAAAATTATTTTAACAATTTATGTAAAAGTGCATTCTAAATGAAGAATTTCAAAAAATTAGATAGAGTTATCGTTAGCCTAAATCTATCGGAAACATCTAAAACTTAAACTATTTTAAATTATAATATATAATAAAATAAAATGATAGTAGATATTTGGTTTAAGATATAAATAAAATAGTCAAATTTTTGTAATGAGTAGAAAAGTTATCACTTATATAAATAATAATAATAATGTATATAATATTAATAACTATATCCAAAAAAAAAAGTAAATATTAAATGATATATAAATATTTACATACCGTCCAATAGGAAAATAAATGTGTTTGATTGTCATTATATAATTCTGGGAACACCTAACATCAAATATGAGATAAATTTAAAAACAAAGTTATATATCTATATATACATTTATGTTTTTGGAATAAAAGAAAATTGAAATTATAGAATAAATTAAAACTCACATGCCATCCGACTGATACTTTGTTATAATTATTTCCTTCTCCTCTTTTAACATATAAATTACTTGAACTTGATTGACCTTTATAAACTTTTGGATTCCAAACACTAGTAGTTCCGCTAACTCCATAATAGGGAGAACCCGCTATTGAAAGATACACACGAGCAAACTATAAATTCAAAATATTCACTTATTAATTCAAAAAAGTAATATATGTTAATTATACAAATAAATTAAAAAAAAAATTGTATATACATGAGAAAGCTTACATGATTAATGGAGTCATTCTGAGTTAGATTAGGACCATTGAATAAAGATTTTTTTTTTGAATTAAATCATATTTTGTTGTCCTCCGAATAGGAACCGTTCCTTCGGGACAGTTAAATTTCTCAAGTATGAGTATAGACTTAGGCTTTTTGATTGGTGAATTATGTACTCTAGTTTCTGTGATGTTTCTTTCAAAAATTGGTTTTCTCTGGTATAAAAACAAAAATGAAGATTGAAACAATTTTTATAAGTAATAAAAAATTAATTGAAAATAATACTTTAAATTATTTTACCTGTAATTTGTGATTTTTTAATAAAGGATGATCAAAAGCCGGTTGTTTATTAATGTCAACACAATCAATTGTGTATCCTGACTTTGTCTATGAGAATCGCCAAAACGAAATATAAACAAAATTGTTAGAAAGATATATCAAATTAAACTAATTGAAACCACCAACAAATTATGTGAAAATACATGAATACTCTTTATTGGAGGCTTGTTAAGGATGTTTAGTTGCCTCTCCAATTCCAAATCTTCTTCTTTTGACACTTTCTGCATAGCATGATCTGTCTGACCAGTAATAATGGTCACCAAACACATAACCAATAACAATATGTTAGTCATTTTTGCCATTCTCTTTTAGTGATGAATTAATTTTGATTCATCAGAGTTTAGTATACAGCTTATTTATAGACAAAATGTTCAAAAACAAATGAAATAGTATAATAATTTGATAAAGATAAAATTTATGAGGTGAATGATATGAATTGAATACATTATTTTATTTTGATATTTCCAATTTTTATTAAAGTAAATTTTGACTTTTTTAATTTATTGAATAATTAATTACATATATTTAATGAAGAAAAACACAAAAAAATATTGAATTTTTAAAACACAAAATTCAATCTCAAAATAAAACATAATTATTTTATAATTATTAAAATTATTCATAATTTATATAATTATCATTCAATTTATAATGAAGTAACCCATTTAGAATTGACATGTGTATCTAAATATATTTTATAATGTATTAAATTTGATAACACTAAATAACGGTGGACACGACTAACTTTCCATTTCACAGGCTACTATCAATACAATATATATTTTATTTGAGAGACAAATTCTTTATTTTCAAATATGAAATTTATCTTTTTTTTCTTTCTTAATTTCACGAGTATTTTTATTTATATAATTATTTAATATAATTTATTTATATAATCATTGTTCATTTTACAATTAAGTAACACATTTTAAATTTACATGGGTATCTAAAAACATTTTATATTCTACTAAATTGGATATCTATCAATAATGGTGCACGTTATTAACTTTCGATCTCACGGGTGTTGGTGTACAAGGTGAATAATGGATGAAAAAGAGTATAATATATTATAATAGAATGACGGCTACAAAAGGAATACAAAATCGCTAACTACCACTAGTCTATTTATAAGCTAAAACTAGGGCTACAAAAGTAACAAACAAAATACTAAAATACCCTCTAACAAACTTAATGACTAAGTTTGGGAATATAAATTATTATTTCTAATACCATCCCTTAATTTATATTTCCTCAAAACTAACAACACCAATTCCATCCTTTAAGCGAAGAAATTGATCAGTCTTGATAGCCTTCGTCAGAACATCTGCCAACTGTTTCTGGGTGCTACAATGCTCAACTTCTAACACTCCATTCTGAACCTGATTTCTCAGAAAATGATACTTGGTCTCAATATGCTTGCTTCTCCCATGCAACACTGGATTTCTGGCAAGATTGATTGCAGACTTGTTATCAATCATCATCTTTAGAGGCTTGTTTACCTTGATCTCCAGATCCTGCCGCAAGTTCAGAATCCACACAGCTTGGCATGCAGTAACAGCACCTGCAATATATTCAGCACCTGCAATATATTTCAACCCCAAAATTTCATTTTTCCATTTCAAAACACACCAAAACATGTTATAAACATGATAACCAGTATACTACACAGTCAAATATCGAATTCCAGCAGTTAAATTATGATTCTAATGCAAAATTTCTCATTTCCCCCAATATCAAAACTAACTCTAACTCGATAAAACTATACTCTAAAGTATCTAACTAGAACCCACCTGGATTACAAGATGAGGAGGTTGAAGCTGAGATGAAAAGATGAAGATTGGTTGATGATTCAAGTCCTAGAGCTCTTGAGGAATTTTCTCTTCTTTTCCTTCCTTTTTCCTTCTCCTTTCTTTCTTTCTCCAATGTTTCTATCTTTATCAAATAAGGAAAAGGAAAAGAAAATATACAATAGGAATATTAATTGGTAATACTACTAATTATCCAAATTATCTCAAATACACCAATGAATAAAACTCCAAGTTAAATAATATTAATCTAATCAAAATCCGAGTTCGTCGGTTTACTCTAATTACTTTATCCAAAAATTGCTCAGAGTACCCCGGAACCCAGTTGATCATAATAATATTATCCAAAAATGTTCACAAAATTATGGGGTATTACATCCTCCCCCCCTTAAATAGAAATTCGCCCACGAATTTAAAAGATTACCTGAACAGATGACGGTAGACCTCTCGCATTTCCGATTCCAATTCCCAAGTTGCATCGCCTGGATGCGTCTCATCCCATTGGACCTTAACAAGAGGAATCTCTTTATTTCTTAACACTTTAGTTTCTCTTCCGGTGATACGACTCAGTTGAGGCTCAAACGTCAAATCAGCTTCTATCTCAATTGTATCTGGTAAAATTGGTTGAAGAGGATCTGGGACAAATTTCCGAAGCTGAGACACATGGAAAACGTCGTGCATCTCTGACAGAGAAGGCGGTAAGCCTAATCTGTAAGTTACTTCTCCAATTCTTTCTAAGACTTGATACGGTCCCACGTATCAATCTCAATCTCGGAGTAACCTTCAAAAATACATGATCACCCTCATCAAACTCTAACGGTCTCCTACGGTTGTTCGCATAGTTTTTCTGGCGATCTTGGGCTTGTTTAACTTTTCCACGAATCATTCTAATCTTTTCCGTGGTCTCGTGAATAATCTCGGGTCCCAAAATTCTATCGTCGCCAACCTCCGCCCAACACAATGGCATTCTACATTTCCTACCATATAACGCCTCATAAGGTGCCATACCAATACTTGCATGATAACTGTTATTATAAGAGAATTCAATCAACGGTAAAAGTTCTATCCAATTTGCTCCACTTTCAAGTACATAAGCTCGCAACATGTCCTCCATAGTTTGTATTGTCCGTTCCGTATGACCGTCCGTTTGCGGATGATTCGACAAACTCAAACATAACCTCGTTCCCATGGCTTGTTGAAAAGCTCTCCAAAATCTGGAAGTAAACTTTGGATCTCTATCCGAGACGATACTAGTAGGAATGCCGTGCAATCTCACTATCTCTGAAATGAACAACCTTGCGAGCAAACTCGCCTTGTAGGTAGTCTTCACAGCTAAGAAATGCGCTGATTTCGTTAACCGATCCACAATTACCCAAATCGAACCATAACCACCCTGCGCACGGGGTAATCCCACTGCGAAGTCCATTGAAATACTATCCCATTTCCACGTCGGAATCTCTAAAGGTTGTAATAAGCCACCCGGCCTTTGGTGCTCAATCTTCACTTGTTGGCACACTGCACATTCCGACACAAACACCGCAATATCCTTTTTCATCCCGGGCCACCAATAGTCCCTCTTTAAATCTTGATACATCTTTGAAGCACCAGGATGTATAGTAAAAGCACCCTTATGCGCTTCTTCCAAAATCCTTTGTTTTAACTCCGTGTTATCCGGAACACAAATGCTTTGGTTAAACAATATAGTTTCGTCGGTAGCTCGTACAAAACCCGGTTGCAATAACACTTCCTGAATTTTCTCGTCTAACCTTTGCTATTGCTGGATTTCTTCCCTAAGAGTAGAAGAGACATTCAAATTCCCCATAATTACACAATTTGGAGTCCAGTTAAATTGAAGATTTAGATCTCTAAACTTTTCCATTAAGGTATACTCTAACATCATTAACTCGGCATTATACAACACCTTCCTACTCAATGCATCCGCTACCTTATTTGCTTTACCCGGATGGTATTTTAACTCCAAGTCATAATCCTTCAAATATTCCATCCCTCTCGGTTGCCGCATGTTGAACTCCTTCTGATCAAATAAGTACTTTAAGCTCTTGTGGTCGCTAAACATCTCAAAACGTACACCATACAAATAGTGACGCCACACTTTCAAAGTAAATACAACTGCCGCCAATTCTAAATCATGTGTTGGGTAATTCTCTTCATGGACTTTCAACTGCCGTGAAGCATAAGCCACTACATGCCCCTCCTGCATTAACACACCACCTAATCCCTTCTTCGATGCATCACAATATACCTCATACGACTTGCTAGAATCAGGAGTAACCAAAACAGGAGCGGTAGTCAATCTCTCCTTCAAACTCCTAAAACTTCTTTCACAAGCTGAATCCCACTTATACGAATAATCCTTCCGAGTAAGTCTTGTTAATGGTAAAGCCAACTGCGAAAAATCCTTGATAAACCTTCTGTAGTATCCTGCCAATCCCAAGAAACTTCTAACTTCAGAAGCATTCTTCGGTCTCTCCCAATTAATCACTGCTTCAACATTGGATGGATCGACCGCTACACCTCCCTGGGATATGACATGACCAAGAAAATTAACCTCAGACATCCAAAACTCACACTTACTTAACTTAGCAAAAAGTTGATTCTCTTGCAAGATGGATAAAACAATTCTTAGGTGTTCTCCGTGCTCTTGAGGATCACGAGAATAAATAAGAATGTCATCAATGAAAATCACCACAAATTGGTCCAAGTATGGTTGGAATATCCGATTCATATAATCCATGAAAACTGCCGGAGCATTTGTCACACCGAAAGGCATCACCAAGAATTCATAATGACCATAACGGGTTCTAAATGCAGTCTTTGGTACATCTGAACTCTTCACTCGAATCTGATGATAACCCGACCACAAATCAATCTTCGAGAACACACAGGCTCCTTTCAATTGATCTAACAGATCGTCTATCCTTGGTAATGGGTATTTGTTCTTGATGGTGACCTTATTCAATTAACGGTAATCGATACACAATCGCATTCCACCATCCTTTTTCTTTACCAATAACACTAGAGCTCCCCAGGGCGAAACACTGGGTCGAACAAAATGCTTAGCCAACAATTCTTCCAATTGATCCTTTAATTCTCTTAATTCAAGTGGTGCCATCCAATACGGAGAAAGGGATATTGGAGCCGTTCCCGGTATCAGGTCAATAGAGAATTCCACTTCCCGCTCCGGAGGAAGAGAAGTGATATCCTCGGGGAAAACTTCAGGAAAGTCACAAACTACCGGAATACTCAAAACTTGGATGTTACTACTCTCCTCCTTAGTAAGAATAAAAAGAACAGACTTTTCCTCTTCAAACAAGAAATTAATCATTCCAACCGTGCCTTCTAAAATAGTAGTTAACACATCCTTCGGAGTAGCCTCTTCGGACGGAATAATGACCAGCTTTTCCTCAAACCCAATAAACACCGAATTAGCAGAAAGCCAATCCATTCCCAGAACAACATCCACTTTCTTAAGCGGTAAACAGATAAGGTCAATCTGGAAAACTCTTTCATGCACCGATAATACACAATTTTCACACATCAACGGTGTCTCAACAATCTTATCCATGGCAGTAGTAACCACCATAGGAGGAAACAAAGGAACAGCTTGCAACCCAAGTCGCTTCACGCAACGCGTGGACACAAAAGAATGCGTTGCCCCACAATCAAATAAAACAAAACAAGGATGTCCATTTACGAAACACGTACCCGCAATCAAGGAGTTGTCATTCTTTGCCTTCCTCGCATCCAAGGTATACACTCGGACGGTATTCTTCCCTTGTGTCTGATCCCTACCCTGTGGACAGTCCCTCGATATATGGCCCATCCTAGAACTCTGAACTTGCTTCCCTTTGAATGATTGCTGCCTTGGTCTAACCTGTTGATTCGATCTTCCACGGTCACTTTGAGTTACCCTGTTCAAATCTCCTTCCATTTGTACCTTCTTCAAACTATGCTCTGCCACATAACACTGTCGTAACAATTCAGCATAGCTAGTGAATTCTCTCTGAGACACACTATGTGAAATTTTAGCCCTTAAACCAAACAGAAACTGATCGATCTTCCACCTCTCATCAGGAGCATACATGGCTTGTCTAGAATAAGCAGCCATAACCTTGAACTTTTCCGCATAAGAAGCCACAGTCAAGTTACCTTGCCTCAATTGTTGAAACTCGAATTCTTTTTGAGACCTTAAGGAACTTGGAAAATATTTCTCCATAAAAGTTATCTTAAACTGCTCCCATACCTTTGGTACCTCTTGAATTGTCATTAAGGCTGAAGCGCTCTCCCACCACCTCATGGAAGGACCCTTCAACAAGTGAGAAGCAAAGACCACCTTATTTTCCTCACTGCACTGAACTATTAGGAAAATCTGTTCCATACCTGATATCCATTCATGAGCCTTTACTGGATCTAACCCTCCCTGAAATTCCAAAGGATTCATACAGATGAAATCCCTAAAGGTTCCCCCTGCAGCTTCAGGAACAACCACTGGAGGGTGCACACCACCAGGCATTTGCTGTACCATTTGCTGTACAAACTGATTCTGCTGTTGGTGCATTTGTTGCATAAATTGGTATAAAGGAGCATTTCCCTCGTCACCTGGCGGATTAGTCCCTGCTGGAGTGGTTCTTGGTCTACCACGGTTGTTTCTGCGCCTGTCAGCCATGTTCCTGAATTTCATACAGATAGGATTAAGTTGATCAGACTCAATACCATAAATATAACACGCAAGACCAATGGCGACACGCCGCATATGAAACGGAAAGAAAACTTATTCTATTTCATGGCTAGGTCGATGATACGACCTGCTCTGATACCAACTGTAACGCCCACATATATATACATGCATCAAATCATATATTATACATGAATTCCACTGTTGGTACTGAAACATACAATAAGTTCCTGGTAAACACATTATACATATACATGCCCAAAAAAACCTAATACAAAGAAACTACGGCATAGTATATCTACAAGATGTTCCAAAGACAATTACTAAGAACTAGATCAAATAATGATCTCAAAAAAACTCCACAACGGAAGCAAAGCCATCAGATAAGTAAGGATATCACACAACCTTATCCTTACCCTTCGCGGAACCTGCAGTACCTGTGATGTAAACAACAACAGCGGGGTGAGATACATAAAATCTCAGTGAGTTCCCTATCTTAAAGTCCTCTCGGCTTTACAAGGTTCTAATAAACCTAACTCAAGTCAAAAGGGGAGGGAAGTGACTATGAGTACACACACTAAAAGGTATCCACACTCGTGAGCCTGTTAACTCACACTAGTACCAAAGTACGTCCTGAGCTTGTTAGCTCAAGAATCTCACGAATCAATAACCGTCCCAAGGCATCCCCTTTTCTCGTCCGCTTCTACGTCTAGAAGATGACCCGAGTCATGGATCCTTGTAGTTACTTGGCATACGAAATGGATTCGGGATCATCGGTCCGTACACCGTGATCCGTCACTTCACACGGCCCGTACACCGTCACAAGTCTCTTTACCCGTAGGCTCCATTCGTACTATACGCGGGAATCAAACCTGCAAAGTAATTGTGCATACGTTTCAGAGGAGGTGCTCGAGTCTCATGAAACTACACCGCAAAAATAACTGGTTATGATTATTACACACACGCCTCGGCCATTCATGCACGAGCGTTGTCACTATGTCATTTCACACTTTCCGACATTGTATATGGTAATGTTCCTCACCCGACCTATTTCATATTTTAACATGCATACCTATTCAACAACAATTACACACCATTAAACGATAAAAGTCGACAAAAGGACACTATTCCAAAATCCCGACATAATTAAATCGGCCAACAAATCTTAAAACCATTTTAATAAGAAAGTACATTTTGTTAGCTTTCCAACGATATCAAGAATGTTAAAAATGGATAACCGAGTCAAAAGTTATAGATATAACGAGAAATGGTATCGCGAAAAAACACAATTCTACATTTTTCCTGACCGTATGCGTATTGCCCTAAGCCATACGCGTATTGCCCAAAGTGATACGCGTATGGGCAGAGACTGATTTTCCTTCAAAATTCCATTTAAAACTCCAATACGCGTATTACCTCAACCATACGCGTATTGCCCCCTCTCATACGCGTAACGCCTAAAATGCTTCATTGCCATATGCGTAATGCCTCCTCCCATATGCGTAACGCCCAAAATCCTTCATTGCCATACGCGTATTGCCTAGCTCAATATGCGTATTGCCTCGTGTGATACGCGTATGGGCAGAGGAAACCCATAATTTTTCCTGCAGAAAAGTTCTGCTACGGGTTTCTCCAATTCAACCCCAAAATTTCATTTTTCCATTTCAAAACACACCAAAACATGTTATAAACATGACAACCAGTATACTACATAGTTAAATATCGAATTCCAGCAGTTAAATTATGATTCTAATGCAAAATTTCTCATTTCCCCCAATATCAAAACTAACTCTAACTCGATAAAATTATACTCTAAAGTATCTAACTAGAACCCACCTGGATTACAAGATGAGGAGGTTGAAGCTGAGATGAAAAGATGAAGATTGGTTGATGATTCAAGTCCTAGAGCTCTTGAGGAATTTTCTCTTCTTTTCCTTCCTTTTTCCTTCTCCTTTCTTTCTTTCTCCAATGTTTCTATCTTTATCAAATAAGGAAAAGGAAAAGAAAATATACAATAGGAATATTAATTGGTAATACTACTAATTATCCAAATTATCTCAAATACACCAATGAATAAAACTCCAAGTTAAATAATATTAATCTAATCAAAATCCGAGTTCGTCGGTTTACTCTAATTACTTTATCCAAAAATTGCTCAGAGTACCCCGGAATCCAGTTGATCATAATAATATTATCCAAAAATGTTCACAAAATTATGGGGTATTACAAGTACTTCTTCTATCAACTCTGTCTCCACACCAATCAGAATCTGAATAACTCAGAAGTTCTGATTCAATCTTTCTTCCAGAAGGAAATAACACTCCATACTTCAGAGTTCCCTTGATATACCTCAGAATCCTGACAGCAACTTGGTAATGGGACCACTTGGGTTTACTCATGAATCTGCTAACCATTCCAGCTGCATAGCAAATATCTGGTCTGGTATTACACAAATACCTCAGAGAACCAACCAACTGTTTGAAGGTTGTAGCATCCACATCCTCACCATCAGAATCAGAATCTAGTTTCTGATTTGTATCTGTAGGTGTGATAGCAGCCTTACAATTCTGCAGCTTAAATCTCTTCAGAATCTCACGTTCATACTTCAGCTGATGCAAAACGATACCTTTCTCAGAATATCTAAACTCCATCCCTAGAAAGTATGTCATTTTCCCGAGATCAGTCATTTCAAACTCATTCATCAGCACCTTCTTGAACATAGCTAATTCTTGTTCAGAACTTCCTGTCAGCAGTATGTCATCAACGTACAAACACACCAGAATCATATTGCCTTCAGAGATATGCTGAACATAAACACCGTATTCCATCTCACATTTCTAAAAACCCTGCTTCTTGAAAAATGAACCAATCTTCTGATTCCAGGCTCTGGGCGCTTATTTTAATCCATACAAAGCTTTATGTAATCTGTACACCATCCCTTCCTGATTCTTTTTCACAAATCCAGGAGGTTGTGACACGTAAACTTCTTCTTGTAATGGACCGTTCAGAAATACATATTTCACATCTAAATGCATCAGAGGCCAATTCCTGTTAGCAGCTATGGCAATCACGAGTCTGATTGTTTCATGTCTCGCTACAGGTGCAAACACTTCAGAATTATCCAACCCAGGTTTCTGCAGAAATCCTCTTGCTACTAACCTCGCTTTATGTTTGCCAATTGATCCATCTGGCTTTAGCTTCTGCTTGAAAACCCATCTGACGCTGATGGCTTTCTTGTCCTTTGGAAGTTCTGTCAGCTTCCAAGTCTTGTTTCTTTCTATGGCATCAAGTTCTTCTTTCATGGCCTTCAGCCATACTTTCTGCTTAAGAGCCTCTTCTGTACTCACGGGTTCAGAGTCTACTAGCATGGCACATTGAATAATTTCACCTTCAGAATCTACTTCAGTGTCTTGCAGCATGTCAAACTCTTCGAATCTTCTCAGAATGTTTCTGATACTCTGTGGCCTCTGACCTTGGTCAGAATCTCGTTCGGATGCTTGAACCCCAGAAGTTTCTCCTTCAGAAGCTCTTGCTTCATAAGGTTGACTTCCTCCAGAACCTTAACCATCTTCAGAGTCTGGCATATTCCTAGAGTCTGAATCACCACCAGAATCTGGATCATCATCAGAATCTGGATCATCAGAGTCACCTTCATCTTCTGAGTCTCCTTCAGAGTCAGAATCACCATCAGTTTCAGAAACTCTTAGTTCTGACCTTTCTTCAGAAGTTCTCACATCAGAGTCAAATTGAGACTTATTCCAATTCCAAACTTCTGATTCCTTCACAATAACGTCTCTGATGAATTCAACTTTATTAGTTTCTGGACAATAAAGCTTGTACGCACCTGTACTGTGGTACCCCACCAGTAACATTACTTTGCTTCTATCATCCAGCTTCTGTCTTCTGGCTTCTGGAACATGTTTGTAACACACAAAACCAAAAACCTTTAGATGACTAACACTTTGCTTATCTCCAATCCACTTCTGAATAGGAACTATTTCCTTCAAATTCTTCGTTGGACATCTGTTGAGCACATATGCTGCGGTGGCAACAGCTTCTCCCCACAAGTTATGAGGAAGCTTCTTCTCCTTCAGCATGCTTCTCGTCATATCAAGCAAAGTACGATTTCTTCTTTCAGCAAGACCATTGTGTTGAGGAGTTTAAGGAGCAGTAACCTCGTGCTCAATTCCATTCTCCTCACAGAACTTCTGAGACTCTTTGGAGTTATACTCACCCCCACCATCGGTTCTGAGAATCTTCAGAGTCTGACCACTCTGATTCTGAACCTTCATTCTGAACTTCTTGAATTCAGCAAACACCTCGTGTTTGAACTTAATAAGGGATACCCATGTCATTCTCGTGAATTCATCAACAAATGACACGAAGTATTTATTCCCTCTAATCGATGCTACTGGAAATGGACCACACACATCTGAATGTACTACTCCCAAGGAATGTTTTGCTCTTGGAGCTACTTCTGACGCAAATGGCAATCTTGGTTGCTTTCCTTCCATGCACACTTTGCATGAATTCTCAGGCTTCTTAATTGCAGGAATTCCATGTACCAGCTTCTTCGAATTTAGATGCCCTAAACTTCTGAAATTTAGATGACCAAATCTTCTGTGCCATAACTCACTTTCCTCCACAACACTTGTTGCACTGAGGCATTCAGAGTCAGAAGTTCTGACATTCACCTTGAATGTTCTATTCCTTCCCTGTTCTGACTCTATAATCAGCTTCTGATTACAGTCATACAGCTTCAGAAGATTGTCCTTCATGGTAACTGAAAAACCTTTCTCAATTAATTGTCCCACGCTCATCAGATTGCTTTTTATGCCAGGTACATACCACACTTTTTGAATCAATGATGTTTTCCCATTGTTCAGAACAACTCTGACATTTCCCATACCTTCAGCGTTAAGATTTTTGTCATCAACACATCTGATCTTTGTCCTCTTTTCAGAGTCAAAATCAACCAGCCATTTCTTATTTCCAGTAAGACGATTTGAGCAGCCAGTGTCCATATACCACCAGTCTGTCAAATTCGTATCATCAGATTCAGAAGCCATCAGTAGCACAGATTCATCATCAGAACTTCTGGCTATATTTGCTTCTTCTGACTTCCTTTCTTTGTTTGACCAACAATCTCTAGCAAAGTGACCAAACTTACAACAGTAACATTGGATCTTCTTCTTGTCATACTTCTCTTTTCCCTTCTGAGCATTCTTTTGCCTATCAGAAGTTGAGGTTTCTGACTTCTGACCACCATTAGATCTTCTCCTGGCTTCTGACCAAGACTTCTTCTGATGCTTCTTATCAGAAACTGCTTTCAGAGCCTGCTGCTCTACTTCCCTTTCAGAAGTTCTCTCAGTCAGATGCAACTCTTGCGCCTCTAGACTGCTTTGCAGCTCTTCAATTCTCATGGTGCTCAGATCCTTAGAATGTTCTATTGCTACCACAATGTAATCAAACTGAGTGGTAAGGGATCTCAATACCTTTTCAATGATTACTTGTTCAGAAAGAGTTTCTCCACACGCCTTCATCTCATTAGTGATCAGAATCACTTTGGAGATGTACTCAGAAACTTTCTCATTGTTCTTCATGTTGAGATTCTCATACTGCTTACGTAGAGACTGAAGCTTCACCTTCTTCACTGATGCATCACCATCGTAACATCTGACCAGTGTGTCCCACGCAGCCTTTGCCGTCGTTGAATCAGCGATTTTCTCAAACATATTTGCATCCACACACTGATGGATGTAAAACAATGTTTTCCGATCTTTCATCCTTGTATCCTTCTGCGCGTTCCTCTGTTCCTCCGTTGCATCTGCTGCTACCGGAACATAACCTTCAGTGACAAGATCCAGAACATCTTGAGCACCGAACAGTACACACATCTGAATCATCCAACGAGTCCAGTTTTTGCCATCAAATACTGGAAGCTTGGTGTTCATGCCGCCGTTTCCGTTCATCTTCAACCTTGTACAGTACACTCAGATCTCACCACACAGTGTTTCCCAACCCCACAGAATCAGAAATTATGATTCTGATCAGATTTTTGTTCAAGATTCAACACGAATCCAAGAACCAAAAATCAATCACACAACGCCTCACGTTTCACTCGTGTTTCCCGTGTTTCCCCGTGGATCCGAACCGGAGCTCTAGATACCAATTGTTGGTTTACAAGGTGGATAATGGATGAAAAATAGTAGAATATATTATAATAGAATGACGGCTACAAAAGGAATACAAAATCACTAACTACCACTAGTCTATTTATAAGCTAAAACTAGGGCTACAAAAGTAACAAACAAAATACTAAAATACCCTCTAACAAACTTAATGACTAAGTTTGGGAATATAAATTATTATTTCTAATAACGGGTTACTATTAAGACAATATTTATTTTATTTTAATCAACAATTGTCTTTAATTGAGGTATGAATTCTTTATATTCAAATTTGAAATTTTTATTTGTTTTACAAAATTATTTTTTATTTCAAATTTACACATGTATCTAAATATATGTTATACCGTATTAAATAAATTTATCAGTGTGAATGCACAAGTATTTTGCTAGTTTATAGACAAGATGTTTAAAAACAAATGAAATAGTATAATAATTTGATAATGATAAAATTTATGAGGAGAATGATATGAATTGAATACAATATTTTATTTTGATATCTTCACTTTTTATTAAAAGTAAATTTTTACTTTTTAAATTAATTGAATAATTATATATATATATAAAATAAAGAAACACATAGAAAAAAGTTGAGTTTTTAAAACACAAAATTAAATCTCAAAATAAAAAATAATTATTTTATAATTATTAAAATTAATCATAATTTTTATAATTATCGTTCAATTTATAATGAAGTAACTCATTTGAAATTGACATCTATATTTAAATATATTTTTTTATGTATCGAATTGGATAACATTCAATAACGGTGCACACGACTAACTTTCCTTTTCACAGGTCATTATCAGAACAGTAAATATTTTATTTTAATTAACAATTATATTTTATTTGAAAGACAAATTATATATTTTCAAATGTGAAAATTTTATTTTTTTCTTTCTCTATTTCACGAGTCTTTTTTATATAATTATTTAATATAATTGATTTATATGATCATTGTTTATTGTACGATTAAGTAATTCATTTTAAATTTACATGTGTATCTAAAAACATTTTATATTGTATTAAATTGGATATCTGTCAATAATAGTGCACACCATTAACTTTCCATCTCACGGGACACTATTAAGACAATATATTTTTATTTTAATCAACAATTGCTTTTAATTGAGAGATGAATTCTTTATATTCAAGTGTGAAATTTTTTTTCTCAAAATTCTTTTTTATTTCAAATTTACACATGTATCTAAATATATTTTATACCGTATTAAATAAATTTATATTTGCGAACGCACAAGTATCTTACTAGTTTATAGAAAAGATGTTCAAAAACAAATGAAATAGCATAATAATTTAATAAAGATTAAATTTATGAGGTCAATGATATAAATTGAATACATTATTTTATTTTGATATCTTCACTTTTATTAAAAGCAAATTTTGACTTTTTAAATTTATTAAATAATTAGTTTTATATATTTAACTTATATATAGATCAAATACATCTCATATTCAACGAATCTAAAATGTTAAAAAAAATTATAATAAGAAATGGAGGAGGGTGTACTTTTTTTTTTACTTTTCTTAGAATAATATTTTTGGAATAAACTTTTTTATTTTTCTCCATATAATTGAAAAGGTCTTAATATTTTAATTAGTGTAATGTCAATTACCATCTAAATACTTTGTAGTTTTTTTAACAAACACGTGTTCAATTTCTCAAATATGGTATATCTATTTTAAATTATAGGTTATTTGGCCATTTCATACAAATTACAAATACATCTAATTTTGTACAAAAAAGATGAATTATAATTGCTTAAAAAAGTATATTTTAAGAATAACATGACAAAGGAAGAGACAAATATAAATTTACGTAATTGGGAATTAGGGCTCTACTAGGGTTCCCAATTGGGAAATAGGGCTAAGTTGTTACTAAGCTCTCGGTCTGAGCATAGCATTGGCGACAAGAGCTCCGGTGGGGCGGCGTTATTTTAATGAGGTTTAAACTCCTAATTTTAGGATTATGGACTACCTTGAAAGACACCTGTCTTGGAGTTTCTTGTGTTTGGGGATGCAAGCTCCGATGTAGTGGATAATTGACCTTTTGTCTTGGGATTGGAAAAGGTTCTTGCTCGATTCGATTGGAGAATCCAGAAGAATAGTTGGGCAAAGAAAATTCAAGAAGAAAACAGGATTTTGAGGAGAATATTGTACGAAGTGTCATGGGGATAAGGAACTTGAGAATGCTTATTCTCAAGGTGGAAGAGACGAGAAATTTGATAAGGAGGTAGATAAGTTGCAGAAAACAGTTCAACAAGATCAAAAGATATCCTACAAAAATATGGTAACAGGGGAGTCAAGCAAGACAAGCAGGAGCGTTGACTCAATTGACGAAGATATGGTGGATACTGAATAGGATCAGAAAAGGATATGTATAGAGGAACTCAAGGTATGAGGTTATGAGTGGCCGAAATTCATTCTTTTTGTGTTAGAGGAAAAACAGATAGCGAAGCCATGGGAAAAGGGAGTTATCATCAAAATGTTGGGAAGGAGAATTGGTTATAAGGCGCTTGAGAAACATCTTCAACAACTTTGGGCGAGAAGGGGAGTGTCGAGTATTGTGGATTTGGGACAGGAATATTTTCTTGTCACTTTCACAAGTGAAGAGGATCATCAAACATCACTCTTGGAAGGGCCATGGTTAATTTACGATCACTACATCACCGTCCAAGAATGGCAACCTAACTTTTGTTCTACTAATGATGTGGTTGAGCAATTGGCAGTTTAGATTCGTAAAGCAGGACTGCCCATAGAGTATTATGATCACAAGGTTCTCACTTTCATTGGAAACTGGATTGGAAAAACTATCAAGGTTAACCGGAATACCACTACAAGGGAAAGGGGGAAATATGTGAGATTGTGTGTGCAAGTGGACCTTTCCAAACCATTACTGGCAATGTTTGCAATTAAAGGCATGCATTATAAAATTAAATATGAGTGACTACATTTGCTCTGTTTAGGTTGTGGTAAGTATGGGCATTATGTTGAACAATGTCCGGGAAAAAAGAGTACAGATCCTGACAAGGAAGAAGAGAATGATACATGAAACCAAAATGGGATTACATCTGTGTCCAAAGCCATGGTACAAAAGGTTGTTAAAGGGCCTTGGACGGTTGTGCGGAAAGCAAGGAGAAAGAATAATGATACTGGTAAAAATACGGCTTCTGCAATTTGGAGACTAGGTTCGAAGATGGATGACAAGTACAAAAGATCTAGATTTTTCACCTTTATGAAGGAAGGTGTAGAGGAGATAGTGGAGGAATTAGAACCACCAGAGCAGCAGGAAGATTCCATTGAGCAACACCAACAAGAGGAAGGCATAAAATTACAACAACCAAGAATCATGAATGGTGACAAACAGAAGAATTTGAGTGAGATGAAAGGGGCTCAAAAGCGAAGGAAAGGAAAACAAGATAGTAAAAAGGTGAGTCTGTTGTAAAGCATGTGGAGATGTTATCGAAGGGAATAAACAAAGAAAAGAATAAATGAGGGATGAGTAACAAGATATGGCACAATATGGATAAAATAAAGGCTAATATGGAGATAAAGGATTTACTTAGTGAATGCCAAGTTGAAGATGTTACTAGCCAAAAGCAAGGAGGATGCTAAAGAACTCTAATGCAGTGCCGCAACATATTGACAATAAGCAGAAGGGTTTGTAGAATGAGTTGGATAAATTGGGGCCAAAATGTATTAGAGCACAAGGAGATAAAAAGGAACTAAAACCACCGGAAGACAATCTGCTTAACTCTGTACGAGATTCTGAGCTTAAATCTTTCACGGAGAGCTTGGTTTATAGAAATAGTGGGGAAACTCGGAAGAGTTCAGATTCTATGGAGATGGTGTTTGAAACTCCAGGGCAAGAACAAGGAGGACAGAAATAAGAAGTTAATATTCTGGATGATTAAGCAACTTTCTTGTATGTTCTGGAATTGTAGGGGGGCTGGTAACAAAGCGTTTTTTTGTATGTGCAATGAGTATGTGAAAGCTAGATGCCCTGATATTCTAGTGGTCATGGAGACGCGATTTAATCCAGTGAATCTTCTAAAGCCTTTTGAGAAAATAGGATTTAATGGTATTACTAATTCTCAAGCTCAAGGCTTTACGGGTGGTATATCGATGGGGTGGAAGGAGGATAAAGTGAATTTGCAAATCTTGAAGACTCATTTTCAGTTCATACATGCGTGTGTTAGCACAACTGATGGTCACAAATGGTTTTTAAATGCTGTCTATGCTAGTCCTAAGGATGATATGAAGAAGGGTTTGTGGAAGGATCTTGAGGTGCTAGGTCAAGACATGAATGACGGGTGGCTGGTGATTTCAATGATATTTTGCACTTGAATGAAAAGAGGGGGTGTAACTGCTAAACCTCGTAGATGTAGAATGTTTCAAGAGTGTATCAACAAGTGTTTTCTCATGAATCTTGATTCTACAAGTTTCAAATATACTTGTCGTGGCCCGGTTGTACAAGGCAGCAGAAGAGTTTTTCAAAAGCTGGGTTGGGGATTATGCAATGATATTTGGAGGAATATTTCCCTGAGGCTCAAGTTCAAGTTCTACATAGATTGAGCTACTTAGACCATCATCCTATTCTTATTAGGCTTTTGGATAAAGAATTATGTAGGAGGCATATGGATTTCCGATTTGAAAGTGCCTGGTTGGTGGATCAAACCTTTGAGGTTTTTCTTAAGAGGTCGTGGCAGGATAATGCGGACCTGGAGACTAATATGTTGGCCTTCAGGAAGAATTTGAATCAATAGAAGTTGTATAACCTTCAAAGTATCATCAAAGAGAATAAGGCTTTGGTTAGGAGTATTCAAGGTATTCAAGGTATTGTGCAGATGGGAAGAGATCATGTAGGCCTAAGAAAGTTGGAAAAGCAATTTCAATCTAAACTAGACAACATTTTGTATCAGGAGGAGCTTATGTGGTATCAAAGAGCTAAGGTGAGTTGGATGGTTGAAGGCGATAGAAATACAAAATTCTATCATACGAAAGCTGTTCAACGACATCGCAAGAAGGTGGTAAATGTCCTTAAATATGGGGAAGGTATATGGATAAAGGATATCAGGAAAATTCGTGAGATATTTAATTCCAACTTCATTAATCTGTATACCAAGGATGAGTGGAATAAAATGCAACATACATTTCTGATTATTACTAGCCATCATAGAAATTATCTTGAGGCAGACATTAGTAAGAGTGAGGTTCAGAGGGCTCTCTTCAATATGGCTCCATGGAAGTCTCCTGGGTCGGACGACTTTCCTGCGGGTTTTTATCAGAATACTTGGGATATCACATATGATGTCGTTTGCAGATTTATAAAAATTTTGTGGCTGCAAGAAAATAGCTTAAATGATATCAATTATATGAACATATGTCTTATTCCTAAAACTTTTAGCCCCCATATTATTCATCAGTTCAGGCCTATTGCTTTATGCAATTCGATTTAAAAACTGTTTAGTAAAGTTATTGTTAATCGTTTGAAGCCCATTATGGATACCATCATTACCCTGAATCATACAGGATTCATTCCTACGAGAATTATCAAAGAGAACATTGTGGTGGCCTAAGAGATCCTTCATAGTATGAACCGGCTTAAAGGTAAAAAATGTTACTTTGCCCTCAAGCTAGATCTTGCTAAAGCCTACGATAGTCTGAGTTGGTCCTTTGTAGATCATGTTCTTGAAGAAGCTAGTATATCAGAGGTGCTTAAAAGACATATGATGCAGGCTATCTCTACTAATAAGTGAGGGTCTAGTTGAAAGGTGAGAAAAGAGATTTTTTCCAGACCAAGAAAGGTATTAGGCTGGGTGATCCGTTGTCGCAGTATCTTTTCGTGTTGCATATTGACAAGATTTTGCATATGATTTTGGATTTGGTTGAGAAGAAATAATGGGGCTGTATGAAGATTGGCAAAGATGGACCTTGTGTTTCACATCTTATGTTTGCAGACGATTTAATTCTTTTTGGAGCAGCTACGAAGAGGCAAATAGATACGCTGTAGAACATTCTTCACAAGTTTTGTTATATGTCTGGTTAGAGGGTGAACATTGAGAAATCCAATTTCACTTTTTCTAGGAACACGAGGCAAATGGCAAGGAGAAACATTCTTAACAAAACTGGTTTCAAGGAAACAGAGATCTTGGATACATATTTAGGAGTGATGCTAACAGGTCGTAACCCTAAAATAAAAGATTATAGGAGCTTGATTGCGAAGGTTCAGAATAGACTTTTGAATTGGAAGAGGAATCAACTATCCTTTGTTGGGCGAGTCACTCTTTCCAAATGCGTGATTGAAGCTTTTTCAATGTACAGTATGATGATGACAGTTATTCCTAAGGCGTGTCTAAAGGAGTTTCAAAAGATGCAAAGGGATTTCATTTATGGTGATAGTGATGATAATCACAACTTGCATACAATTAGTGGAGCCTTATTGCTAAAGAGAAGAGTCAATAGGGTTTAGGCATTAGGAAGCTTGAGATTTTAAACCAAGCATGCCTTGTGAAGCTCAGCTGGGCTATGAAACAAGGGTGCAAATCTATGTGGTGTGACGTGCTGAGAAGCAAGTATGTAACTAGTAGGCCTCACAAGGAAGGTGGAAATGTCAAGGCGACAGATTCAAGTCTTTGGAATAACGTTGCAAAGCTATGGCATTATATGGAGAACTCTACTTTCTAGGAGTTAGGAAATGGGAAAACTACCATATTTTGGGACGATGCGTGGGTTCAGCCTGGTGTGTATTTGAGTTCGAAGGTGTGCAACCAGTAGGTTTGGATTGATCATAAAATCACGGTCGTCAGTATGGTGACTTCTGCAAGTGAATGGAATTGGCCGCTTTTGGGGGGTTTGATAGAGCAAGGATGTTTAGTCCAATTGAGAGCTATATTGACCCCTAATATTATGTATGAGATAAATTATGTAAGAGTGTTGAGTAGCACGACTGAAGGGACGTTCTCGATAGCCTCTATGTACAAATATCTCGCGGCAACTAATTGTATGGAGGTTCCCAACATCAGTTTAGATTTGAAAGTCCTTTGGAAAATAAAGCTCCGGAGCGTATTCGATATTTTCTGTGGAAAATGTGCCTTAATGGGCTTCCTACGAATCAGGTACTTGAGAAGTTGAGATTAAGGGACGCTTATTGTGATGACTGCAGGAGACATGAGGAAACTATTTTACATGTTTTGTGCGGCTGCAGTTTATCCAGATTTATATGGCCTCAACTTGTTAGCAATAATAACAAGCACATATTCTTTCAATTAGATTTTGAAACTTGGCTCCATATTAATTTTAACAAGAATTTGAATCCTAGGTATAAGGATTGGAAGGCGATTTGGGTGGTTACAGTTTGATAAAGCAGATTCAGTAGCTTGGCAACCAGTTTGAAGAGATTTGTGTGGATTATATATATATATATATATATATATATATATATATATAGAGAGAGAGAGAGAGAGAGAAAGAGAGAGAGAGAGATAATGTAATTAGAGTGCTGATTTGCTGGCTAAGCGGGGTCGTCAAGGGTGTAGTGAATTTTTTAAGAATAGTCCTAGGTGGTTGCTCCCTCTGATTCAAGGAGATTGTGCTGGTGTTTTTGATGGGCAGTGTTGTTAGTTGTCCGTGTTTTAGGCTTTTTGCCCTCTCCTTTTACAACAAAAATAATAATAACATGACAAAGAGAGAGTAATAGATATTAAAAAAATTATAAAATATATAATAAAAAATATTTTTATATAAAATGATTTATGATTTGAAGTAGAAAGTGTGTTTTTAGTAAAAATTCAATTGTATAATTTTATATAATATTTTATGTCATAATTTATTGCCAATATTTGAATTACTGAAACAAAATAGAAAACTTAAAGAAGTATAATCAAATCTTTTTGTCAACAAATAAAAAATAAAATCTTTATTGAGCACACGTTGAAGTCTACCTCAGCTTAGTGCAATTAATTTGCAAAAAATACATGTTAATTTGATCCCAAAACACTTATTCATGCTACCTCATAAAAATATATTATTGTATTTGGAAGTTGGCATCGTTTAAGTTTAGGATTGGGGTACTAGAGAAATTGATCAAAATAAGGAAAAAGTAGAAAAAAAAATGAAAAAGTTAAAAATGACTTCTTCAAAATAAAATGATGAAAACGACCAACAAATTGAATCTTTTAGAGTACTGATTGACCAGAAAACGTGTGATATGAAGGGGATCAGGTAACATAAGGAGAACTAGGTACCTAACTCCAAATATTTAAGCCTATTATTCTAAAATATCATACCCTGACATAAGCCACATTACAATCGTAAAAAGACCTCAAAAGTGTGTGTTTAAATATGACTTTAATTGACTTGGTTCAAAATTTTACAAACTCAATATTAAATGCTTGTGTTTGTTGATTGTGTGATTATCTTGTCAAATTGAGTGAATAAATGTGGGATGGGAGACATGTTGAGTACTTGCGTGTTTAGAAGAACTTTTCCAAGTTATTTGAATTGAAGTAGGGAACAAACATGTGATCAGATAACAAAGGTGATGTGATTGGTAAGGTAAGGATTTTGATTCCGATGAGATATTCAGTGTGTAGATAGGTTACTTTAGGACAAGAAATAGAGTAAGTTTGAGATTATGATGACACTCGGTCATTATGTAATATTTGTAAGAAATTTCAGATAAATTGGTGAAGTAATGAGTAAAAGCTAAGCTAAAATGTGAAAGAAGTGGGCAAAAATAATCAAGAGGAAGAAAGATGGGACTTAGTGAAAAATTGAAGAAAAGGGAATTAAAAAATAGTGAGTTTGCCTTGGTTTTTCTCACAGTTGCGATACTGACATCGTGGGCACAATAATGTCACATCGGGGTCGCGATGGATATTAACGCGGTCGCAATGCAGTGAGATCCTAGCACGCTCTTTGCAACTTTAAAAAGAGATTTTGGCTACTTTTTTTACAGGTTCCGAATTTGATATATAAAGTGACGACCAAGAGGCTTGGAGCATGAATTTGGAGAGCATTGAAGCCGTTGTTGATTTCAATAAATACTTCTTATCAACTCATGTTAATTGTTAATTGCACTATGAGTAACTAAGATATTCTAGATCAGATTTTTTGAGATGAACCTGATTATGCTTTGTTGGATCATTTGATTGTTTGATATTATTTGAATTTCTTTATGTTATAATCATTATTTAATTGTTCTTGTACTTAATACTTTTTGTGTGTCGACGAGCGTACAAACTATTATCAGGTGAGTATGGATTATTGATCGTAAGTCTACCGATCTGAATTAGGACAATTATTCAACTTAGTAATTAAATAGGAATATGAAATTATAAGTTGTGACTTTTGAATTAACAAACTCAGAAACACCTAGTTTAACTTTGGATTGGCCTAAGGAATTAGGGAATTATTGTGTAAATTAGTGAGTTATAAACCAAGTAATTGGCTACAGTGGTCTTGTTAATTTACTTTGAGATTAAAGAATAATTGTGTAAGTATTGAGTGCACACAACCTAAGAGGGGGTGAATTAGGTGTAATGGTATTTTTATAGATTTTAAGCATTTTTCTAGTTTCTTGTCATTTTTCAGAATTATGAATAGATGAATGAATAAGAAATTGGAAAATAAAGAGCGGAAAAGTAAATAAACAGAATGATGTATACTGGGTCCCATAATCAACCAATAGTACATCTAGTCCCCTCACACCCCGTGAGAGATTTTCACTATTGTTAGATATTTGTACAAGCCTTCACTACTACGGAAAACCCATTTAACAATGGTTAGGAAAGATATATATAATGACGCGGGCACAAGCGTTGTTATGTATAATGTCGTTGTATATATGATACTTACAATCACGGCCCAGTAAGCGTTGTAATAAACTAGAAAGTGTGCTACATATAATCACTGTTATTTTAAATAACCGTTGTTGTATGTCTTTTAATAAAATAAAAAAATGAAGCATTAGAACTACCTATAATCACGGTTATTTTAAATAATCATTGTTGTATGTATTTTAATAAAATAAAATAAAAATTGCAGCATTAGTGTAATACCCCGTAAATTATTTCACTCTGGATAATATTGGTATGATCAACTTGACTCCGGTTTACTCTGAGAATGTATTTGATAAAATAATTAGAGTAAACTGACGAGCTCAGAGCAGACCAAATTAATATTATCTGACTCTGTGGTTTTAATTATGGGAGCTTTAGAGATTACTTGGACAATTAGTAGTGTTTCTAATTGATGATATTTTCTATATCATTTCTTTTCCTCTCATTTCCAAACATAGCCAATTTTGAGAAGAAAAGGAAAGGAAGGAAAAGGAAGAGAAAAGAGGAAAAAAAGTCCAACAGTTCAAGATCATCAACCATCATTCAATCTTCATCAAATCATCTCCCAATCTTCTTCATCATCATCTATTCCAGGTGGGTTCTAGATAGATGCTCTTGATGTAGAATTCCATGTGTTTTAGAGTTAGGTTGGAATTGTGAGAAAATGAGAGATTGTGTTAAAATTATGAATTTAACGGATGAAATGCAATATAATTGTTGTTAAATGCTTGTTGTTATGATCATACTATGTTTTGATGGTTATAATAAGGTTTGGAGGTGTTTTAATTGGAAAATTATTGATTTTGGGTTGAAGAACAGCGCTGTTGAGAAGTGGGATTTTCCAGGCTTCGCCTAGCGAACCTGGGGCAAGTCGTAGCGAACAGATTTTCGAGGGTTCACCTAGCGAACCCGTCAGCGAAGGATAGCGAATGTTCGCCAACGACGTTCGCCTAGCAAACTTTGTGCCTTTTCAGTGCTGTTTGGTTCTGCCTTGCTTCACTGAGTTGTTCGCGAAGCGAAGGGAGAGGCGAATGTTCGCCAGGGAGTTCGCGAAGCGAACTTTATGTCTATTTTTGTTCTGTTTGTTCATTCGCCAGGGGCTTCGCCTAGCGAAGGCTGGAGCGAATGCTCGCTCGGTGGTTCGCCTAGCGAACATGTTAGGTTATGCAGTTTTGTTTCTTTCCTAACTTTTGATCCGCTTATCCTATTTGAGTGTTTTTGATATCAATAGAAACCCGTGGAAATAATCTTTATGAGGACAGTAAAAGATACTAATTTTGATGCCCGATTAAATAAATCAGAGAGAACCGTGAATTTGTTTAATATGTGATATGTTGAATTATGTGTTTTCGCTATGCGATGGATGATTAATTGCCTATGCTCTTATTGTTAAACATGTTTGAATATGTATGCATGTTAAAATATGAAATAGGTAGAGTGAGGAATATTACCGTAAACGATTTTCAGATAGTGTGGAATGACATTGTGACAACGCTCGTGCAAGAGAGGCCGAGGCGTGTGTCTAGTAATCATAACCAGTTTATCTTGCGGTGTAGTTTCATGAGACTCGAGCACCTCCTCTGAAACGTATGCACAATTACTTAGTAGGTTTGATTCCCTACGTGCAGTACGATTGAAGCCTATATGGTAAAGAGACTTGTGATGGTTAACAGGCCATGAGAAGTGACGGTTCACGGTTAACAGGCCGATGATCCCGAATCCAATTCGTATGCTAAGTAACTACAAGGATCCATGACTCGGGTTGTCTTCTAGACGTAGAAGCGGATGGGAAAAGGGGATGCCTTGGTATGGTTATTGATTAGAGAGATTCTTGAGTTAACAGGCTCAGGTCTTATCTTAGTATTAGTGTGAGTTAACAGGCTCACGAGTGTGAATCCAGCTATGGCGAGTGTGTACTCAAAGTCATTTCCCTTCCCTTTTGACTTGAGTTAGGCTTGTTAGAACCTTGTAAAGCCGAGAGGACTATAAGATAGCGAACTCACTGAGATTTGATGTATCTCACCCCACGTTGTTGTTTACATCACAGGTACTACAGGTTCGGCGAAGGGTAAGGACAGAGTAGGTCGACTTTTCCTTACGGATCGTGGCTTTTGTGTAGCAAGGCTTCCGTTGTGGAGATTTTGAGATCATTAGTGATCTAGTTCTTAGTTTATCTTTTTGAACATCTTGTATATATAATATGCCATAGTTGTGGTATTAGATTTTTTGGGCATTTATATGTACACTATGTTACTAGGAACTTGTATATTTCAGTACCAAACGTATTATTCATATATGATATATGCTTTGATGTATGTATTTATGTATGGGCGTTATAGTTGGTATCAGAGCAGGTCGTATCCTCGACCTAGCCATGAAATAGTATAAGTATTTTCTTTCCGTTTCATATGTGTTGTGTCGCCATTGGTCTTACGTGTTATATTTATGGTATTGAGCCTGATCAACTTAATCCTATCTGTATGACATTTAGGAACATGGCCGACCGACACAGAAATAACCGGGGTAGATCGAGAACCACTCCAGCCGGGACCAATCCACCAGTTGACGGGGAGAATGCCCCTTTGTATCAATTCATGCAACAGATGCAGCAACAACATAATCAGTTTGTGCAACAAATGGTACAGCAAATGGCTGGTGGCCTGCATCCTCCAGTGGTTGTTCCTGAAGCTGCAGGGGGAACCTTTAGGGATTTCATTTGCATGAATCCTCCGGAGTTTCAGGGAGGATTAGATCCGGTAAAGGCGCATGAATGGATATCTGGTATAGAGCGCATTTTCTTAATAGTTTAGTGCAGTGAGGAAAACAAGGTGGTATTTGCTTCTCACTTGTTAAAGGGTCCTGCCATGAGGTGGTGGGAGAGTGCTTCAGCCTTAATGACAATTCAAGAGGTACTGAAGGTATGGGAACAATTTAAGATAACTTTTATGGAGAAGTATTTTCCAAGTTCCTTAAGGTCTCAAAAAGAATTCAAGTTTCAACAGTTGAGACAAGGCAACTTGACTGTGGCTTCTTATGCGGAGAAATTTGAGTCTATGGCTGCTTATTCTAGGCAAGCCATGTATGCTCCAGATGAGAGGTGGAAGATTGACCAGTTCCTGTTTGGTTTGAGGACTGAAATTTCGCATAGTGTATCTCAGAGGG
This sequence comes from Lathyrus tuberosus, assembly GCA_022829125.1. Classification (NCBI taxonomy): domain Eukaryota; kingdom Viridiplantae; phylum Streptophyta; class Magnoliopsida; order Fabales; family Fabaceae; genus Lathyrus; species Lathyrus tuberosus. The sequence goes on from JALAZF010000680.1 coordinate 2,160,084, forward strand.
AATTCACTAGCTATGCTGAATTGTTACGACAGTGTTATGTGGCGGAACATAGTTTGAAGAAGGTACAAGCGGAAGGAGAATTGAGTAGGCTGAATCAAAGTGACTGGGGGAGATCGAATCAACAATTTAGACCAAGGCAACAATCTTTCAAAGGGAAGCAAGTTCAGAGTTCTAGGACGAGTACACCTCCGGTATGCCGTACTTGTGGTAAGAATCATCATGGTAGGTGCGGTTTAGAGGGAATAAGGTGTTATCAGTGTAACAAGGTGGGCCATGTATCGAGGAATTGTCCTCAAAATAGGAATCAAATGTAAGAGAAGAATGTCGGCTGAGTATATACATTGGATGCAAGGAAAGCAAAGGGTGATAACTCTTTAATTGCTGGTACGTGTTTGGTTAATGGAAATCCTTGATTTGTTCTGTTTGATTGAGGAGCAACGCATTCCTTTATATCGGTGCAATGTACGAAGCGACTGGGGTTGCAAGCTATTCCATTGTCTCCACCCATGGTGGTTACTACTGCCATGGATGATATTGTTGAAACACCGTTAGTGTGTGAAAATTGCGTCTTATCGGTGAATGAAAGAGTTTTCCAGATTAATCTTATTTGTTTGCCGCTTAAGAAAGTGGATGTTGTTCTGGGAATGGATTGGTTTTCTGCTAATATGGTTTTTATCGGTTGTGAAGAGAAGTTAATTATTATTCCGTCCGAGGAGGCTACTCCGAAGGATGTGTTGACTACTATTCTAGAAGGTACGGTGGGAATGATTAATTTCTTGTTTGAGAATGAAAAGTCTGTTCTTATGGTTCTCACTAAGGAAGAGACCAACGACCTTCAGGCTCTGAGTATTCCCGTAGTTTGCGAGTTTCCGGAAGTTTTCCCCGAGGATATCACTTCTCTTCCTCCAGAGAGGGAAGTGGAATTCTCTATTGACCTGGTACCGGGAACGGCTCCAATATTCGTTTCTCCGTATCGGATGGCACCACTCGAGTTATGAGAATTAAAGGATCAATTGGAAGAATTGATGGCTAAGCATTTTGTTAGACCCAGTGTTTCGCCCTGGGGAGCTCCAGTGTTATTGGTAAAGAAAAAGGATGGTGGAATGCGGTTGTGTATTGATTACCGTCAGTTGAATAAGGTCACCATCAAGAACAAATACCCATTACCAAAGATAGACGATCTGTTAGATCAATTGAAAGGAGCCTGTGTGTTCTCGAAGATTTATTTACAGTCGGGTTATCATCATATTCGGGTGAAGAGTTCGGATGTACCAAAAACTGCGTTTATGACTCGTTATGGTCATTACGAATTCCTCTTGATGCCTTTCGGTGTGACTAATGCTCCGGCAGTTTTCATGGATTATATGAACCGGATATTTCAACCTTACTTGGACCAATTTGTGGTGATCTTTATTGATGACATTCTTATCTATTCTCGTGATCCTCAAGAGCACGGAGAACACCTGAGAATCGTTTTATCCGTCTTGCAAGAGAGACAACTTTTTGCCAAGTTAAGCAAGTGTGAATTTTGGATGTCGGATGTAAATTTTCTTGGTCACGTCATATCTCAAGGAGGTGTGGCAGTGGTGTAAGTGTAAATGCGCCTAAGAGGGGGGGGGGGGGGGGGGCGAATTAGGTTCTTAAAAATTTCTTCGATCTTTTTACCGGTTCTTGGTTATTTTTCCGTTTTATGATAAGTGCTGGAAAGTAAAGTGCGGAAAGGAAAAATGACACAAGAGAATTATAGTGGTTCCCCTCACAGCCCGAGAGTACTCCACTCCTCCTTCAACACGAAAGAGAGTTCACTATAGTTAGAATTATTGTACAGCCTAATCACACCAATAGTGATGCTTACTATCCAACCTATAGGTAATTAAGTGTATGAAGAACAATCCTCTTCAAAACACTCACTTGTTTCCAACAATCCTGGACAACAAGGTAAAACAGAAAAATATTCTTGATAATAACTTTGATGTCTTGAGAAAATGATGCTATCAATCTTCACGATCGATCTTCTCCTTGAAACAAATATCACTCAAATGAAATATACAAGTGTTCTTGACAAGAATGAGATGAAACAATGATATTTTGTGAAAGATATGCAGAAGTTTCTTGTCAAAAAATTCTGAATGGACACTTGAACAATATTTTGAAAATATGAAAGTATGAGTGAATTTTTTATTTTGAAATTGTTAGGAGGTGAGAGTTAAAACTGAAATTGAAGTGTTTAAATATGAGTAAAACACCCCTACAAAAAGGTATGTGAAATATGCAGTAAAGGAATGAAAAGAGATGAGAGAGCAATGCACATTTCCATGAAAAGTCACCAATTTTCGCTTACAGTGGCAGTGTTAATCGGTTAACCATATCGGTTAATCAGTTAACACCCCTGTAACGTTTGAAAATATTCAAATTTTGAATGTGTTAATCGGTTAACCCCATGTGTTAATCGATTAACAGTGTTGAAATCTCAATAAAAAGTTTTAGAAATCAAAGTGAACTTTCCATAAAAAACTATGCAATGTACTGGATCAAGGATATGCAAAATGCAAGATGTATGAACACTTGTATAACCATTTAAATGACATTGTTATACCTTTGTTCAACCTTTGATCTTCATGACATTTGAACCCTTGAAGCTTTGTTCAACCTTGATAGCACTTAGGGTATTTTCTTGAACTTGAGCTTCTTGTACTTTATTGCATCTTGATTCTCTTTCTTTTTGCACATTATCTTTGTAGAGAGTTTGTTGTGTTGTCTTCATCAAAACTCAATGTGAGTGAAGCTTGCTTCTACAATCTCCCCCTTTTTGATGATGACAACTAATCCATTGAAAGCTTGAACTTTTAGACTTGATGTTTCTCTAACTTTGATTCTCCCCCTAAAGTGGAGCTCCCCCTAAATTCATGAGGGTAAAAAATTTCTGCACAAAAACTGTTAGAGAAACCAATCCTTCTCCCCCTTTGTCATTAGCAAAAAGGAAGAGGATTCCAAACAATGACAGTTTATACATAGTAAACACACACATATAATCCAACGAACACGCAGTCATAGCAAAACCAGAATTTGAATTACGATACGCAAAATTCAACTTAAACGATCAAAACATAAAACCTGAATACAAGACATAAAACAAAATTTGAAAAAGACATAACAAAATCAGATATGGGGAAAAGGACTTCAATCTTCATCAGAAACCTCATCACTCCCTTCTCCATCTTCTTCACTTCCATCTTCATTATCATCATCATCTTCAGGCTGTCGTTGTGAATCCAACACAAGCTTGCGAAGAGAAGCAATTGCCCGGGTGGTTTCTCTATGTTGATTCATCATAGTCATGTAGAGAAATTCATTTGTTATGCCACCTTCGGGAATAGGATAGGGGGTATGAGTAGATTCTGCTTCAACATACTTGTATGCTCCACTTCCAGGACTTGTTTCCACGATTCCGGTGTTTCTCACAATTGTTGTCTTGTTGATTTCATTCGCTGACTGCTTCGGAATAGTAGCCGGTTCCCTATTGAGGTCCAAATCAGTGTTTTCTAAAATCCTTGAGATTAGGCGACCATATGGGAGCCGGGTGGACAAAGAAATTTGTTGCTTCAGATGATACATCATGGTTAGAACCCAATTAATCTTGATCTTATTTTTGATGGCAAACAACATTTGCATCTCAAGATCACTAATTTGAGCATGGTTGGAGTCCTTTGGAATCAAAACATAGCAGATAACATAATGTAACATTCGATCGTTTATAGACAGATTTGAAGCATACCGAAGCGTACGGGCTGTACGTTGTCCAGCAACCACCACTTCTCTTGGGAATCTACAGATGCTGTAGTAGTATTCCATCTTGTTAAATTCAGCCCAAGGACCATCCGAGAATGTAACGCCTTTGCGAAGAAAATATCCGGAATATGGAATTTTCAGCGTCGCAGCTATTCCTGCCAAATTCTCTACAATCTCACAGTTTCTAACCACTGCTCTCAGCATATGTTGTTCATTCATATCCAAATTAATCGACATGGTGTTCATAAAAGCTTTAACCAGATCGGTATAACATTTACCTTTATCAGCAACAAATTTGTCTATTTTCTGAATTTTCAATAGATTCGGAAAATCAAAGAAAGGAGCCGGAAAATCTAAGAGATTTACATACTTTACCGGAAGAAGTTGACGAACCCGGACCTTGAAATCCATTCTCCTTTTCTTGATAGTTTCCATCTGAGTATCTTCCTCATGTTCTGCTGAGCTGCTTGCTGGCATTTTTCCCTTTCCCTTCTTCATAGAAGCCATGGATGAAGTTTGAAGCTTTTAGGTTTTGAGAAAGGGATATTCGGATTTGGGTGAGAAATGGTTGAAAGAAAGTTGAGAATGAGAAGGTTTTATAGGAGAGTAATTGTAGAGGGTTTTTAATGAGAGGTTTGAATCAAAACTTGAGTGGGTGGAAGTGATGAGTTCCAAGAGAGCTTTAATGGTGAGTTTGAAGGTGAGGAAGAGGAGTAAGAGAAAATGTTGACTGAAAGTACATGCACCCAATATCTTTAATCCACATACTTACAACATAGACTCATATGTTTTTAAAAAAAATTCCACGTTAGCGCAGGTTAATCGGTTAACGCCCTGGGTTAATCGATTAACAGAATCAAGATTTCCACAAATTCAAGAGTTGCAGGTGTTAATCGATTAACTCCCTGGGTTAACCGATTAACAGTGTCAAAAATTGCATAATAACAAAAGATAACAAGTATGAACCTTTAGAAAAACATGTGCAAGACAAATATACTAATACTATATCATAGTAACATGTAACTTCAGCCAAATTTTGATGAAAATAACTTGATGAATAAAAAATTTAAAGATGTGTTTAGATATCACCTTCATCCAAGATTCCGAGTTCTCTAGTTGGTTATGAGTATCAACAAAAGTCACTTCGACATCGCCTTTAAGCACATGATCACGCAGAAAATGATGTCGAATGTCAATGTGTTTGGTCCTTGAGTGCATGACGGGATTCTTTGTAATGTTAATTGCACTTGTGTTGTCGCACCGGAGAGGAATGCAACCAAGATCAATTCCGTAGTCGCTTAATTGTTGTTTTAACCAAAGGTTTTGTGCACAGCAACTACCAGCTGCTATGTACTCCGCTTCGGCCGTACTAAGTGCAACACATGCTTGTTTCTTGCAAGACCACGAAACTAGGGCATTTCCGAGGATGTGACATGTTCCACTCGTGCTTTTTCTATCTGTTTTACAGCCTGCATAATCCGCGTCAGAATAATCAATTAAAGTGCAAACACTACCTTTAGGATACCATAATCCAACATTTATCGTCCCCTTGATATACTTCATGATTCTTTTGACCGCCGTGAGATGTGACTCCTTTGGATTTGCTTGGAAGCGAGCACATAAACACACACTAAACATTATGTCAGGATGGCTTGCCGTCAAATATAATAAAGAACCAATCATACCTCGATACTTCGTAATATCAACCGATGTTCCCGATTCGTCTTGATCAATGTAGGTTCCGGATCCCATTGGTGTTGACATAGCTTTACATTCATCCATATCAAATCTTTTTAATAATTCTTTGCAATACTTTGATTGGTTGATGAAGACTCCGTCCTTTTGTTGCTTAATTTGTAATCCAAGGAAATAATTCATTTTTCCCATCATAGACATTTCAAACTCGCCTTGCATCATTGAAGCAAATTCTTCACATAGTTGATTGTTTGTTGAACCAAATATAATGTCGTCTACATACACTTGAACAAGTAAGGTATTATTCTTAATCCTCTTAATGAACAGAGTCTTGTCTACCTTGCCTTTTTCAAAACCTTTTTCGCATAAGAAATTACTTAGACGATCATACCATGCTCTTGGTGCTTGTTTTAAACCATAGAGAGCTTTCTTCAACTTGTATACATGTGAAGGATGCTTGAAGTCTTCAAAACCCGGAGGTTGTCTGACATAGACTTCTTCGTTGATATATCTGCTAAGGAAGGTGCTTTTGACGTCCATTTGAAATAACTGAAAATTCATTGAACAAGCATAAGCGAGTAATAGACGAATAACTTCTAACCTTGCAACTGGAGCAAATGTTTCTTCAAAGTCAATTCCTTCCTCTTGATTGTACCCTTGAGCCACCAATCTTGCTTTGTTATGAATAATAATTCCATTTTCATCAAGTTTGTTCTTAAATACCCATCTTGTTCCGATGATATGTTTATCGTTTGGTTTAGGGACAAGTTCCCAAACTTGATTTCTTTCAAATTGGTTCAACTCTTCTTGCATGGCAATGATCCATTGATCATCTTCAAGAGCTTCATTAACTTTGGAGGGTTCTATTTGAGAAACGAACGCGATTGGTCTTTGAGGTTTGGTCTTGTTGTTACACCTTGACTTATGTCTCCGATGACTTTGTCGATTGGATGATCCCTATGTGTTCTCCATTATTTTGGTAGATCATTATTGATCGACTTTTGTTGAATCGGTTCATCATGATGTTCTTCTTGTTTTTCTTCTAGGTTTTCAATGAAGTCTTTAGAAGTATCTTCTTTGCGAGTTTCTACAAGAACATCATCATTATCACAAACAATAATATCCTCTTTCGAGGGGTTAGATTCATCAAATTTGACATGCATAGATTCTTCTATAGTTAAAGTTCTTTTATTATAAATTCTAAATTCCTTACTAGAGAGAGAGTAGCCGAGAAAAATACCTTCATCGGATTTCTCGTCAAACTTACCAAGGTTGTCTTTATCGTTGTTTAGGACAAAGCACTTGCACCCGAACACATGAAAGAAAGAAATATTTGGTTTTCTCCCTTTAAAAAGTTCATAAGGGGTCTTCTTAAGAATAGGTCTAATATTGACACGGTTACTCACAAAACATGTCATGCTCACCGCATCCGCCCAAAAATACTTAGGGAGATTTGAATCACTTAGCATTGTCCTTGTAAGTTCCACCAATGATCTATTCTTCCTTTCTACGACACCATTTTGTTGAGGAGTCCTTGGTGCGGAGAAATTGTGTGAGATTCCATGTTCTTCACAAAATTCTTCAAATGAGGCATTTTGGAATTCTCCACCATGGTCGCTTCTAATGGAGGCAATTGTAAGAGACTTCTCATTTTGTATTTGTTTTGCATACTTCTTGAAGGTTTTGAAAGCATCACTTTTCTGCACTAAAAACAATGTCCAAGTATATCTAGAGAAATCATCAACAATAACTAATGCATAGACATTACCTCCGAAGCTTTTTGTTCTCGATGGACCAAAGAGATCCATGTGCAACAATTGTAGTGGCCTAGTTGTGGACACCACATTCTTGGATGTGAAAGTTGATTTGGTTTGCTTTCCTTTTTGGCAAGCGCCACACAACCCATCTTTGATGAATTTGATCTTCGGCAATCCAATGACTAAGTCATGCTTGATCAACTTATTCAAGTGCTCCATATGAATATGAGCAAACCTCTTATGCCATAACCATGATTCATTGTTGTTTGCCAAGAGACACCTAACATTCAAAGACAAGTTATCTAAGGAAATTAAAAATATTTTATTAACTCTTTTACCTTTTAGCATAACTTCATGAGTAACTTTGTTTTCAATCAAACATTCATCTTTAGTGAAGTTAACTTTGAAACCTCGGTCACACAATTGGCTAATGCTAAGGAGACTATGCTTTAGACCTTCCACATATAGGACATCTTCTATAGTTGTTGAAGGCGGTGAACCAATGATGTCGACGCCAAGGATTCTTCCTTTGTTGTTGTCACCATAAGTAACATATCCTTTGGCCTTAAGCGTTAGATGTGAAAATTTGCTTAGGTCACCCGTCATGTGCCTCGAACATCCACTATCAAGATACCATTGATTTGAAGAGGTCTTCAAGCATACCTACAAAAAGAGTTACATTTTATTAGGTACCCAAATTGCCTTGGGTCCTTCAAAGTTAGTTCCTTTCTTGACCCATACATAATGGCCTTGAGCGACACTAAAGTTTCTAATATAACATGCATTAGGAGTATGACCTTTAATACCACAATAGAAACAAGTTGGCTCAAAGTTGCTTTTATATCTAGGGGGATAAGATTTCTTCTTATTATAAGACTTCTTCTTATTATTTCTTTTCCTTTTGTTATATTGTTGAACCTTTTTAGGCTTGTCACTTTTCTCTAACGGAATTTGTTCTTTAGCTTTTACAAAGATGGTCTTGTTAGGAGTTTGTTTGGAGAATCTTGAATAACCTAGACCACTTTTATCATTTGAGTATCTTTGACTACTAAGAACATGTTCCAATCCAGTTTGTCCTTTTTCATATCTTTCTAGGACTCTTTTCAATTGAACTATTTGAAAAGCAAGTGACTCACATTTAGTGCATGCAAAATTCTTGATTAATTCTTCCTTTTCATCTTTGAACTTATTTTCCATTTTCTCAATATTTTCTTCCAAGATTGATATTTGTTTCTTTTGAGATGAGATGGTTTTATATAGAATTTTGCATTCACTTAAAAGTTCATCAATTGCTCCTTGAGCATCATTATCATAAATTGAAAAGTTACTACTAACCTCATTGTCTTCATCGTCGGAATGATGTGATGCCATCAATGCTAGATTTGCGCTTTGATCACTATCGGAGTCCGAAGAAGAACTTATTTCATTGTCATCCCAAGCAACGTAGGCTTTCTTTTTGTGATCCTTCTTTCCTTTGTTGTCACGATTCTTTACGAGTTTGGGACATTCCGGTTTGATGTGGCCTTGTTTTCCACATTCATAGCGTATAATGTCTCCGTTGGATGTTGTTGCTTCTTTTTCTTTGTTCTTTGAGGACTTCTTTCTTCTTGTGAAACTAGAGTTTCCAATATTATTTTTTGCACTGAAGTATTTTCCTAGTCTTTTTACAAGAAGCATAAAGTTTTCGTCCTCTTTGAGATTATCTTCTTTCTCCACAACTTTGGATTCGACTTTTAAGGCAATCCCCTTGGATTTCTTTTCTTGGTTCTCACGTTTCTCCAATAGTCCAAGTTCCGTCTCATATTCTTGAAGCTTTCCGAATAGAGTAGCGGATGTCATTGTTGATAAACTTTTCTTCTCGGAAATCGCCGTCACCTTGGGTTGCCATTCTCTTGTTAGAGACCTAAGCACTTTAAGATTAAGTTCATCATTTGTTAGTGTCTTGCCAAGTGCATTCAAGTAATTTGTCAAATGCACGAATCTCTTCTGCAAGTCGAGGATGGATTCTCCTGGTTGCATTCTGAATAACTCGTACTCTTGACTTAAAGTATTCAATCTGGATCTTTTGACTTCAGCGGTTCCTTCGTGAGTTTCTACAAGAGTATCCCATATTTGTTTGGCCGATGTACATGTTGATACGCGAAAGAACTCATCCATTCCAAGTGCACTTTGTAAAATATTTATTGCCTTTATGTCATAGAGAACCTTTTTCTTATCATCCTCATCCCATGATGCTTGTGGTTTTGGCGTACCAACTCCGTTGAAAACCGTTGTAGGAATAAAAGGACCATTTTGAGCAGCCTCCCATATATCACTTCCTTGTGCTTCTAAATGTGCCTTCATACGGATTTTCCAAAAGTCAAAGTATTGGCCAGAAAACAAAGGAGGCTTGTTGCTACTACCACCGTCTTTGAATACAAGATCATTGTTTGCGGAAGCCATCTGAATCGAATATGAACAAGTTACCTATCACCTGCTCTGATGCCAATTGTAAGTGTAAATGCGCCTAAGAGGGGGGTGAATTAGGTTCTTAAAAATTTCTTCGATCTTTTTACCCGTTCTTGGTTATTTTTCCGTTTTATGATAAGTGTTGGAAAGTAAAGTGCGGAAAGGAAAAATGACACAAGAGAATTATAGTGGTTCCCCTCACAGCCCGAGAGTACTCCACTCCTCCTTCAACACGAAAGAGAGTTCACTATAGTTAGAATTATTGTACAGCCTAATCACACCAATAGTGATGCTTACTATCCAACCTATAGGTAATTAAGTGTATGAAGAACAATCCTCTTCAAAACACTCACTTGTTTCCAACAATCCTGGACAACAAGGTAAAACAGAAAAATATTCTTGATAATAACTTTGATGTCTTGAGAAAATGATGCTATCAATCTTCACGATCGATCTTCTCCTTGAAACAAATGTCACTCAAATGAAATATACAAGTGTTCTTGACATGAATGAGATGAAACAATGATATTTTGTGAAAGATATGCAGAAGTTTCTTGTCAAAAAATTCTGAATGGACACTTGAACAATATTTTGAAAATATGAAAGTATGAGTGAATTTTTTATTTTGAAATTGTTAGGAGGTGAGAGTTAAAACTGAAATTGAAGTGTTTAAATATGAGTAAAACACCCCTACAAAAAGGTATGTGAAATATGCAGTAAAGGAATGAAAAGAGATGAGAGAGCAATGCACATTTCCATGAAAAGTCACCAATTTTCGCTTACAGTGGCAGTGTTAATCAGTTGACCATATAGGTTAATCGGTTAACACCCCTGTAACGTTTGAAAATATTCAAATTTTGAATGTGTTAATCGGTTAACCCCATGTGTTAATCGATTAACAGTGTTGAAATCTCAATAAAAAGTTTTAGAAATCAAAGTGAACTTTCCATAAAAAACTATGCAATGTACTGGATCAAGGATATGCAAAATGCAAGATGTGTGAACACTTGTATAACCATTTAAATGACATTGTTATACCTTTGTTCAACCTTTGATCTTCATGACATTTGAACCCTTGAAGCTTTGTTCAACCTTGATAGCACTTAGGGTATTTTCTTGAACTTGAGCTTCTTGTACTTTATTGCATCTTGATTCTCTTTCTTTTTGCACATTATCTTTGTAGAGTGTTTGTTGTGTTGTCTTCATCAAAACTCAATGTGAGTGAAACTTGCTTCTACAAGTGGATCCATCAAAAGTTGAGGCGGTGATTAATTGGGAGAGACCGAAGGACGTTGCCGAAGTTAGAAGTTTCTTGGGGTTGGCAGGTTATTATAGAAGGTTTATTAAAGGGTTTTCCCAACTGGCTTTACCAATGACGAGACTTACTCTGAAGGATTGTTCGTATGAATGTAATTCGGCTTGTGAGACAAGTTTTATGAATTTGAAGAAGAGATTGACTACCGCTCCTGTTTTGATTATTCCTGATCCTAGCAAGTCGTATGAGGTGTACTGTGATGCATCGAAGAAGGGTTTAAGAGGCGTGTTGATGCAAGATGGACATGTAGTAGCTTATGCTTCTCGACAGTTGAAAGTCCATGAAGAGAATTATCCGACGCATGATCTAGAATTGGCGGCCATTGTGTTTACTTTGAAAGTGTGGCGTCATTACTTGTATGGTGTACATTTTGAGATGTTTAGTGACCACAAGAGCTTAAAGTACCTTTTTGATCAGAAGGAGTTGAACATGCGTCAAAGGAGGTGGATGGAGTATTTGAAGGATTATGATTTGGAACTAAAATACCATCCGGGTAAAGCGAATAAAGTAGCGGATGCACTGAGTAGGAAAGTGTTGCATAGTGCTGAATTGATGATGTTAGAGTATGCCTTAATGGAAAGGTTTAGAGATCTAAATCTTCAATTTAATTGGACTCTAGATGGTGTGGTGATGGGGAATTTGAATGTCACCTCTACTCTTAGGGAGGAAATCTGACAAGGACAAGATTTGGATGAGAGGTTACAAGAAATGTTGACTCAACCGGGTTTTGTATGAACTACCGACGGAATCATTGTTTTTTACCAAAGAATTTGTGTTCCGGATGATACGGTGTTGAAAAGAAGGATTTTGGAAGAAGCACATAAGGGTACTTTTACTATTCATCCTGGCTCTTCGAAAATGTATCAAGATTTAAAGAGGGACTATTGGTGGTATGGAATGAAAAGGGATGTTGCGGTGTACGTGTCGGAATGTGCGGTATGCCAACAAGTGAAGATTGAACACCAAAGGCCGGGTGGCTTGTTGCAACCTTTAGAGATTCCGGTGTGGAAATGGGACAGTATTTCGATGGACTTCACGGTGGGATTACCCTGTGCGCAAGGTGGTTATGATTCGATTTGGGTAGTGGTAGATCGGTTGACGAAATCTGCTCATTTCTTGGCCGTAAAAACTACTTATAAGGCGAGTCATCTCGCGAGATTATTCATTTCGGAAATTGTGAGATTACATGGTATTCCTTCCAGTATTGTTTCGGATAGAGGTCCAAAGTTTACTTCTAGATTTTGGAGAGCTTTTCAACAAGCTATGGGGACGAAGTTGTGTTTGAGCACGTCGAATCATCCGCAAATGGATGGTCATGCGGAACGGACAATACAAACCATGGAAGATATGTTGAGAGCTTGTGTGTTGGAAAGTGGCGAAAATTGGATAGAACTATTGCCATTGATTGAATTCTCTTATAACAACAGTTATCACGTAAGTATTGGTATGGCTCCTTATGAGGCATTGTATGGGAGGAAGTGTAGAACACCATTGTGTTGGGCGGAGGTTGGCGAAGATAGGATTTTGGGACCCGAGATTATTCACGAAACTACAGAAAAGATTAGAATGATTCGTGAAAAGGTTAAACAAGCCCAAGATTGCCAAAAGAGCTATGCAGACAACCGGCGGAGACCTTTGTAATTTGATGAGGGTGATCATGTATTTTTGAAGGTTACTCCGAGATTGAGATTGAAAGGACCATTTAAATCGCGGAAGTTAAGTCCAAGATACGTGGGACCGTATCAGATCCTAGAGAGAGTTGGTGAAGTAGCTTACAGATTAGCCTTACCACCTTCTTTGTTCGAGATGCACGATGTTTTTCATGTATCTCAGCTTCGGAAGTTTGTTCCAGACCCTCTTCAGCCAATTTTACCCGATACTATTGAGATAGAAGCAGATTTAACGTTTGAGCCTTGACCGAGTCGTATCACGGGAAGAGAAACTAAGGTGTTAAGGAATAAGGAGATTCCTCTGGTCAAAGTTCAGTGGGATGAGACGCATCCGGGAGATGCAACATGGGAACTAGAATCAGAGATGTGAGACGCGTCTCCTCATCTTTTCAGGTAATTGTTTTAAATTCGTGGGCGAATTTCTATTTAAGGGGGGAGGATGTAATACCCCGTAAATTATTTCACTCTGGATAATATTGGTATGATCAACTGGACTCCGGTTTACTCTGAGAATGTATTTGATAAAATAATTAGAGTAAACTAACGAGCTCAGAGCAGACCAAATTAATATTATCTGACTCTGAGGTTTTAATTGTGGGAGCTTTAGAGATTACTTGGACAATTAGTAGTGTTTCTAATTGATGATATTTTCTATATCATTTCTTTTCCTCTCATTTCCAAACATAGCCAATTTTGAGAAGAAAAGGAAAGGAAGGAAAAGGAAGAGAAAAGAGGAAAAAAAAGTCCAAGAGTTCAAGATCATCAACCATCATTCAATCTTCATCAAATCATCTCCCAATCTTCTTCATCATCATCTATTCCAGGTGGGTTATAGATAGATGCTCTAGATGTAGAATTCCATGTGTTTTAGAGTTAGGTTGGAATTGTGAGAAAATGAGAAATTGTGTTAAAATTATGAATTTAACGGATGAAATGCAATTTAATTGTTGTTAAATGCTTGTTGTTATGATCATACTATGTTTTGATGGTTATAATAAGGTTTGGAGGTGTTTTGATTGGAAAATTATTGATTTTGGGTTGAAGAACAGCGCTGTTGAGAAGTGGGATTTTCCAGGCTTCGCCTAGCGAACCTGGGGCGAGTCGTAGCGAACAGATTTTCGAGGGTTCGCCTAGCGAACCCGTCAGCGAAGGTCAGCGAATGTTCGCCTAGCGAACTTTGTGCCTTTTCAGTGCTGTTTGATTCTGCCTTGCTTCGCTGAGTTGTTCGCGAAGCGAAGGGCGAGGCGAATGTTCGCCAGGGAGTTCGCGAAGCGAACTTTATGTCTGTTTTTGGATGATTATGTGTTTTCCTAGCGAAGGCTGGAGTGAATGCTCGCTGGGTGGTTCGCCTAGCGAACATGTTAGGTTATGTAGTTTTGTTTCTTTCCTAACTTTTGATCCGCTTATCCTATTTGAGTGTTTTTGATATCAATAGAAAGCCGTGGAAATAATCTTTACGAGGACAGTAAAAGATACTGATTTTGATGCCCGATTAAATAAATCGGAGAGAACCGTGAATTTGTGTAATATGTGATATGTTGAATTATGTGTTTTCGCTATGCGATGGATGATTAATTGCCTATGCTCTTATTGTTAAATATGTTTGAATATGTATGCATGTTAAAATATGAAATAGGTAGAGTGAGGAATATTACCGTAAACGATTGTCGGATAGTGTGGAATGACATTGTGACAACGCTCGTGCAAGAGAGGCTGAGGCGTGTGTCTAGTAATCATAACCGGTTTATCTTGCGGTGTAGTTTCATGAGACTCGAGCACCTCCTCTGAAACGTATGCACAATTACTTAGTAGGTTTGATTCCCTACGTGTAGTACGATTGAAGCCTATATGGTAAAGAGACTTGTGATGGTTAACAGGCCATGAGAAGTGACGGTTCACGGTTAACAGGCCGATGATCCCGAATCCAATTCGTATGCTAAGTAACTACAAGGATCCATGACTCGGGTTGTCTTCTAGACGTAGAAGCGGACGGGAAAAGGGGATGCCTTGGTATGGTTATTAATTAGAGAGATTCTTGAGTTAACAGGCTCAGGTCTTATCTTAGTATTAGTGTGAGTTAACAGGCTCACGAGTGTGAATCCAGCTATGGCGTGTGTGTACTCAAAGTCATTTCCCTTCCCTTTTGACTTGAGTTAGGCTTGTTAGAACCTTGTAAAGCCGAGAGGACTATAAGATAGCAAACTCACTGAGATTTGATGTATCTCACCCCACGTTGTTGTTTACATCACAGGTACTACAGGTTCGGCGAAGGGTAAGGACAAAGTAGGTTGACTTTTCCTTACGGATCGTGGCTTTTGTGTAGCAAGGCTTCCGTTGTGGAGATTTTGAGATCATTAGTGATCTAGTTCTTAGTTTATCTTTTTGAACATCTTGTATATATAACATGCCATAGTTGTGGTATTAGATTTTTTGGGCATTTATATGTACACTGTGTTACTAGGAACTTGTATATTTCAGTACCAAACGTATTATTCATATATGATATATGCTTTGATGTATGTATTTATGTATGGGCATTACAATTAGAACAAGAACAACAACAAGAACAACAAGAACATCAAGAACATCAAGAACAACAACAAGAACAACAATAATAATAAGAACAACAATAACAACAACAATAACATCAACAACAACAACAACAACAACAACAATAATAATAATAATAATAACAACAACAAGAACAACAATAATAAAAAAGAACAACAAGAACAACAATAATTAAAAAATAACACCAACAAATAACATTGCTAACTTGAATCCATAGTTTCCTTGTGTCATTCAAGTTGTAGAAGAGATGATGGAGTTCTGAAATTTGTTCTGAAAATTCTTTTAGTGGAGAAATAGAGTATCGTAAATGAAAGATGATGTTTGGAGTTAGAAGATGTAGTTTGTCTAAGTTTTAGATTTCACGCGGATCACTAATAGGAGTGTCTTGGTCGTTGATAATCACTAAATGGATGGCCAAGATTTGTTTAAGGATGGTGAATAAACTCAATAAGCGCGCCACCTATAATGTTGGTAATGGGACTTGAAAAAATAAGTAAAAAACCAAAAATGTTGGTGCTGGGACTTGAACCCATGACCAGACGCTACCTATGATCATGGTTTTTTAAATACCCGTGGTGAAAGGTCTGTTAGCATTTTGAAAAAATAGGAAAGAAGTAACATGATTATAATAAATTTAGAAAAATACAAAAACACAAAATTTAATCTAATTAAGTAAAATAAGAATTTTGAGATTTTTTTTGGAATTTTGAGACTATGAAAACAGTAAAAAAAATAATTAAAAATAGAAAAAAGATGAATTTGGAATTTTTCTGCTCATAATGTACGAAACAGATTTCAAAAAGGAGACGATTTTCCCTAAAACTAGGTTTTTCGACCAGCAAGATCTAAAACTAAACTATAGGCTATAATCATGGTTTTTAAAATACCCATGGTGAAAGGCTGTTAGTATTTTGAAAAAATAAATAATAAACGATAAATGATGGTGCTGGGACTTGAACCCATGACCAAACGCTACCTATAATCATGGTTTTTTAAATAATTGTGGTGAAAGGCCTCACATTTCACCACAGTTGGAATTTTAACCGTGATTAAAAGCATTTTAATAAGATTAAAAAAATACGCGCATCCAGTTTGCACTATTACAACGGTGTATATGAATCCGTTGTAAGTCTGGCATTGTTGTTTGCGTATTTTGTAGTAGTGCTCACGCCAAGTCTTCTCCTATAATCTTCTAACAACAACAAAGAAACAAATCGCTTCCTTTATTTTCAACAACACCAACAATTATGGTAGACTTCGAATCAACCCAATTCAAATGTCCTTTCTCCAATAATCACCAACACTATGATGAATATCACATATACTTAGAAAGCACACCACATTCTATTTACAAGTAAATTTCACCACACACTTGATGATCAAGTTACAACAAAATTATACTTTTGAATAAAATATAATTTTTGGACAATTTCCAAGAATAAATAATTCTTTTTCCTGTACAATATATAATTCAACAATATATATATATATATATATATATATATATATATATATATATATATATATATATATATATATATATATATATATATAAGCCTTAAGTGCTCAGAATATATTGTGAAACTTTTTGAGTGATTTTAAAGTTATGCACAAAGTTTCAACATTTTTGAAAAATAATGAACACTTAGAAAATTATTTGAACTGGTGTGAAAAATTAATAATGAAAGATGTAATTTGAAAACTAATGTATTTTTCCTTAAATACATCATAAGAAATCTGTATGAATTGATGCAAAAGTTTGAGACATTTTCATGAAGGTTTGCAATAGTTTAGAATGACAATGGTTCATGAAAAAGACATAATTTCGAATTTTGTAGGTTAGATGGATACCTGACTTAATAAGTACTGGACGAATTTTGAATTTAAAACAATATTTCAAATTTCAAACAACAACAGGTTTTGATAAATCACTTAACCATTTCTGACTTAAAAAGTGAAATGGACCTGACTTAAAAAATGCAGACAACTTTTTTAAAATTCAGCTTTTTATGCATTTGCTTCAAATATTTTTATGCATTATAATTTGAGAACTTTAGATATGAAGATGGGTATTATTTTTTGAAGATAAATAATTTATACATAATGAATTGCAATTGAGTACCTTAGCATCAAGATCAATTTCCTTTACTTCCAAAATATCCATAAGCTTATCCATTCTTGATTCCAAACTTTTTCTTCTTTGATAAGTTTTTGTCTTCATCAAAACTAAACTCAGATAGATGATGAACATCTTCTTCATCAATTGCAATTCATTTGATACACAATTCATCAACATGTATAATTAGGGGATTCGATGAAAATATCTAATCACCTTTCCTAATCGACTTTTACTCTGTTAATTTTCTCGTTCTTGTTTTTGTAACAAATCACCATCAACCCCCCCCCCCCCCACATTATTTATTTTAAATCGCGTTGTTACCTAGTTAAATTTACAATCCCTATGGAGACGAATTATTTTATTACTTCGACAAGACTCACACACTTGGTATTTTAGTCCATCACATGCCCAACGAGAGGTCTATTTCAAAATTTTGGGAAACATGAACAGACACAAATTTAAGCTTCCCCACTCATTTCACCTGCATCTTTTGCTAAAAACCATAGCACATACAAGAGAACACCATTTAAGGTCAAAATCTTCACCAATTCAAACTTCAATCTGAAATTCTGGCCTATGCAGACAGCAGATGTCCTAACACATATCAAGACATTGTGCTACATAATCTATTAAACTTGGAGGTGCAACGGCAGACTGGTACCTTGAATATCAGAACTGCACCCTCACAGATGTCACGGCATCTGATCCAACATGTCAGTCAAGAACATTAACAAAACTGTAAATTGCAGAATCTTAAATAAGACAATAATTGTTAACCCAGTTCGGTGCAATTCTCCTACATCTGGGGGATACCAATCCAGGATGAAGACTTCACTATCTGTAGACCTGTTACAAAGCTAAACTCCCCAATTTACAACTTCATACCTAACATCTACCAATGAACATCTTTATCAAGGCTAAACTCAACCGTTTACAACCTTGATATGAGATACCCCACTCACATCCTAATCACAACCTGTAATATCTCTGTCTTATGCCAATTCAGAACTGTTGCGGTTTCTTGACCTTCAAGTTATCTTGGACTTGCTTCAAAGCTTCGTCCAAGAACAATACAACAACCATTACCTACAGGTTTCTGGTTGTGTCCCTGTACCTATGCCTTCCACCCTGCATCCCATAATACAGAGTGAAGACTTACAACTCCTAAGAGAGCCAATGACTCTCAAACCCTAAACCCTTATTCAACATAAAGGAACTAGGTTACAAAGTTACAAGTGATACAAAACGTACAGTACGTAAAACCCTAGGTCTACATCTCCTTATATAGTCTTCTGTTTTCTTGGGCCTTCAATCTTTTCTCCTGTGATTCCTTGATTCGCTCCATAATTCTTGCAGCAGATTAAAACCTGCTAACTTACCAAGTCAGTCAGGATGTCGGGACATTTCCTTTGACATCTTTTTCTTCTGCAGATTCTTCAAGTTTATCATCAAAATGTTTTAGCAAAATTTAGTCAAACAACAGGTGCTTTCAATCTCCCCCTTTTGACAAATTTTGGCTAAAACAAACATTTTCTTCTACATTCTGCACTCAACAAGGCTCCTTCATCAAGACTCCTTTGTCTTGAGAATTGATTGGAGCTAAGGTCTGAGAGAGTCTCCCCCTCAACATATTCAGAAAGAGAGTCTGAAAGGGTTGAGAAAACAGAAGACTCCTCCAGGAAAGAAACAACAGCTGTAGACTTCGTAACACTGAGAGCATAGATTGCGTAACTCAGGTCACAAGACACAACCTGCTTCATAACTCAGATCACAAGACACAAGAAAAGAAATTGTTAGGATGTCAGAACATCTTAACCAACATTCTTGCAAATCAACTGCAGGAATGTACCCAAACCCAGACAACAACCTCAGAAAACCATTCTCCCCCTTTTTAGCCAAAACTTGGCAAAAGTGATCAAGACAACTCCAAACCCAGATGCAACATACCCAAATTTTGAAGAACCCCATATGTCACCAACCCTGAGAGAGTATTGAGACGAAGAAGAACAAAGTAATACTATTTATAACTGAGTTATTTCCTTAGGAAGTAACGAACCTTAAACAAAACGCCAGTCAATTCAAGGATCATTTATCGAAGATAATAACTCCACTAAAGGCGCTTTGACCAAGACTACTTTGACAATTTCTTGTTTTAAGAACACCGACCAAAGAACCCATTATATGCAGACGTGTTTTATAACAATGTCCTGACATCATGTCAGACATTGTCTATTCTTCCCAGGTTCTTCTTCTGATTTGACATTACAGAGATTTCTTCACAAATTATGATTCCAGTCTGCAAGAGAAAAATAAATTCTCCCAGACTCAATCAATGATTCTTAAGTATCCAATAAGAACCATTTAAGTATGCATTGCCAAGTTTCCCACAGCTTGCAACAATACTCTAATGTCAAGACATCCTCCTTGACATCTCAGTTTGCTTGACACGCAAATACAAACTGGAATTTCCACTGCCTCCTCGCATCAATTCGTCTTAGACCAAGGGGCCTCTCCCCCTGACTAAGGTAACTGGTGCTCTTCCACTAAACACCCAAGCTAATGATTGGAAAACATAAGACGCATCTTCATGTCTTCAAGAGCGCACCCTCTATTTAACACACCTGCTGAATGCAACCATCAACTCTTTATTGTTCCCTCTGACAAGAAACAATAATCACTCACACTTGATCAAAGTCATGCATCCTGTGAGGACGTGTATACAAACCATAACAAACTCTTGGCTTGAGATCAAACTCCCATTGATCCCCCCCTCATTCCATAACCATCTTATACACCTCACAAACTCCTCTTGAATTCTCATGTATAGATATCCCGTTGCTTGAGGAACAAACCAATTGAATCAGAATGCTTCCCATTCCTTAAAGAGACGTGTAGGGTCCCTTAGTTTGTTATCACGATGTCAGCTATCGTATGCATGCTCCAGAACTTCACAGCTGCTAATCTGATCCACTACTAGCATGACTTGGTCCAAGGGATCCAATGCCGTATGCAAGATTTTCCACTGACCTCACCAGGCCAGCATTAGAGATAAACACCCCGCAATCCAAGATAGTCATTCCTTATCATTCTCCCGTATGATAACCTAGAATACTTCTGATTTATGGTGAATCTCCACTTCTGAACGCATTCTGGAAACAGACTTCCAAGCAATCAACACGTGATCCACTTCAGTCTTCACAGAACACTTACATCCTCCTTCCAAGGAACCCTTCTACTCCATCATTCTCCCGGATGATCATGTAGATACTTCTTGGACACGATGCATGTAACCGGTTCATCACAGAACCTGAAATCCTTCACCAAGGATATTCAACCCAAAGATGTTCTAACATCAGTTAGGACATCTTCCGCACATCATAGACACCACACACCATGGTTCTTGATATGCTCCACAACTGGACTTACTATCAGCATAGTAATCCACACTGAAGATCTTCACACAACACTGAGCCACCAGCTTGAACAAAGAAAACTTCAGAAACCCAGAGAGAAATAAACTCTTAACCACCAAGAAGGTATGCTTCCATTCTCAACCTAGAACTTCTGCCACAAGCTCCCAGAGAACTAGAACCTTCAAACAAATTCAACTAACTACTCTTATACACAAGAAAAATCAATTTCAAGCATCCCGCTTGAACGCACATTGTGAAACCAATCAAATGCCACCTTTTGATTGACCCCACTCATCTTCAGAACTCCCACAAGATACCCTGATCTACTGATGAAATCAGATCTTCAAGTCACACAAACTACTTGCCCTATAGCAAGACATCTTGGATCCACCAAGCCTCTTAGTCATGTAACATCTTCTCATCCACAACTCCCGTAAACTGCATGAGATAGACCTTTTTGAAGAATCCATTACTTCCATTCTCTGGTAGATCACCTTATCTTAAGATGATGTGCCACATCACCAGCTGAGACTTCTGATGTTAAGTTAGATGTCAAAGCATTATGACATCCAACTGTTGAATTCAGCTCTTCCTTCTGCCACTTAGAAGAACCTCCTCCCTTTGCAGAAATAGATTTCCATGCTCTCACAGACTTGATTCAAAAATCAAGTTTGAGTAGACAACCTTCATCCTGCTTTGAAACTCCAAAGACTTTAAATCTGCCACATCTGAGTCTTCAGAAAATAAGTAGTCCAAGACTACCCCATAGCCATACCAAAGAATACCACTTCCCTTAGTAGAGCCGTCAGTAAAAAGCCAGAGATAACTGCCACTTAGCCTCGACCTTCACAATCAGAGCAAACACTATGCTCCAACGCACCTAGATCAGAAATAAACTGATCCAAGATGTAACCATCAAGATTATGATGTCTTCATAGTCTTCCATCTCCATCTTCAACAGCATCACCATCTGGACAAGTCATTCACAATACTTTCTAGGAACAGATGCTAAGCCAATAATCCCAGGTCAACACCTAGGAGACTTGTGAGCGAATGTAGAACCCCTCCTATGATTCTCCAAGCCTCTGATGAAAATATGTTAGAACATCTGACAGAACATCCTCAATCTTGACTTTCAAGGATAATCAACTAAATACTTGTGGATTCCACAAATAGCAATTGATCTTAAATCCTTGTACAATAACCCTTCTTCACTGCTGTAGCTGAGCTCCACCAGATCATGTCATGAACACCTATAAAGCATTCAATCTTTTTGCAAGTATCTTCTTCAATAACAATGTTGAGATACCAAGGTTGCCACCCTTGACTCAAGTAACTAAGACTTTCTCTGAACAAGTCTTATTTACCTCAACAAATTTTCAATCAGATTGGATCCACTCTTAGGGTCAAGGGAGATGAATCCTTCCTTGCTGTTTTTGAATGGTGAAAATAAATCACCTCCACGTTCTTTAGATTGTGTTTCAAGGAAACACCTAGTCAGAAGAGTAACTAGAAGACTCCAGATACACGACATAGATGTCTTTATGAGTGGACTTGAGATAATTCTCAAGTATCTTTGACAACCTAGCCGACCAAACATTTATCAAACTCCCAGAGCAAGAACCCGATAAACTTTCACTCAACTCCTCTCCTCTTCAACTGACTCCAAACTGCACCAGGAAACCAAGCTTCCAAGTACCAAGTCATTATACCAGATATCTAACCACAACTTCCTTCATTCCATCGCTCCCGACTTTGGAATAAAATAATGAAGATATCTTCAAATATAGAGGCCGACGATTGAGACCTTCCACCAACAGTCTTCAGTAAAAACTCCAGAATCCCATAATTCTAGAGCTCTTCCATCAGAAACACATGCAGCGGAACCACCAAGGAATAGATCCTTCTTGCCCTAATAAGATGTCAGAACATCTTATAAGGCACACCAACAAGAGAACTAGCCACTTCTCCTATAGTTGTTGTAGAACCTCCTCAGCAACATGAACAACATCCGGGTTGTTCCCATTGATCCAGAACATCCATCTCATCCATTTGAGTATGTCTGAGTTGATTGATCTGATCTCCAAAACTCCTCCTCATTTAAACGCCAGAAAGTATCTCCCATGGATCTCATCCAGAACCAGACATGATGCCTGCTCCGATACCAATTGACATTCTGGCCTATGCACACAACAGATGTCCTAACACATGTCAAGACATTGTGCTACATAATCTTTTAAACTTGGAGGCGTAACAGCAGACTGATACCTTGAATATAAAAACTGAACCCTCACAGATGTCACGACATCTGATCCAACATGTCAGTCAAGAACATTAACAAAACTGTAAATTGCAAAATGTTAAATAAGACAGTAATTGTTAACCCAGTTCGGTGCAATTCACCTACATCTGGGGGATACCAATCCAGGATGAAGACTTCACTATCTGTAGAACTGTTACAAAGCTAAACTCCCCTGTTTACAACTTTATACCTAACATCTACCCAATGAACATCTTTATCAAGGCTAAACTCAACCGTTTACAACCTTGATATGAGATACCCCACTCACATCCTAATCACAACCTGTGATATCTCTGTCTTCTGCCAATTTAGAACTGTTGCAGTTTCTTGACCTTCAAGTTATCTTGGACTTGCTTCAAAGGTTCGTCCAAGAACAATACAACAACCATTACCTACAGGTTTCTGGTTGTGTCCCTGTACGGTTGTACCTATGCCTTCCACCCTGCATCCCATAATACAGAGTGGAGACTTACAACTCCTAAGAGAGCCAACAACTCTCAAACCCTAAACCCTTATTCAACACAAAGGAACTAGGTTACAAAGTTACAAGTGATACAAAACGTACAGTACGTAAAACCCTAGGTCTACGTCTCCTTATATAGTCGTCTTCTGTCTTGGGCCTTCAATCTTTTCTCATGTGATTCCTTGATCGGCTCCTTAATTCTTACAGCAGATTAAAACCTGCTAACTTACCAAGTCAGTCAGGATGTCGAGACATTTCCTTCGACATCTTTTTCTTCTGCAGATTCTTCAAGTTTATCATCAGAATGTTTTAGCAAAATTTAGTCAAACAACAGGTGCTTTCACAATCCATTATAGAGATTGCTCATGTATGTTATTCTACTATACTTTCCTCAAACTTCTCATTTATTATGGACTTTGCTCAAACTTGCAATGAATAACTGAATTACTTAAATTTAGGGTAATTATATTGCTCCATAATGATACAATAGGATATGGTAGTTTAATTGTTAAAAAATTATAGAATTTTATGGCACCTCTAAGCTAGTAAGGATGACTAGGGGCCATAGTAGTTTCCTGGAGGTGAGTGCTTTCCTGCGGCGGCAAGAGGCCTTGTTTGGTAGTGTTTATGGTAATGAGAGAGAGTCATCTCACTTAAGGTAAGAAGATTTGTGTTTATGTGTTATTATGGGTAATTTATGATTTGTCCTCTCAACCCTAAGGTTGGGATATTTATAGAGGCACTTTGGGTCAAGGGTTTCCTTAGGAATGATAATCGCCCACTTAGTCAATGACAAACCATTGAATCCATATTTCATAGGGACATGTGGGTTAGACTGCTGTAATACCTCAAAATTTACTTCCTTTGTTTTCTCAATAAATTGGTCTATGCTTTACTCTTTTTGCATTCCATAGTAGGTCATAGATTGCATAGCTTGGCATTCAGCATAGGGCATGGGATCAAGGTACTTGGTCCATATTCTCAAGTCTCAAGCTCCAAGGTGGCTCATGGGGTTCATCATATCTTCATAAGGTCAAGCATGGCAAAGGATCTCAAGTGGATTTTTTCCCTCCTGATAAGAGGGACCAATTAGGGTTTGTGAATCAAAATGACTTCTTGGAGGGCTTTGTGTGTTCAACCATGGTGTCATGAGGTCTTTATGCTTGCATGTATCCATAAGATGAGGGTTTGGTTGATGGTTTATGGTGAAGAATGTTTAGTGGATCAGTTACTTGTGAACCAAGAAAAGTCAATTGTAAAGGAGAAAGTCAACTATGGAATTTTGAGGTTCTTTTCATGGTTTTCAAGGTCTCACATCCTCATATGGTCTTCAATTGTCAAGATTCATGCCATTCTTCAAGAATCAAGGGTTTGTGCAAAAGTTACTAAATTTGGAAAATGACCTATAATGAGAACTTTCCATTTTTGGCAGTTTTTTCACCACATTCAACTTGACTTTTCATCATCATGGAAGCTTCAAATGAATTTTTCTCCAACATGAAAGTTGAAGATCTTTCTCTCCCATTTCCAAAAAGTACTAGAACATCTCCATATCATTTGTAGAACTCAAGTTATGGTCAAAACAATGCAAGGTGCATTTCATGGATTTCTTATATGTCAAATTTTCCACCACTTGCATTTTCACTCAAAAGGACTTGTAATGTTCCCAATTGCTTCATGTCACATTACAACATCAAAATACAAGTCAAGAGGATCATTTTTGGCCTTTGAATAAATTCATTCCATGACTTATTTTTCACTTATTCAACAAAGTTCAAAATTGCAAATGGATAAAAAACTCACCAACCAAGTCATTGCAAAGCCCAATTTCAATTCAAATGTGGTCAGTAAGTAAATTGGAGGTGGATCATGCTCACTTCATGGTTTTTGCACGTGAGAGTTAAGGGTTCAAACACAAAATGCATTTTGGCAAAATCACTCCAATCTCACTAATCAAAGGATTAACCACTTGCTAATCACAATCAGTGGACTAATGGAGAGTATATAAGCTTACTCATGCCTCCAAAATTAGGGCATGCATTCATTTTGCTCAGAATTTCAAAATTCACTCTCACTTTCTCTCCTTCGAATCTCTCATTCCTTGAGGGTTTTTGAAAATCTCTTGGCATATTCTTGATCAGTGAGTTGAAAGGAGCACGAATCATCCATTATTTTAAGCTGAAAGTGACGTTTTCATCAAGTTCAGTTCAAGAGGGATCATCTTCAAACTTCTAGATCTAGCCAGATTCAAGCCTGTATTTGCATTTATTTTGCAAATAGAGTTCAAAAGAGGAAGATCTGCAGCTTTTGGAGGGATTTCTTGGTGGATTTCAAGTTCTACAAGGTTCAGGTTAGTGTGAAATTCATCATCATAGAACTCAGTTTTCTTGTGTGCATTATGATCTATGATGTTCACTGATCATTCTGATCTATTTTGTTTGAAATTTGGGCGTGAGGATTGTGTGTATTATGAGTTTGAAAGTTTTGGATCTAAACTTTTCTCCTTCGATTTGCTCTATGTGTTGGTTGTTTGATAAAATGGTTTGCATATTCTTAATCCTCATGAAATTCTGGTTGAAATGATGTAATCATTTGCATTTTCTGGAGGATTTTAAGTTTTAGTTCACCGGAGAGGGTGGCCGGAGCTAGGGCTCCGGCGACTGGTTGTTTTTCAGGTAACCAGAGGTTTGTGTGAGGAAGACGAAATCATGACCGTCTGTGTGTTTGATCCAAGGGTCCTGGTGTTGCCACGTTATTTGATTTCTGAGTTTATTTTTATTGTTTGGGTGTTTGTTACCCCATGGTTATTATTGTGTGCGTGCTATCATGTCCTCTCATCTTGATTACTTATTTGATTTGTTGCCTAATCTGATGCGTAGGATAGATCATGTGGTTGATATTCTGACAACACATTAAAAAAGACATGTGCTGCTCACGTGGGTTATATTGTGTGCTGAGTGGTTGTGTGTATTCGTGTGCATCATTTTTACTGTGTGTTGATTGATCTTGCATGTTGATCTTGAATACTGGTGCTTTGGTTGACTTGTTGTGGAGCGTATGATTGATCATGTGGTGTGTGTGAGCCTTCTGAGTTGACTGGGTTCCATTATTCATCTTTGACCTTCGCTAGTGGACCATTGGCCTTGGGCCTTGCTTTTTGCACCCTTCCTTTAAGCCCATGTCTATTTTCCAACGTGATTTCTTTGCTGTTTGCACCCTTGGTTGGTTATTTCTTTTTTTTTTTATTTTCATTAATTGTTGCATTTGCATTTTATTTTTTAAAATCATTTTTAATGCATCCAAAAATTACCAAAAAAATTCATGAAGCTTCTTTTTAGTTTTATAATTTTTGAAATTTTAATTTTCTTATTTTATTTTATTTTTGGTGTCTTAATTAATTGTTTAATTGATTTTCTTTTTGAATTGTCTCACATGTGCACACTTCTACTTGTAGAATTTATTTCTCATCATCTATACATGATCTTGAACTCATTATTTTTGCATTGTTTCACCAACACATTGAAATGCATAAAAACATTTTTGTTTCATTTTTAAAACTTTTTCATATTGCATTTTAGTCCCTCTCTTTTGCATATTGGTTCATGTTTCTCACTTGATCTTTGCTTAATTGTTTGAATGGCTTAACTTGTGAACTTTTGTGAGATCTTTTAGCATGTGATTGTCTTTTGACCTAGATCATTTGAGTTTAAATTTCACAATTGTTGAATGTCATATGATACATGTTTGCTTATTTGTGCTTAAGTGACTTATGCATGATCATCTCTTGACATCTCTTTACACAAGTTGATTTGCCATGCTTAATTGATTGGGTTCCTTTGTGATTTTTTGAATGAGCTTTTGATATGATGTTTACACCTAGTTGAGGTCCTTTGAGACTAAATTTTGCAATTTGTGGATCATGTTTGAATCATGTTTGAGTATGCTTAAGTGTTGGAACTTTGTCCTCTTTTTGTAGTTTACTTTGGTGCGTGTTTTGAAAGTGTTGATTGATGTTTGGACTTGTATGACTTGAGTTTGGTTTTGATATGATATTGATGCATATGCTACTGCCTCTTGAGTTCTATACTTGGTTTTCATGTTACTTGAGCATAGTTGAATGCATTTGGTTTGAATTGTATGATGAATATCATTACCTTTCCTTTTGTGAACTTCTTTGGATCTTAATGCTTCATGTTTTGAATCACTTTTGCATAAGAGTTGTTGATGATAATATGATCTTGGTTCTGACTTGTACTCATCTTCATCTTGCCTTCCTCATTTCATTTTGATATGAAGTCCATGTATGCTTAATTGTGCATTTCATACAAGTATGCTTCCATTCTTTCATGTTTATCTTTGCATGATTACTTGAATTGTTTTGCATTGATCTTTGAAAAATGATTGTTGATTTGAGTTGGACATTTATGATATGATGTGCTTGCTACCACTTATTGTATCTCATCTTCCTTCTTCTCTTTCTCTTTTCTTCTCTTTCACTCTTTCTCATCCCATGAGTCTCAAGACTTGTTCAAGTCTTGGATTCTTTCCCTTTAGAGCTACCTAGTCCAACTTAATTTTTGATTAAGCTTGGAGTAGGATTAGCATTAGGTTTTAGGTAGTTGTTCCTCCTAAACCTCACTAACCATAGGACATCCATGCATGATAACATTAGGACTCTTAGTTTCCCTTTAGAGTTTCCTTGGTGTCGTCTCTCTTCTCATCTCAAAACTTCTTCAAAACACGTAATAAAGGTTAACGTGTATTGTGCTTGAGCCTTCTATGTGGGAAGTGGGGAATGAGGGGCTTCCTCTCATTCTTCTAGGATACCTAGTGTACGTCCTGTTGGGGACGATGCGCGAAGTATTCATTCCTGTATTTAAGACTTTGGTTCAATGCAAGTTACAAATAACTGTAAAAAACAATTCTTGCTTAAAATATTCCAAACAAACAATAACGTCTCTCCTTCGAGAATTCTTTTCTCATCTCACTCACTCTCAATGTAGGAACGTGTTCCTACTCGTTCTCTTGCAAGACAGTAACGCCTAAGTCTCCATTCAGCGAGCTGCAACACCTGAGTTAGAACGTAAGTCGTTCCCTAAAAAACACGATCCACCCCTAGTGAGGGGAACTACGTCGCTTTGATTCTCATGCTCCCAATGAGATACGTAGGCAGTGGGGTAGGGCCCATGTGAGCACTTCTTTTATTTTCCCTACATTTGTTTCTTGTTCTTTCCTTTTCTTCTTCGTTTCTCCGTCCTTCCCATTCTTGTTTCCTCTCCGGTCCAGTCGCAGTGGAGCTCCAGATGACGACACCCTTTGATTGAAGCAGCAAGCGTGGATCCCATCGGGTACGATGGACGCGTGGGGGTGCTAATACCTTCCTCACGCGTAACCGACTCCCGGACCCAGATCTCTTGGTCGCAAGACCATGCTCTTTCCTTTTCCCTAGGTTTATGCAGTGTTTCCTTTCCCCCTCTTGGGATAAATACACATTGCTGGCGACTCTGTGTTTTCCACGCCACTCTCGCGTTTGTACCGTTGGATGCGAATCTTTCGGGAGCGACTGCTGGGGACTCTGGTTGACCTCTTACTGGTCCATCCCCTTTAGCGAGTCAATCCTAGCGCTTGTCTGTTTCTTTTCATTGGGTGTTTTTATGGTACTTTGTTTTGTTGTATATTACTGTATTTGATGTTTTATTTGTTTTACTGTATTTACAGTTTTTATTACATTACATTGCATTTTATTACTGTCGTACTGGATATTACTGTGCTGTGCTGGCTGGTTTTCTGTTTGGCGGGTTGGGATGTTCTGAGAGATGAGCCCACTACCCAGGCTCGAGCATACACCTAGGTTTTAGCGTGGGCAGGCGTGACGCTCCCGTGGTGTTGGCCACGTGCGGGAGATCACGATACCTACAATTAGATGAGGTTCTATGAGGAGCTTTCTGCTACTGTATGTTGATACAGGCCAGTAGTTATTCTCTTGAGGAATTGTCGACTCTGATGACCATTCCCGTGCACTCAGTAACGGCACTCCTCCCGAGATGTGACAGTGGCAGACCATGTTCTATGGCAAACCCAATGCACATTCTCGATTCGAGGACCCAATGTTGGGAACTTGCTATAGGGTTTCCTTTTGGGGTGAATCAGCGGACGACCTCTTTGATTGGCGGTAGCGTTGTATCCTTCGGGATAAATGTACTATTGCTTCTCAAACCTCTAAAGCTGAGGATCTTTCGTTTTTGTGAATCAGTTGAGGCCTCCTCAATTGGTGATGATGCCAAACCAGAAGTGGTGAATGTATCATCATTTCTCAACCTGAGAGCCCGAGATACTGAGGATCTTAATACCCACATGTGAGAGGGATGGGTGTTTGCAGGTTTGCAGGTGACCTTGACCTTAAACCTACCTGGATTTCTAGTGTTATTACTGTGGTTGTTGTCGTTCTGAGTTTTGGTACTGAGCCTTGATTTGTTCAGTCAGCACAGTGCAGCCAGTTCGTGTGGATACCTTGATCCTGTGCTCTACATTGCATTCCTTTTTTCTGACACTCATGTTTGTACATTTTCAGGTAGTATCTAGTCTTTGATTCCAGTCAGAGGGCGTTCATAGGGATGGACACTAAGAGGGGTAAGAAGAGCATCATCGTCTACAAGTTCTCGAAGATCACTCTTGGCCCGTTGAACAGTTTGCAGAGTATAGCTGGTCCAGAAGTTTTTGGAGCCTTTGAAGAGAAGTATGGTTGGATATTGTCCCTGGTTCGGAGCCTTAGTGAATATGAATATAATGGGCTACACACCTTGATGCAGTTTTATGATCCTTCCTTGAGGTGCTTTGTGATGCCAGATTACGTGTTGGTTCCTACCCTGGAAGAGTACTCCAACATTCTGAGGATTCCTGTCAAGGAAGGTGTTCCTTTCTGTGGTTCCCAAGGAGATTGTGATTTCCAAGCAGTGGTTGAGGCTCTTTATTTGAGCAGATCTACAGTGGAGGCTGACTTTTCTAAGAAAGGAAAATCTCAAGGCTATCACTTGGAGTACTTAGTGAAGAGGGCTCAAGAAGAAGCTAGGGAGAAGAGGTGGATGGCTTTCAATGCAATATTGGCTCTGTGTATATATGGCATTATGTTATTCCCTAATGAGTCTGATTTCGTCGATACGGATGCTATTCAGATATTTACAGCTCAGAATCCGATGCCGAATTTGATAGGTGATCTCCACTATGCTCTATACAACAGGAATGAGAAAAGACGAGGCGGTGTGGTTTGTTGTTGCGCATCTCTTTTTTACAAGTGGTTTGCCAAACGTTTACCCCAATCTGGTGCTTTTGTGGATTCAAAGACTTCTTTAGAGTGGAATAAGCATCTGATGGGCTTAGCTGCTAAAGATATTCTTTGGGTGGATAAGGGATTAGTGGGGACTGATATTTTGCATAGCTGTGGCAGGTATCCTAATGTACCCTTGATCGGAAGAAAGGGAGGTATTAACTACAACCCGTCTTTGGCTGTCAGGCAGTTTGCATACTCCCTAAAAGATCCTCCAACTGAAAAAGAATTGGAAGAATCTTTGTATTTTCATATGACTGATGGTGTGGCTATTGCACAAGAAGCTTCTCAAGCCTGGCTCAGCAGACAGAAGATTGGTAAAACTGTTTTGGGGAAACCCAATAATCAAGATTTCGCTTCGTATGTTGAATGGGTGAAAAGGAGGGTAGAAGAGTTCTATTTGCCTTTTGATCGGGTGCCTCCCTTGTATCCAGAGATCATGGAAGAAATACTCACTGTACCATTCGAAGAATTCGACAAGCAGCGTAAGTTGGTATCTGATCTGAGGGTGGAAAACTCTGATGTGAGTAGTCAACTACAAAATGCTCTTCATGACAAGTTGGGGTTGAAGTGGAAAGTTCAAGACATGACTGCACATCTTGAGAAAAAAGAGAAGGATTTTGCCGACAGGGCTCAGCACTTCAAAAAGGTCAGTATGGCTGCTGAATCGTCAGGCAAAGCTAAAAGAAAAAACAAGAAGCTTTTGACTAAAGCAGAAGACAAGCTTGCCACGTATCAGGATATGTGGAAGGGGGCCAAGATTGAGAATGAAGAGCTGAAAGAAGAGCTTCAGATAGTGAAAGCAAGGAAAGATCATTACTTTTCCAGGTGGAAAGAAGCACAAAAGGAAATTGAAGAGCTCAAGCTACAAGCCGAGGTCAAGAAGTCGAAGCGTGAGGACAACAACGCTGAAGAGCAGATTGTTAAATTGAACCAAGAGATTGCAAAGAGGAACAAGTTGATCAAAGGACTGATAAAACAACCTACACATCCTGACATTGTGGACCTTCTTGAGGAAGTTGAAGCTGGTTTGTTTGGATTTGATTTGTAGTTGATTTTGTTGTTTATCTTTTTTCGGGATTACCATCAGGATTGTTGATGGAATCACCTTTGATTATGCTTGAATCTGTCTGTAAGAACTATTTTGTTTTCAGTAATGGAATATTTGGTTTAGTTATCTGTGCTCTGGCATTTCTGGTTTTTAGAGGGTATTGTTCTTATGGTTTGATCCGGTGGTATTTCTGGGTTCGGATTTATTTTCCGATAGTGTGTCTAATCCCCCGCCCAGTTTCAGGGAATGGAATCAAAGCGGATGTGTCCTGGAAATGTCCAAATATGTTTGTTTTCATTTCTGCATTCACATTTGCATAATCATAACCATTTTTTGCATTGCAGGTTCTCTCAATTTCTCTGGATTTCTTATGCTCTCTCCTTTTGACAGTCAGGATTGATCAACCAGCTCATCGGTATTCCACCAGGTCTAATTAAAACAGAGTGATGGAGAAAATTCAAGCTGAATTAAGGGAAATGCGAAGCCGAATGGGGCAGTGTATGGGCGACATGCAAGCCTTGATTCAAGACCAGAAAATGTTGAAGGAGGAGGTCAACCAAATGAAGATTCAAATGAGTCTGGTTATGGAAGTTGTGAGAGGTGTGTTAAGCAAAGATAATACTCCTAGGCCTGAGGCCATGGCTGGAATTGTCTCTTCTCCATTGTTTGAGGGATCCCTCCCAAAGAAGGATGTGCGTCACATGTTTTCTACACAACCTGGGTTTCTGGAATTTCCTCTTCAGCAGCTACCTCTCGTCTGTCAAGACAACCCCAAGGCTAATAGGTACCCACCAAAGTCGAAGAAAGCTGACGGAATCTTTGATCCAATTCCTATGTCTTCTGCTCAGTTGTTGAGGTATTTACTTCAGCTCCAGTTGGTTGAACTTCGGACGGTAAATCCTCCTCGTGGAAGGCTCCCATTCGATTACGATGCAAATGCTCATTGTGATTTTCACTCTGGCGCACCGGGGCATGATGTGGAAAAATGTAAAGCCTTTCATCATGTGGTTCAGGATCTGATTGACTTGAAAATAATTGAATTCATGACGGGCGGCGTAAGCGTACAAGGTGGTCTTACTCCTGTTGCTGCGAAAGAAGTGAATATCCCGGTTTGCCCTCATGAAGTTGCACCAAGTCAGGGACATTTCTCGCAACCTGTCGTCTTGGAATCCTCTCGTCCCCAACTGTTGCCTATTCCTAAGCCAAGTTTAAGGAGGAAAGAGCCCGAACGAGAGGAAGGCACAAGTAGGTATCGGCAACAGAGCTATCATATGAAGAGTCAACAAAAACCCAGAAGGCAGGAGAGGAAGTTTGATCCCATTACTGTTCCTTACAGTTATCTGCTTGCCCGTTTACTTCAAGACTCTTTGATCGAATTAAAGGAAGCTTCTCCTGTTCCGTATCCTATTCCCCTGAATTATGACAAGAGTGCTAGATGCGAGTATCACTGGGGGACACAGGGGCATGCCATTGAAGATTGCAAGGTGTTTAGACACAAGGTGCAAGATATCATTGACGTGGGGTTTATCATTTTCACTGAAGATGGTCTGTACATTAACTGAAGTTCCCCAAGTGAGCACTTGAGACTACAAAGACATCTCCTGAAGCAATCAGTCCAGACGGATTCAAGTCTCCTCAACAATGGCAATCATTAGTTTCTTTATTGCATTTTCATATGTAGCTTTTCTTTGTTTGTTTAAACATTGTCTGCTTGTAAAAACTTGTTTGTGTTTGAATGTGGATTTTAATGCAATGATGTGTTGTTTCTGAAGTATCTTACTTTTATGCACTCATGTCATGTTTATATGCACTGCAATACCAACCTTTCTTGTCTAGACTCTTGGAGGGATGATGACGAAATAAGAACACAGATTTCTAATGGTACGTTTTCGGATAAAACCCTGTTAAGGATGTACAGGCATTGTTTCCAATTCACAAACACTAGAGAGATAAGGAGATAAACCTTTGTCAACCCCTTTGAGCCTAGTAGTAGGAGTTCTTTCTGAAAATGAAAAACCCTCAATTTTAACCCAGGGGCAGGGTAGGCGTCAGTTAGTTTGACCAAGTGTTGAACTTTCAGAAGGAGTGTACATCTGAGGATCCATTACCTTCCATTCCACCGTCAAGAGGTCAAGAGGTGTAGAACCACAATGGTTACTCCTCACCAACTGAAGAGCGAAGCAGTCATAACCCTTTCAAACAAGTCAGGCAAAACAGTGTCACACGACTTGTTCACAAAAAAAAAAGAAAAAAGAAGAGAAAAAGAAAAAGCCTACAAAGTCGAAAAACTTGAAAGCAAGTGACTTAGGAAAAAGTTAAGGCATCCTGCTGGACGTCAAAATTGAAAACTCAAAAGAGTCGGTCCAGGCAAAAATTAGGGAACAAAAAGCAAAAGAATGAGAAAGCGAAAAGCCAAAAGGATTACAAA
This sequence comes from Lathyrus tuberosus, assembly GCA_022829125.1. NCBI lineage: Eukaryota > Viridiplantae > Streptophyta > Magnoliopsida > Fabales > Fabaceae > Lathyrus > Lathyrus tuberosus. The sequence goes on from JALAZF010000680.1 coordinate 2,194,429, forward strand.
GAAAATCCTCGATAAGAACAAAGTCGTGTGACTACAGACACAAAAGACAAAAGGGGTGACTGTTGCTCCAAAACCTCGTCAGGTCTCAAACCATCAATTGCATGGGTTCTTTAAAGATCATAAAACCTTTTGAGAGACGAGGGCTTGTGTCAAATTAGCTTAGCATAGGACTGGAGAATATCATGAAGAGCGGGTGGGGTACCAATAAACTTTGAGCCATAAATCCTTTTTTCTCAAAACCGTTAACCAGGCCACGTTACAACCCTTAAAAGTCCTAATTGAAACAGGGTTTAGTCTGAAGGCGTACTTCAACGAGACAGCGTTCCTGACTCCCATGAGTTGTGCTAATAAGATTTTTGTTGGTGTTGTATGTGCGTATTACTTTCCTTTCAAAAATAAGTGTCGTAACTCGGTTGTGCGACATATGTTCAATAAGAACTTCAAGGATAACATGAGTGTTGCATTAGATTTGTCATTCTCATAATAAACATTTTTTGCTTGCATGTGTTTGACATCAAAGAAGCTTACATGATGAACATCAGTCGAGAAGCTTAAACTGGCCAAGTTGAGGTGCCTGGGACTCCAGAGGGCATGTTGTTGAAAGATTATGTGGGAAAAAGTCATTCCCAGCCGTTTGTGTTGAGATGTAACCAATCTGGGACAATCACACCGGGAAATCTCTTCAAAAGGTAGCCAAGCCGGGGCATTCAGGTTGAGAAGGTCTTTTTAGAGAACAATCAATTGGGGCATTCATGTTGAGAAAATTTCTTCGAACTGGGGCAATTATGTCGAGATCCGATAAATCTCTACACAAGCGTGTAAACTGGGGCAATCACGTCGAGATTCGGTAAATCTCTCGAAGACTAGTCAGTCAGAGACAAATGTACTGCAAGGCTTGTATTGGGGAAAAATCAAGTGGTTGACCATCTCAAGCATGGAGCATCATGAAATTCCCCGGCAGGAGTATTCCAGATATATTATCCCCAACAGAGTGGCCTCCCAACTACTGCATCCTAGCTCAAGTCTCGGTATTAGTTTAAGAGTTGGAAGATGTGGGATATTCTGTAAAACTCTCTTAAGAAACATTCCTTGGCATAAGACACTTTGAAGTGATTCTCCCCAGCAGAGTTTGTTGTAAGCTTATGTGGTCTTCTGTAAAATCCTCTCAAGGGACATCTCCCCAGTAGAGTTTGTTGTAAGCTCATTAATCCCCAGCGGAGTTCTATGGTTGTAGTTATTCCCTAAGCAGACTGGTTCAGATGATGCCTCCCCAACAAAGTTATCTTTTCCTACAGTAGCCTTAACAGGTTTGTCAGGTCAGTGCCCAGATCAGGAGGTCAGGCCAATTTGTTTTCTTCAGCACGGTTTACATCCACGAGGGCGGTCCAGCTAGTTATCCCCAGCGGAGTTGCCTTCTTTTCCTCAGCATTTATTTTGCCGAGGACCTCTTTGCATTTTGCATATAGTGTGCATAGCATCCTCAAAACGCGTAGCATTTCCATCCGAGATGGAGCATTACGCCATGGAAAAATTCAAACATATGCATGCGAAGCATAGGCCAGTTTTGATAACTCGTGCGAGAGCCCAAAACTTTGATCCTAATGTCATTGACAAAACCAGAAAGAATGCTTAGTTCATTTCTCCACAGATATTTCAAAGCAGTACAAGGGTTTCATCATCTTTCTCCCCAAAGAGTCATATCTCTCAGCTTGCAGGTTTCTTGGAACCATTCCCGATAGGATTCCTTTAGCCGTTCCCGACAGGCAAACCGGAACCATTCCCGATAGGATTCCTTTTGTCGTTCCCGACAGGCACTTTTGAGTTTTAACCATACAAGTTCCCGACAGGTCCCGTTACCCATTCCCGTTGGGTAAACTTTGGTTATAAATTGCAGCCGTTCCCGACAGGCAAACAGGAACCATTCCCAATAGGATTTCCTTGGCCATTCCCGACAGGCGGCCTTTGAGTTTTAAACCTAGCGGTTCCCGACTGGCCCATTTACCGTTCCCGACAGGTAAGCCATAGGTTTTTAACTTTAGCCGTTCCCGACAGGAAACCTTTGAGTTTTAAACCTAGCCGTTCCCGACTGGCCCATTTACCATTCTTGATAGGTAAGCCATAGGTTTTCAACTTTAGCCGTTCACGACAGGCGACCTTTGAGTTTTAAACCTAGCAGTTCCCAACTAGCCCATTTACCGTCCCCGACAGTAAGCCATAGGTTTTCAACTTTAGCCGTTCCCGACAGGCGACCTTTGAGTTTTAAACCTAGCCGTTCCCGACAGGCCCATTTTACCATTCCCGACTGGTAGGCACAGGTTTTTAACTTTAGCCGTTCCCGACAGGCACATTGACTGTTCCCGATAGGCACATTGACCGTTCCCGACAGGTAGTTCACCGGTTCCAGACAGGTTTCCTATGGGGTCCAATGGTTCTAATTTCTCTCTAACAACTTTTCTTCCTTACCATTGCTTCGTTTACAACTTTTTTCTTTGTCCACACAGTGCAAATTTTCTCGGTTATTTCTGTATTCAATCCCTATGTATCTTGAATTCCTGATATCCGTTTCTTTCATCCATTCAGATTCACAGTTGATTGAATAGGGGCAGCTGTAATACCTCAAAATTTACCTCCTTTGTTTTCTCAATAAATTGGTCTATGCTTTACTCTTTTTGCATTCCATAGTAGGTCATAGATTGCATTGCATGGCATTCAACATAGGGCATGGGATCAAGGTACTTGGTCCATATTCTCAAGTCTCAAGCTTCAAGGTGGCTCATGGGGTTCATCATATCTTCATAAGGTCAAGCATGGCAAAGGATCTCAAGTGGATTTTTTCCCTCCTGATCAGAGGGACCAATTAGGGTTTGTGAATCAAAAGGACTTCTTGGAGGGCTTTGTGTGTTCAAGCATGGTGTCATGAGGTCTTTATGCTTGCATGTATCCATAAGATGAGGGTTTGGTTGATGGTTTATGGTGAAGAATGTTCAGTGGATCAGTTACTTGTGAACCAAGAAAAGTCAACTGTAAAGGAGAAAGTCAACTGTGGAATTTTGAGGTTCTTCTCATGGTTTTCAAGGTCTCACATCCTCATATGGTCTTCAATTGTCAAGATTCATGCCATTCTTCAAGAATCAAGGGTTTGTGCAAAAGTTACTAAATTTGGAAAATGACCTATAATGAGAACATTCCATTTTTGGCAGTTTTTTCACCACATTCAACTTGACTTTTCATCATCAAGGAAGCTTCAAATGAATTTTCCTCCAACATGAAATTTGAAGATCTTTCTCTCCCATTTCCAAAAAGTACTAGAACATCTCCATATCATTTGTAGAACTCAAGTTATGATCAAAACAATGCAAGGTGCATTTCATGGATTTCTTATATGTCAAATTTTCCACCATTTGCATTTTCACTCAAAAGGACTTGTAATGTTCCCAATTGCTTCATGTCACATTACAACATCAAAATACAAGTCAAGAGGATCATTTTTGGCCTTTGAATCAATTCATTCCATGACTTATTTTTCACTTATTCAACAAAGTTCAAAATTGCAAATGGATCAAAAACTCACCAACCAAGTCATTGCAAAGCCCAATTTCAATTCAAATGTGGTCAGTAAGTAAATTGGAGGTGGATCATGCTCACTTCATGGTTTTTGCACGTGAGAGTTAAGGGTTCAAACACAAAATGCATTTTGGCAAAATCACTCCAATCTCACTAATCAAAGGATTAACCACTTGCTAATCACAATCAGTGGACTAATGGAGAGTATATAAGCTTACTCATGCCTCCAAAATTAGGGCATGCATTCATTTTGCTCAGAATTTCAAAATTCACTCTCACTTTCTCTCCTTCGAATCTCTCATTCCTTGAGGGTTTTAGAAAATCTCTTGGCATATTCTTGATCAGTGAGTTGAAAGGAGCACGAATCATCCATTGTTTTAAGCTGAAAGTGAGGTTTTCATCAAGTTCAGTTCAAGAGGGATCATCTTCAAACTTCTAGATCTAGCCAGATTCAAGCCTCTATTTGCATTTATTTTGCAAATAGAGTTCAAAAGAGGAAGATCTGCAGCTTTTGGAGGGATTTCTTGGTGGATTTCAAGTTCTACAATGTTCAGGTTAGTGTGAAATTCATCATCATAGAACTCAGTTTTCTTGTGTGCATTATGATCTATGATGTTCACTGATCATTCTGATCTATTTTGTTTGAAATTTGGGCGTGAGGATTGTGTGTATTGTGAGTTTGAAAGTTTTGGATCTAAACTTTTCTCCTTCGATTTGCTCTATGTATTGGTTGTTTGATAAAATGGTTTGCATATTCTTAATCCTCATGAAATTCTGGTTGAAATGATGTAATCATTTGCATTTTCTGGAGGATTTTAAGTTTTAGTTCACCGGAGAGGGTGGTCGGAGCTAGGGCTCCGGCGACTGGTTATTTTTCAGGTGACCGGAGGTTTGTGTGAGGAAGACGAAATCATGACCGTCTGTGTGTTTGATCCAAGGTGTAATACCCCAAATTTTGACCACTTAGATTTCCCATCATTGTGAAAATCATCATCACAATATGGATGTACCTTTATGCTTCATTAGTCTCCCTAAAGATGGGTGAGCATCCACTACAATCAAAATTAGGGTTTCAAGCCCTCTCTGAGTGCTTAGACAAAGGATCAATCAAGAAATGACATCATCTTCAACTTGTCTAATTTCTTAAACATCCAATATGGATCAAAAAGGACTCCCACTTCAAGGATTAAGCACAAGGCTGCTCCCTTCTAGGTGGATCAAGTCTCAAGATCGACAGTGTCACCAAATTAGGGTTTTGGTCGACCAGGGCCTCCAGATGGAAATTTTCATATGGGCACAAGGCAATGATCCAAAACATAACCTAATATACTTCATGGAATCTCATGAACCCATGCATCAAGTCAATTTTGCCTCAGGGGATGCATTCATCAAAAATCAGGAATTAGGGTTTCTTGACCTAATTCACCCCTAAGTTGACTTTTGGGACAAACCATGAGCCAAGACCTCAAGAGATGATTTGAGGGTCTCTAATATACCATATTGATCCATTTGGGACAATGGATTAATCCAAGAAGTTTGAGCAACAAGTCTCAATTTCATCTGCACCACAATTAGGGTTTTAAGAGAAAAGTCAACTGTAACTTTGACTTTTGACCAGGACATGCTCCCAAACCCTAATACATGATTGAATATACCCTATGACACCCATGGAACATGTCCATCAAGTTTGATTTAGGTCAAGGACATGATTTCCTGAAGAATTGCACAGTTTGGAATTCATCTGATAAAAAGTCAACTGTGCACAAAAGTCAACTTTGACTTTTTGAGATTTTTCACCAAAATGGATTTTTAACCCTAAAATGATGTTAATGTATGATTTGAATCATCATTCATCAAGAAAAATCAAGAAAAGTGAGATAACTTGTAAAAGGGGTAACCATAAAACTTAGAAATTTTTCTAAGTTAAAAATAAAGTGGCAAAGGTACCAACTTTGGAGGACCATAACTCCTAAACCACAAGGCCATTTATTCTCATCCAAAGATGGATTTGTAGCCCTCATTATCACCTACAAAAACTTCAACTACAAGTCATTCCAATTCATTAAGGATTTTGAGTTATGGAGTGATCAAAGTGGCTGAAAAGTGAAAATGTCACTTTTTCCAACACTTAGTGAAATTTTCACTAAGTCAGATTCTGCCTCACTTTTTGCCAAATGTAGGGGGATTTTTCACTTGGAATCAAAAGAGATCAAAACCAAACTTGTTTAAACAGTTGTTGTATCATGTAAGAGCTTTCCAAAATGGCCAAGAACATTGCCAAATTCAACCTACACCGTGAGATACAACATTGCCAAGTTGCCTTGCTGAAATCTGTCAAGGCGAGGCAGAATTTGTAACTTTGGTCGATTTGCCAAAATCATCCAAATTCAATTGCTCCTATCCACTTGGACACCTCAGAGGATTGAATCAAAAGGGGACAATCACTGAGCCAAGCCTTCAAAGTCCATGGAACAAGAAATAACATGTTGAACCTAGAATGGCCAAAATAGGGACAAGACTTCAAATTTGGAATGAGGCATTCAATGGAACCATCAAGATGGCATGGACTGAGCCATTCTCATCTGAAATCAGTCAAGACTTATCCAAGACCAAGGGGACCATAGCTCTGTGCCCTAACCTCTAGTCAATGGCTAGAGGAGACTTGCATTTCCATTGGCCAACATTGAGGAAACACCTGCTGCAGTTGCCATTCACTGTGGATCCCAAAACAAACTTGCTCTACTATAAATAGAGCTCAATTGTGGTCAGTTTGAGTACACCAAAGCCATCTAACAGATGCTTTCCTCAAAATCTCTTCTTTCACTCTAATTTTGCCTTCTAAGGCAAGTCACTATCGGGTTTTGAGTTTGAGAGCAATTCCAATCAAACCAATCACTCACACACCTCACATACATCACATATGAGCTGATCAAACACTTAGATTACTTCTGAAACATCAATTTCACAAAATCACCAGCTGGTTGCTCAAGGTTTTAACCAAAGTGCAGCTGAGGTACCACAAAATGATCCAGCCAATTTCAATCAAGTCCAACCACCCAAACACAATCCATAGGGTGTAGGGAAGCTGTTCAGATCATCACCACTCATCTGTAACACCGCCAAATCAAAAATCACTTTGAACTTGCTGTCACGACTTGGAGGTAAGCACATACTTGGTCATCTCTCAATCTATGCATATTTCCTCGCACAATAATTTGGCCATATGTTCATAATCATGCATGGAATGTTTTCCCTCAATTAATTGCATTGTTTGAATTGTGTATCAAAAATCCTAGCCTTCATGCAGAAATTAGGGTTCTTGAGGTCTCTTCGTGATTTCTTGTTGTATGTTTAATTTAAATGAAATTAAAGTACATAGACATGATCGTGAGGTTGAGACGAGCATAATGATATGTGGATTGCATGATATGATTACGTATTCATGGAGATTGGATAGAAAATGCAAATCTGAGGAACCAAGAACACGCGCGTGTTCTTGGCGCCATTTTTCATATATTCAAATATTTGAATTTTGTGATTTTGTTTAATTGATTCAAAAATTAATTTCTCTCTGAGTTTTAATGATTTTAAGTTGATTCTTTTTTTAATAATTCACAAAAATGTCAAAATATTTTATTTACACAAAAAATACCAAAAATATTATTTATTTCATATAATTGATATTTTTGTAAAGAAATAATATTTTGATTGTTTTTGGCATTTTAAATATTTTTTCTACATTGATTTTGCAACTTTTGATGCTTTCTAATTATTTTGTAGGTCAATACTTAATTTTTGAAGCATTAATCCAAGATCACAATTTGTTTTCCCTGTGTTAAACAATTTTTGATCATTTTAATTGAATTTTTATTCAATTAAATACATTTTGAAAACAAATTAGGGTTTTGGATTAATTCAACCCTCATAAATCATTTTCAAAACTCTTTGGGCCTCTTGAGAGAGTGTAAGACCCATCCCCCCTTGTACAAAAACTTTTTTGGGCCTCACTCATTGTATAAGTCCCTCTGTACAAGTAAACGGCGCGATCGTCGCCCGTTTAAAAATAAAAATAACCTTGGGCCTCTCCTTGAGCTATAAGACCCATTCAAAACACTTTGGGCCTATATTAGAGTGTAAGACCCAATCCCCCTTTTAACCAAAACATTTTGGGCCTCACTTATTGTATAAGTCCCTCTGCGTTAAAAGAAAACCTCGGCGCGATCGCCATTTTTAAACGAAAAATCATTTGGGCCTACCCTCGTGTTATAAGCCCCACTCTTTTTTCTTTAAATCTTTTTGGGCCTCTTGAGAGAGTGTAAGACCCATCCCTTTGTACAGAAAACCTTTTTGGGCCCCAGTCACTTGTATAAGTCCCGCTGTACAAAGTTAAACAGTGCGCTCACTGATAAAACCCTGGGCCTCTCCTTGAGCTGTAAGCCCCAAATCTTTCTTTTTCAAAGCACTTTCTCCTTTGATTTTGAATATACTGTTGTTTTCAATCTTTCTTTGTTGAACAACTAACCAAACAGCATGGAAGCACTACAACCGAGTAAGTGGTTATCGCTTTCGTTTACTGCTTTCATATTATAAACTGTATTGTGGGGCTGCTCACTGTAAGTCTCCTTTCATAAACTCATATCTACTGTGTAATAATAGTATAGATATTTTGAGTTTCCCCGGCTACTACGTCTAGAACTAGGTGACGCCGTTTCATTTATTCATAGAAATAGACGCCTAGATCCCCAATAGGAGCACCAGATACAGTCTTTTCTTCGGCTGTCCTCCTTAGGAATCGTCCAGAAGCTCTACTCCCCAAGATGAATGTATTCTCCGTGAATGGCATCTTTGAGTTTCTTCCAAATTCTCGAACTTTCCTGACTTGATCTACTCCTTGTGGATAGCTTGCCTTGAATGTCTCGGGGTTTGGGTACCCACTACGGTCATAATCTTGGACCTTAACTAAGGAACCCTCTTTAAAAGCTAAAAGTCGCTGGATAGTAAACCTCGCACGTTTACCAGTGGTTTTATCTTTAAAAAAGTTATCTCTCCTAATGGAAAGGAGATGATAGACCCACGGGCTTCTTAAAAGCATCAGCCTCCTCTTGGGCATTATTCAAGGACACTACGGCTTCTTAGAAGTATTCACAGCCTCCTCTTAGGCTTCGTATAATGATCTCTTCCTCCGGGAATGATAGCCTCCTCTTGAGCTTCGTACAAGGACCCGTCGGCTTCTTAAAAGTTTCCAGCCTCCTCTTGGGCTTCGTACAAATTGTCCCGACGACCTCCTAGAGGTATAGGAACAGAACCTAGTCATCCTCATAGAACAGTCCTTTCATAGAGTCTACTACTGTTTCTCAAAACACAGTATAAAAGATGACACTCTAGACTTAGACAGTCTAATCTCCTTGAGTCTCAAAGACATTCTCAAGTGACCCCTTCGTTAAATAGGAAGGAAACCCGCAGACTCGGACAGTCTCAACACCCTTTGGATTTCCCGCTTCCTCAAAGAAAAGGAAACAACCCCGATCTTCAGATCTAACCCACGAATACAGTGATGCTCATATAAGAACTGTTTTTCTCTTTCAAAATCAGTATACTGGACCTGTCACTTAACTGACATAGCCTCCTCTTGGGCTTTGTACAATGACTATCCCTAGCGGAATCAAACAACGTTTTAGCCTCTCTCTCGGGCTTTGTACGAGACACGCAAGGACTCCCTCGTTGAGTCAAACAAACAATAGCCTCCATCTCGGGCTTTATACGAGATACCAAAAGATTCCCTCGTTGAGTCAAAATCTTTAGCCTCTCTCTCGGGCTTTGTACGAGACACAAAATAGCCTCCTCTTAGGCTTTGTATAATGATTTTCCTAGCGGAAATTAGCCCCCTCTTAGGCTTTGTATAAGAAAACCACTGGTTGATTCAATCAACCTTTTAGCATCAAAGTTGTGCCTCGTTCACAGTACACAAACATCAACAACTCCTTTCCCTTCATCTAATCGCTGTAAGCGGCAAGCCTCTGGATCATCTACATCCATGCCACTGTCCCTCTTTTAGCATAATGAATTCCTAAGGAAAGATGGCATTGCTCTACACTGAGTTAAAGTCTTCTCCTTCAGGTTAAAACCTTTTCTTCGGAAATTATGGCATTGCTCGGATCCGCATATCCCAGTTAAAGTAATTTTCCTTCTCCCCTCTTTAGAGATGACAAATTCTCTCTAAAGTCGAGGTCTTTTAGCTTCACGTCTTGGGCTTTGAACAAGACACAAATAGACCTTTCAGCTTCACATCTTGGGCTTTAAACAAGATACAAACTACCTTTCGCTTCACGTCTTGGGCTTTGAACAAGTCACCAAAAACCAATTTCCTCCCATTGAACAGGAGGAACTACGAACGCTCTGATTTCCCTGTTTCGGTAAACGGGAATACGTAGGCATAAGATCGAAAGAAAAGATCTTAGCGAGCGCAATCAACAAAAAACCCAAATCCCATATCTCCATCAATCAAAAGCAGTATTTCAAAAGCATCAGTCCTAACATCCTAATCCTTGTTCCCCGCCAGAAACCTTCTGCCCAGGTAAAAAAAAGGAAAACAGTATTGGCGAAAATACAAATAACCAGTACAAAGGCCCCCCACATTGATAGCATCCGTAACCTAACAGACCGCTGTTTAAACTCAGTATGCAAAGCAGGGTTAATTGGAGACATCTATTTCCCTTCCTTATTCATCTCACAATAGGATAAAAAATGAATCGACCTGTAGTTTTAAGCTCAACCGCAGAGAGCGACCAGCGCTTAAGAACCGCGTCCAAAATCGCTCGCTGCAGAAAAAGTGGCGCCCACCGTGGGGCCAAATCTTCTTTCTTAAACGTTTAAGGTGGAAACCTTAGACAAACCTTTTTTCTCTTCACTTGTGTGAATACCACAGATTGGGGCTTCCGTCGGGGAACCCATTTCTGTCAGGAACTTAGGAATCATAGCTTTATAAGTCTAGGATGATTAGGACAAATATATATACTGCTTTTCCTAATTGCTATACGTGTTTATTTTTCTGCTACTGGGAATGCGTGTGATACCGCATGTGGTGAGAATGAGTATACACTTAAGATAAGTGATGGCGACGGGGTCGACCATCAACCTCAGTGGAGGCTGACCAACGCAACCCATTCACTCTTCTAGCCAATGGGCCGGTTGTTAAGTCTGAGAAGCTGAGGAGCCAAACCCTTTCGTAGTGCGAAAACTATCGGAAATAGTTGTTACGCGATACTACCCTCATTTGAGGCTGGTGATCTATTCTCGGTGAATGGCACTTACTCTAAGATTGCTTTACAACTCGCTGGCGATCCGCTTGTTGTCTTGCTTTCCTGGGAGGAGCTGATGATAATGAGTACAGGTACAAAAATCACCCTAGTATAAACCTTTGGGGATGGGTAGAGCCTTGACTTCATGACAACGACCCTTTGACCCCATGTTTTTTCTATGTTTTTGTGTGCTGCATTCATGCATTCATTTAATAAAACATTAAAACATTCAAAAAACTTTCTCTTCTAGTCTCTCTGTTTTTCAAATTAAACTAAGACTGTGATTGTAAATATCAGAGAAGAGGATTACGCTAATGGATTTCAGTAGAAGGAGAACTCACCAGTATACCTTCAAGGTTCCAAAACTACTAGGGGATTTGAGAAGGTTAGCAAGGATGATCGTTAACCCAGAGGCTTTCAGAGCCAAGCACGGTGGTTTGCTACCACTGTTAAGAGTCCATGTGATTAAGGGGATCATGGACGCGCTCATTCAATTCTACGATCCGGTTTATCACTGTTTCACATTCCCAGATTACCAGCTATCACCAACGCTGGAGGAGTATTCTCATCTGACTGATTTACATACCACTGATCGAGCTCCATTTTCTGGACTGGAAGAAATTCCAAAGAATCAGACTATTGCAATAGCAATTCATTTGGACGAGTCTGAGGTCAGGACTCACATGACCTCTAAGGGTGGCATCTAAGGTTTGCCAGCCCAGTTCTTGACAAAAAAGGCTCTATACTTCGCTAGTATAGGGTACAAGACTGCTTTTGAAAGCATCTTTGTCTTGCTCACCTACGGGTTATTTTTGTTTCCCAACATCAATAACTTCGTCGATATCAACGCTATTAAGGTTTTTCTCATTGGAAACCCTGTGCCGACTTTGCTTGCAGATGCGTATCATTCTGTACACTTGGGAAATTTGTACAGCAGAGGAGAGATCACATGCTGTATACCTTTGCTTTACAAATGGTTTATCTCTCACTTGCCCAAGTCTGCTGCTTTTTGGGATTGCAAGAGTGTCTCACGTTGGTCGCAGAAGATCATGTCTCTTACCAACTCTGATATAGATTGGTGTAATAGGATTTATGAGGGAATTAGAGTCATTGACCGTTGTGGAAACTTCCCCAGCGTACCCCTCATAGGAACTAAAGGAGGAATCAACTATCATCCGATATTGGTTCTTCGTCAATTTGGATACCCGATGAGACATATCCCACTGGGTGTTCATCTAGAAGGTCTTTTCTTCAAAGAAGGAGAAAGTGACAGAGCACTAAAGATGGAAATAGTGCAAGCTTGGAAACATGTTCATAAGAAAGGACGAGAGTCTCTGGGAAAACCGGACTATGTCTCGGTGGAGCCTTATCTCCATTGGGTACAAACTAGAGCTCTCAAGCTAAAGATGCCTTATCCTCGTTACGGAATTCTTCCACCGAGGGAAACTGTCATGTACTTCATGACGGAAACTGAAAAGCTTCAGGTTACTCTCAACAAAGTTCAAAAGGAAAGAAGATCTTGGAAGAACAAGTACCGCACCCTCGACGTAGAGTGTATCCAAATACAGCAACTACTAAAAGAGAAAGATGCTCTGATTGAAATTTTGGAGCAGCATGCTGTAGAGAATCAAGATGACCAAAGGAATTTGCTCGCTCCTTTCACCTGGCAAAGGAGTGACAACCCAACAACGGCCCAAGCGCCCCGGTTAAAGAAGAGGACTCGGGACCCTTTAGTTTAGGTTTCTGTTTCTGCACTTTGTAATCTACTGTATTTCCATTTCTGTAATTCTTTGGAATTCAATAAAAAGGGGTTTCCCCACTGTTTGATATTTGCAATCTAATTGTCGAAGTTTATTTTGATTAAACAAAAAAAACAATTAATATAATAATTGCATTCGTCATTCTCACATCGTGTATTCTCCTTACCTACGAATCTCACGTTTGTGTCTCGATTCTAGAGTCAAACTGTCTCATTCGTACAATACTCGGGCCAATCGTCAGAAAAAGATGGATGATCACGAGGAAGAAAACAGAGAGTTGAAAGAAGAGCTCGACGCTCTGAGAGAGGATATGAGAAAGCTTCGTAACGACATGCAAGCCATGGCAGAAGCTCAACTACAAAGAACTGTGATCTCAAAGATCACCTCAACGCCCATAGTGGAGAAGTATGATCCTAGGTATCAGATACCGAAAGATCGTCCTTGGGGCATGCCTGTTAACTATATCCCGGAAGGATATGTTCCGCCGATCACTGAAGAACAGGGAATCGCAACAGAAGCCGATGGACCTGAAGGTTACAAACTTCGGGAAAGCGAAGATGCCAGGGGCATACTCAAGACTCCTGAAGGTTACAAACTTTGGGAGGTGCCAAGACTTACTGCCGTAGTCACGGTACTACCCCCTGTGGTGCACACTGTCCCGGAAGGACAGATTCCACAGACACCTTCTGGTAAGAAGGAAACTATGTTTGACAGAATGGATGAATTCCAGGAGCAGTTCTTGGAAATGCAGAAAGAGCTGCAAGCTATTCGCGGTCAGGATCTATTTGGAAAGGACGCCGCAGACCTCTGCTTGGTCCCAAATGTGAAAGTCCCGCACAAGTTCCAAGTGCCCGACTTTGAAAAATACAAGGGTAACTCTTGCCCTCAGATCCATCTGGTGATGTACGCTCGGCGGATGTCAGCTCAGACGGAGAATCAGGACCTGCCGATTCACTACTTCTAGGATAGTTTAACCGGTGCCGCACTCAAATGGTACATGGGTTTAAACCATACTACGATCAGTACATTCAGAGATCTTGGTACTGCCTTCGTCCAACAATACAAGTACAATTTGGACATGGCACCCGACAGAGATCAACTCAGATCAATGTCGCAAAAGGACAAAGAAACCTTTAAGGAGTATGCTCAAAGGTGGCGTGAAATTGCCGCTCAAATTTGTCCACCTCTTGAGGAAAAAGAGATGACAAAAATCTTCTTAAAGACCTTAAGCTCATTTTACTATGACCGAATGATTGCCAGTGCACCCAGTGATTTCACCGAAATGGTCGGCATGGGTGTACGTCTTGAGGAAGCCGTCCGAGAAGGACGTTTGGTAAAAGACACTGGATCAACGAGCGGTACTAAAAAATACGGTAGTGCTCTCCCTAAGAAAAAAGAGCAAGATATTGGGAATATCTCTCTCGGAAAGCAAAGGCGACGTTATCAGCCAGTAGCAGCTGTTACTCCTGCTATCGGCCCCACTCCTGTTCCTATGTATCAACCTCAGGTTGCGCAGAGCCAACCTGACCAACAAAGGACACAACAGCCCCTTCAGCAGGCTCGTCCTCCATATAACAACAACCGTACAACACGGCCACCAGGATTTGATCCTATACCCGTAACGTACGTAGAGCTGTTTCTGTTACTGCTGGCTAAGGGGCACATTCAGACTAAATCTCCTCTTACAGTACCGGAAAATCTGCCTTTTTGGTTTAAGGTGGATCAGACATGCCCTTATCATCAAGGAGGTTCAGGGCATAACATTGAGACTTGTCTCAATTTCAAGTCCGACGTGCAAAAACTTGTTAGGAGCGGGGTCTTATCTTTCAAAGATATGAATCCCAATGTTCTTACGAACCCGCAGCCTCAACATGAGAAAACTGCAGTCAATCTGATTGAGAAAGAGACTAACAATGTCTATCAAATTCATGATGTACTCTTGTTGAAGACCAATCTGGTCAGGATACATTGTAGACAGAGTGGATATGGCCATGCGCCACCTCATAATTATCACCAGTGTGGTATCTGCTCTAAAGACAACCAGGGATGTTCTGTAGTGCAAGCAGCGCTACAGGAGCAAATGGATCTTGGATGGATCCAAGAGCACCGAGTTCATGGAGTTAACATGGTTTACACGAATTCCAACGTCATTCAAAACCACGACATCCGTGCGATGAATGTCAACTTGGTGGCGATGCACTCAAGGCAAAGCCAGTATCATAATCTGCCGCGGCACGATTACAGTTCCTGTCTGATTTGCTCAGTAAATAAACAGGGATGCTCTTTCATACAAGAGGCCCTCCAGCGTCAGATGGATCTTGGATGGATCCGAGACTACCATGATAGGAACTCCTATCAAATCAACATGGTTCAGATCTTTGACATTCGCGTGATGAATACCAACCTGGTAGAGTTACATGCTGAGCAGGTCCGACTCGGATTCTTAATATCACATGATTATCAAAATTGAAAAGCAGGTTGCGAAAACGATCGAGGTTGTACCCTTGTCCAGGAGGCACTTCAGCACTTGTTAAATCACTGGTGGATGCCAATCTATATGGACGAAGATACTCAGTGAATTAGTATCAATCACAGGAATCCTACTCGTCGTCAAAGTCAGGATGTCCGATCAATGGAAGGTAACCTAGTGAGGTTACATTGTATTCAAAGTGGGCGTGGCCAGGTGCCACCAAACAACTATGACAGTTGTAGCGTCTGTTCGGAAAGTAACCAAGGGTGTTACCTTGTGAGAGCAGCTCTTCAGGGTCAGGTCGATCATGGAGAAATTCGTCCATATCCAGGTTCAGGACCCATCATTTGGTCGCCGAACTACCTTGCCGAGCATGTTGAGGATGTTGTCACGATCTCTGGTCATCACAGGACCAGGGATGTTTTTGCCATCATCCCTCTACTTGACGAATCTAGAGTTCCCAACCGGGAACGGATCAAGGTTACTTATGATGGTCAGAAAAATCAGAAGGTTCCCATAGTCGTCTATCTACCGGGGCCACTACCGTATAAATCAGCTAAGGCAATCCCTTACAAATACGGTGCAATAATAATCGAGAATGGAAAGGAAATTCCATTACCCTCCGTCGTGAATATTGCAGACATCAGTCGTGTAACACGGAGCGGTTGAATCTTCAACCGAGGAGTTGGAGAACCTAACAATGAAAAGGAACCTCAGACAGAAGTTCCCAGTCCACCAGTCGGTCAATCCAGTAATCCCGACTTTTCAAAAGACAAAGATGAGATGCTAAAGCTCATCCAAAGGAGTGAATACAACATTGTTGATCAACTGTTACAGACTCCTTCAAAATCTCAGTATTATCACTGTTACTCAGTTCAGAAGCACACAGAGAGGCTCTACAGAAAGTCTTGGTGCAAGCCTTTGTGGAACAGGATGTAACAATCAGACAATTCGATAGCATTGTCTCTAACATCACTTCCTGCAATAATTTGGGATTTAGTAATGAGGAATTACCTGAAGAGGGTCGCCGTCATAACATGGCGCTCAATATCACAGTTAACTGCCAGGGCGATGCTTTAGCCAACGTACTGGTAGACACAGGGTCAGCCCTGAATGTTATGCCAAAGTCCACTTTGACGCAATTATCATTCAAGGGCCCTCCGATGAGAGTCAGCGAGGTCGTCGTCAAAGCATTCGGCGGATCCAGAAAAACAGTTATCGGCGAAGTTGATCTTCCCATAACTATTGGTCCTCACACTTTCCAAATCACTTTCCAGGTCATGGACATCTGGGCAACATACAGTTGTTTATTAGGAAGACCTTGGATACATCAGGCTGGAGTGGTTACTTCAACCCTCCACCAAAAGCTAAAGTTCGTCAAGAACGATCAACTTGTCACGGTTTGTGGGGAACAAGCCTTGCTTGTGAGCAACTTATCATCATCTACTTGTGTGGAACCCGAGGAGGTTATTGGAACTCAGTTCCAAGCACTGTCGGTGAGCAAGGACAATCAATTCAAAGAAGGAACTTCCATTTCTTCATACAATGATGTTATCAAAGCGGTCGAGAGTACCGATACAACCGGATGGGGACAGCTTGTCATTCCTATTGATAATAAAACAAAGAAGGGTCTTGGTTTTTCTGCAACCTGTACCCAGACAGCTGCCAACGATGAAAGTCTTCATCCCCTTCAAAACTTCTTCCACATTGGAGGTTTTCTTCACCCAGTGTCTCAAGCAGTACATGCCATCAATGAGGAAGATCCCTCTGACACAGGATGGAAGTCCTACCTTAACGAGGACAGTTATATGTCTCAGGAAGAGGTGCCTACGCCATTTTGCTATCCCGCACAGAGTCCGAGATTTATACCAAGGTCAGACGTCGAAATGATCTACGGAGATTGTGATCCGGAAGGATGCCGTGCTCCGCCAAATTCATTAGAGGAAGACACTCCGATGAAAGACAACTTTGACCACAATTACTATGGCCCGATGGATGACCTACCAATGTGGCAGCCTTACCCAGGAGACTTGGGGCAAGAAAGTCAGCCGAACAATGAAACTCAGCTGAGCATCATTGAACAGAATACCTGTATCCCCACCATGTCATGGGATCAACACTCAGGTCATTTAGAAACTACTCAACATGAAGATGAATTCGCAACGATTGCAGGACTTAAATTCATCAACTATGCTTTTCCCGAGGTCAACGTCATCGAGAGGGATGACTTCTCCAGTTCCAAAGAAGTGTGGGACACCCTGGGACAACCAAGTGGAAAGTACGACTTTATGGTCAAGTACACTGCGCCCGAAAGCTCTTGTATCGGGTTCGAAGACATTCAGCCAACTGGATGGGGAGATACATCTGAGAGCACAAATGCTATGCAAAATACAACAGAGGAATCCTCCTACGACAATTCTTCTTGGGAGACAGATTCCAATGATCCTGCTCCACCAGAAATCAGCGTCATTTCTGAAGAAAAATCAAGGAAGGTGCCAGACTTTGTGATTCATCGAGGAGTTCGCCGCCAGTGGGTCGCTGTCGAGGTTCCGAAGGTCGTTCATCAGTCAAAGTAGTTGCCATCTTTAACCTTTCACCCTGCCCAGGTGAAACGGATATTTTGATAGGGCTCGTTTTCTGTAAATTTCCCTCTTCGCTTTGCCGAAAGCGACAGAGTTTTGTTTTATAGGGCTGTAGTTTCAAGATTCGACTTGTTCATTAATAAAATAACGTCGTTCTGTAATTTCCGCATTAATTGCTGTTTTCTCTTTTTGCTTTTTCAGAAAATGGTAATCCTAAAAAACATTCAATAATAAAAACAAGCAGTGAAATAAAACACTGCACACACTTGCTTTTTCTCTATCTCTTCTAAACACGAATCATCACGTCATACAGATTGCTTGTTTTAAACCCCGTTGAAACATACGATCTAATGCCTTCTCCCAACTTTGAGTTCCCGTTATTCGAGGCTGAAGAAGAAAATGACGACCAAATTCCAGAAGAGATCTCCCGACTACTCAGACAAGAGGAAAGGTCCATTGAACCTCACAAAGAGCCGTTGGAAACGGTAAACTTGGGTTCAGAAAAAGAGAGAAAAGAAATCAGGATCGGAGCACTGCTCAATCCAACTGCCAGAGAGGGTTTGATAAAGCTTCTCAAAGAATTTCCCGATGTATTCGCTTGGTCCTATCAGGATATGCCAGGGTTGGATACCAGCATCGTGGAACATCATTTACCGTTAAGATCGGAATATCCGCCAGTAAAGCAAAGGTTGAGACGCACTCACCCGGACATGGCCATCAAAATCAAGGAGGAGGTACAGAAACAGATCGACGCGGGTTTCCTCGCTACATCTGAATATCCTTAATGGTTAGCCAACATCGTACCCATTCCCAAAAAGGACGGAAAGGTTAGAATGTGTGTCGATTATAGAGATTTGAACAAGGCAAGTCCAAAGGACGACTTTCCTTTACCACACATTGACATGTTGGTTGACAGCACAACAAAGTTCAAAGTATTCTCCTTCATGGATGGATTCTCGGGCTATAACCAGATCAAAATGGCGCCGAAAGACATGGAGATAACTTCGTTCATTACCCCATGGGGTACCTTTTGTTACAAGGTAATGCCGTTCGGTTTGAAGAATGCCGGGGCAACCTATCAAAGGTCCATGACTACTCTATTTCATAACATGATACACAAAGAAATTGAGGTATATGTCGATGATTTGATTGCAAAATCAAGAACAGAGGATGAGCACGTTGAACATCTGTCAAAATTGTTAGAACGTCTAAGAAAATTCAAGCTCCGCTTGAATCCCAACAAGTGCACCTTCGGTGTCCGTTCGGGGAAATTACTAGGGTTCATCGTCAGCCAGAAAGGAATTGAAGTTGATCCTGACAAGGTCAAGGCCATTCAAGAAATGCCTTCTCCGAAAACTGAAAAACAAGTCAGAGGATTCCTGGGACGTTTAAACTACATCTCCAGATTCATATTCCTTATGACCATGACGTGTGCGCCGATTTTCAAATTACTCAAAAAGAACCAGGATTGCGTTTGGTCAGAAGATTGCCAAACCGCCTTCGACAGTATCAAGGAATATCTGTTGAATCCTCCGATTCTATCACCTCCAGTGGAAGGAAGACCACTGATCATTTACCTCACAGTCCTAGAGGACTCAATGGCATGTGTACTTCGCCAACAAGACGAAACTAAACGGAAAGAGTCTGCCATTTACTATCTAAGCAAGAAATTCACCGACTGCGAGACTCGGTACACAATGCTTGAGAAAACTTGTTGTGCTTTGGCTTGGGCAGCCAAACGTCTTCGCCAGTACATGATTCGTCATACTACTTGGTTGGTCTCCGAAATGGGTCCAATCAAGTACATTTTCGAAAAACCTGCTCTCACGGGAAGGATTGCCCGTTGGCAGATGTTACTATCAGAATATGACATAGAGTACCATGCTCAGAAAGCTGTTAAAGGAAGTATTTTAGCCGATCATTTAGCTCATCAACCGATTGAAGATCAAGAATCAATCGGGGTTGACTTCCCAGACGAAGATGTCATGTATCTAAAGATGAAAGATTGCGATGAACCGCTACCCAGTGAAGGGCCAGAACCAGGTTCCCAGTAGGGACTTATCTTTGACGGAGCAGTCAATCATTATGGAAACGGAATTGGGGCAATCATTGTTACCCCTCAGGGTTCCCACATTCCTTTCACTGCCAGACTTACGTTCAAATGTACGAACAACGAGGCCGAATACGAAGCATGTATCATGGGTCTCGAAGAAGCGATTGATTTAAGGATCAAAAACTTGGACGTATACGGCGATTCAGCCTTGGTTATTAACCAGATAAAAGGAGATTGGAACACATACCAATCAGGATTGATTCCTTACAAAGACTATGCAAGAAGGTTGTTACCCTTCTTCAACAGAGTCAACTTTCATCACATCCCTCGTGATGAGAATCACATGGCTGATGCATTAGCCACTCTCTCTTCCATGATTAGTGTAGGTCGATGGAATGACATACCTAAGATCGACATCATGCGCCTTGAACGGCCCGCTTACATCTTCGCGATTGAAGCAGTCATAGACGACAGACCTTGGTATCACGATATCAAATGCTTCCTTCAGAAACAAGAGTACCCATCTGGGGCACTCAGAAAAGACAGAAAAACCCTCAGAAGATTGGCTGGAAACTTCTTCCTGAGCGGTGACACTCTTTATAAGAGAAATTTTGACATGGTCTTGCTCTGATGCGTCGATAGACCAGAAGCAGACATGCTTATGAAAGAAATTCATGAAGGATCCTTTGGCACTCATGCCAACGGACACACAATGGCCAGAAAAATTCTGAGAGCAGGGTATTATTGGTTGACCATGGAATCCGAATGCTACAAGTACATGAGGAGGTGTCACAAGTGTCAGATATACTCCGACAAAATTCATGTACCGCCATCACATCTCAAAGTTCTTTCTTCCCCGTGGCCATTTTCCATATGGGGAATCGATATGATTGGTATGATTGAGCCCAAGGCTTCAAACGGACATCGGTTCATCCTGGTAGCCATTGACTATTTCACCAAGTGGGTCAAAGCAGCGTCATTCGCCAATGTAACCCGACAAGTGGTGGTCCGATTTATCAAAAACAATATCATCTGCCGTTATGGTGTTCCAAGCGAGATCATTACTGATAATGGATCTAACTTGAACAATAAGATGATGAAAGAGTTGTGCGCAGAGTTCAGGATCGAACACCATAACTCATCTCCCTACCGACCCAAGATGAACGGAGCGGTAGAAGCGGCTAACAAGAACATCAAGAGGATCGTTCAAAAGATGGTTGTAACCTATAAAGATTGGCACAAAATGCTACCCTTTGCTCTTCATGGTTATCGCACATCTGTCCGTACTTCAACAGGGGCAACCCCTTTCTCTTTTGTATATGGCATGGAAGCAGTGCACCCCATAGA
Organism: Lathyrus tuberosus; assembly: GCA_022829125.1. Classification (NCBI taxonomy): domain Eukaryota; kingdom Viridiplantae; phylum Streptophyta; class Magnoliopsida; order Fabales; family Fabaceae; genus Lathyrus; species Lathyrus tuberosus. The sequence continues at coordinate 2,215,503 of JALAZF010000680.1, forward strand.
AGTAGATATCCCATCAATCCGGGTATTGATGGAAGCTAAGCTCACCGAAGCTGAATGGTGTCAAAGTCGACACGACGAACTGAACCTGATCGAAGAGAAGCGAATCACGACACTATGCCACGGTCAGTTGTATCAACAGAGAATGAAGAGGGCGTTTGACAAAAAGGTCCAACCTCGTGTCTTCAGGAAAGGATACCTTGTGCTCAAGAAGATACAATCATTTCTCACTGATTCTCGGGGCAAATGGACCCCAAATTATGATGGCCCCTATGTGGTCATGAAAGCTTTCTCAGGCGGCGCCTTGAGACTTGCAACCATGGACGGAGAGGAATTTGCCTACCCCACGAATGTTGATGTAGTCAAGAAATACTTCGCCTAAAACTATAAAAAAAACGTCTCGGTGGATTGAAAACCCGAAAGGGCGGTCCAGGCAAAAGTTAGAGACATGAAAAAAATCATCCCGATGGATTGGAAATCTCATAGTACAATCCATGCAAAAGTTAGGGATAATGGCAAGTAACTATGTTCAACAGAGGCAAGTCCCTCAGCAGCAGTTGAATCATCATCCGTCAGGAAAACTCCAGTCAAGGTCATCTTCGACAGAAGCTCAGGATGTCCCGAACTCAAAGTTGGTAGAAGGATAGTGGTCGTTATGTTTCAACGTAGCCCTTTTCTCTGTAAATTACCATTTTCTAAGTTTGTATATACTCTTTGGAATCACGCGTTTGGCTGATCTCCATCTTATCAATAAAATTTGAGCCCTTGTACTTTTGTTTGTAATTATTTACTTGTTTTAGCTTTACAGAACGACGTTGTTTAAACTTAATCAGCGATTCTTGAAATAAAACAAAAATAAATTTACTTGTTAAACTTTTTCTGCTTTTAAATTAAAGATGGCATTTCTTTTGACTGTTGAACATCAGAAGAACATCGATCGCTTCTCCCGAAGTAGGCGAACTCCAAAGTACAAAATCAAAGTACTCCTTCTAGACCAGTACTCCTGAATGAAGGATCAATAATGGCAGAAACCTTGTTTCGTCTGACACACCTCGGCCGAGTTCTCATCTCCTAAGCCCGATCAACATAGCTCCCAACGGGACTATCTCTCCTAAGCAAGGTGGAATTGCTATTTTGAACCAACAGTACTTCTTCGCCCCGCGATGGCCGAGTATCCAATTGTGTTCATCCATTCGTCTATATGTCGCGTCTGTCTTGTCAGCATATACATACGTACTTCATGCATTTTTTATTTGCATTTACATTTCATATTGCATCGTTATCACTCTAGCCGGTCTTGTCCCCTAGTGATAAACAGTTTTCTCAATCGAGTTTGTCAGTTCTTTCCTCGTCAGGAAGTGTTGCGTCTGCACAATCACACCACCAGTGTATCTTTAGATCAGAGTCGGCACTTGGCTACTTTGATAATTTGAACCTCTGAAAGATTAGAGGACCTTCAACAGATGTCACTCTTCGCCAGTGAAGATGATATCCTCGCTTTCCCGGATTAAGGAAAATCCACAGAGAAAGCCTCGTGATCAGAGATTCGGCAACACGCCAGTTTTGCTCCGAAAAACCACTGATGAGAAGGTCATTGGCACCTCAAAATTGGACCCCATCATATGGCGTTTCTCCGGGAAGATCCCGAGAAAAGTATGATGAAAGATCCCAAATGAAAACAGTCTCTCAAGAGACTCGCTTTCCCCAGTAGAAACAAATGGCGTCTCCAACGGAGAAGTTTGTACAACTCTACAACTCAGACGACTGGGTTCCCCAGCAAGTCTGACAGCAAAACATTTTCTACTCAAATGGCATCTCCCCAGGAAAATTCGGCGAGAAGTTTGAAGGAAAACCACTACACATAGCGTCCCTTATCAATAAAGTTTATTGACAAAAGAAACTAAGACCAGTTCCTTGGTAGGAAACCAAGATCGAGGGGAAGTTTATTTCAAAAGAAACTAAGACCAGTTCCTTGGTAGGAAACCAGGGTCGAGGGGAAGTTAACAAAAGAAACTAAGACCAGTTCCTTGGTAGGAAACCAGGAACGAGGGGAAGTTCATTTCAGAGACTGAGACCAGTTCTTGGTAGGAAACCAAGAATGAGGGGAAGTTCAAAAGAAACTAAGACCAGTTCCTTGGTAGGAAACCAGGATCGAGGGGAAGTTTATTTCAAAAGAGACTGAGACCAATTCTTGGTAGGAAACCAGGATCGAGGGGAAGTTTACCTTTTCTAAGCATCATTGCTCAGCAAAAGCAGATGAATGCGACCCGCCATTCATAACCACCATCAAAATTTCGGGTATTCCGATATTTAATCCTCTTGCACCCCGAATGCCCGAATCCCTTCGTCATTCACACCTTCGGGTCCAAGAAGATTAAATAGGGGCATCTGTAATACCCCAAATTTTGACCACTTAGATTTCCCATCATTGTGAAAATCATCATCACAATATGGATGTACCTTTATGCTTCATTAGTCTCCCCAAAGATGGGTGAGCATCCACTACAATCAAAATTAGGGTTTCAAGCCCTCTCTGAGTGCTTAGACAAAGGATCAATCAAGAAATGACATGATCTTCAACTTGTCTAATTTCTTAAACATCCACAATGGATCAAAAAGGACTCCCACTTCAAGGATTAAGCACAAGGCTGCTCCCTTCTAGGTGGATCAAGTCTCAAGATCGACAGTGTCACCAAATTAGGGTTTTGGTCGACCAGGGCCTCCAGATGGAAATTTTCATCTGGGCACAAGTCAATGATCCAAAACATAACCTAATATACTTCATGGAACCTCATGAACCCATGCATCAAGTCAATTTTGCCTCAGGGGATGCATTCATCAAAAATCAGGAATTAGGGTTTCTTGACCTAATTCACCCCTAAGTTGACTTTTGGGACAAACCATGAGCCAAGACCTCAAGAGATGATTTGAGGGTCTCTAATATACCATATTGATCCATTTGGGACAATGGATTAATCCAAGAAGTTTGAGCAACAAGTCTCAATTTCATATGCACCACAATTAGGGTTTTAAGAGAAAAGTCAACTGTAACTTTGACTTTTGACCAGGACATGCTCCCAAACCCTAATACATGATTGAATATACCCTATGACACCCATGGAACATGTCCATCAAGTTTGATTTAGGTCAAGGACATGATTTCCTGAAGAATTGCACAGTTTGGAATTCATCTGATAAAAAGTCAACTGTGCACAAAAGTCAACTTTGACTTTTTGAGATTTTTCACCAAAATGGATTTTTAACCCTAAAATGATGTTAATGTATGATTTGAATCATCATTCATCAAGAAAAATCAAGAAAAGTGAGATAACTTGTAAAAGGGGTAACCATAAAACTTAGAAATTTTTCTAAGTTAAAAATAAAGTGGCAAAGGTACCAACTTTGGAGGACCATAACTCCTAAACCACAAGGCCATTTTTTCTCATCCAAAGATGGATTTGTAGCCCTCATTATCACCTACAAAAACTTCAACTACAAGTCATTCCAATTCATTAAGGATTTTGAGTTATGGAGTGATCAAAGTGGCTGAAAAGTGAAAATGTCACTTTTTCCAACACTTAGTGAAATTTTCACTAAGTCAGATTCTGCCTCACTTTTTGCCAAATGTAGGGGGATTTTTCACTTGGAATCAAAAGAGATCAAAACCAAACTTGTTTAAACAGTTGTTGTATCATGTAAGAGCTTTCCAAAATGGCCAAGAACATTGCCAAATTCAACCTACACCATGAGATACAACATTGCCAAGTTGCCTTGCTGAAATCTGTCAAGGCGAGGCAGAATTTGCAACTTTGGTCGATTTGCCAAAATCAGCCAAATTCAATTGCTCCTATCCACTTGGACACCTCAGAGGATTGAATCAAAAGGGGACAATCACTGAGCCAAGCCTTCAAAGTCCATGGAACAAGAAATAACATGTTGAACCTAGAATGGCCAAAATAGGGACAAGACTTCAAATTTGGAATGAGGCATTCAATGGAACCATCAAGATGGCATGGACTGAGCCATTCTCATCTGAAATCAGTCAAGACTTATCCAAGACCAAGGGGACCATAGCTCTGTGCCCTAACCTCTAGTCAATGGCTAGAGGAGACTTGCATTTCCATTGGCCAACATTGAGGAAACACCTGCTGCAGTTTCCATTCACTGTGGATCCCAAAACAAACTTGATCTACTATAAATAGAGCTCAATTGTGGTCAGTTTGAGTACACCAAAGCCATCTAACAGATGCTTTCCTCAAAATCTCTTCTTTCAGTCCAATTTTGCCTTCTAAGGCAAGTCACTATCGGGTTTTGAGTTTGAGAGCAATTCCAATCAAACCAATCACTCACACACCTCACATACATCACATATGAGCTGATCAAACACTTAGATTACTTCTGAAACATCAATTTCACAAAATCACCAGCTGGTTGCTCAAGGTTTTAACCAAAGTGCAGCTGAGGTACCACAAAATGATCCAGCCAATTTCAATCAAGTCCAACCACCCAAACACAATCCATAGGGTGTAGGGAAGCTGTTCAGATCATCACCACTCATCTGTAACACCTCCAAATCAAAAATCACTTTGAACTTGCTGTCACGACTTGGAGGTAAGCACATACTTGGTCATCTCTCAATCTATGCATATTTCCTCGCACAATAATTTGGCCATATGTTCATAATCATGCATGGAATGTTTTCCCTCAATTAATTGCATTGTTTGAATCGTGTATCAAAAATCCTAGCCTTCATGCAGAAATTAGGGTTCTTGAGGTCTCTTCGTGATTTCTTGTTGTATGTTTAATTTAAATGAAATTAAAGTACATAGACATGATCGTGAGGTTGAGACGAGCATAATGATATGTGGATTGCATGATATGATTACGTATTCATGGAGATTGGATAGAAAATGAAAATCTGAGGAACCAAGAACACGCGCGTGTTCTTCAGCTGTTCTTGGCGCCATTTTTCATATATTCAAATATTTGAATTTTGTGATTTTGTTTAATTGATTCAAAAATTAATTTCTCTCTGAGTTTTAATGATTTTGAGTTGATTCTTTTTTTAATAATTCACAAAAATGTTAAAATATTTTATTTTCACAAAAAATCCCAAAAATATTATTTATTTCATATAATTGATATTTTTGTAAAGAATTAATATTTTGATTGTTTTTGGCATTTTAAATATTTTTTCTACATTGATTTTGCAACTTTTGATGCTTTCTAATTATTTTGTAGGTCAATACTTAATTTTTGAAGCATTAATCCAAGATCACAATTTGTTTTCCATGTGTTAAACAATTTTTGATCATTTTAATTGAATTTTTATTCAATTAAATACATTTTGAAAACAAATTAGGGTTTTGGATTAATTCAACCCTCATAAATCATTTTCAAAACTCTTTGGGCCTCTTGAGAGAGTGTAAGACCCATCCCCCCTTGTACAAAAACTTTTTTGGGCCTCACTCATTGTATAAGTCCCTCTGTACAAGTAAACAGCGCGATCGTCGCCCGTTTAAAAATAAAAATAACCTTGGGCCTCTCCTTGAGCTATAAGACCCATTCAAAACACTTTGGGCCTCTATTAGAGTGTAAGACCCAATCCCCCTTTTAACCAAAACATTTTGGGCCTCACTTATTGTATAAGTCCCTCTGCGTTAAAAGAAAACCTCGGCGCGATCGCCATTTATAAACGAAAAATCATTTGGGCCTACCCTCGTGTTATAAGCCCCACTCTTTTTTCTTTAAACCTTTTTGGGCCTCTTGAGAGAGTGTAAGACCCATCCCTTTGTACAGAAAACCTTTTTGGGCCCCAGTCACTTGTATAAGTCCCGCTGTACAAAGTCAAACAGTGTGCTCACTGATAAAACCCTGGGCCTCTCCTTGAGCTGTAAGCCCCAAATCTTTCTTTTTCAAAGCACTTTCTCCTTTGATTTTGAATATACTGTTGTTTTCAATCTTTCTTTGTTGAACAACTAACCAAATAGCATGGAAGCACTACAACCGAGTAAGTGGTTATCGCTTTCGTTTACTGCTTTCATATTATAAACTGTATTGTGGGGCTGCTCACTGTAAGTCTCCTTTCATAAACTCATATCTACTGTGTAATAATAGTATAGATATTTCGAGTTTCCCCGGCTACTACGTCTAGAACTAGGTGACGCCGTTTCATTTATTCATAGAAATAGACGCCTAGATCCCCAATAGGAGCACCAGATACAGTCTTTTCTTCGGCTGTCCTCCTTAGGAATCGTCAAGAAGCTCTACTCCCCAAGATGAATGTATTCTCCGTGAATGGCATCTTTGAGTTTCTTCCAAATTCTCGAACTTTCCTGACTTGATCTATTCCTTGTGGATAGCTTGCCTTGAATGTCTCGGGGTTTGGGTACCCACTACGGTCATAATCTTGGACCTTAACTAAGGAACCCTCTTTAAAAGCTAAAAGTCGCTGGATAGTAAACCTCGCACGTTTACCAGTGGTTTTTATCTTTAAAAGAGTTATCTCTCCTAATGGAAAGGAGATGATAGACCCACGGGCTTCTTAAAAGCATCGGCCTCCTCTTGGGCATTATTCAAGGACACTACGGCTTCTTAGAAGTATTCACAGCCTCCTCTTAGGCTTCGTATAATGATCTCTTCCTCCAGGAATGATAGCCTCCTCTTGGGCTTCGTACAAGGACCCGTCGGCTTCTTAAAAGTTTCCAGCCTCCTCTTGGGCTTCGTACAAATTGTCCCGACGACCTCCTAGAGGTATAGGAACAGAACCTAGTCATCCTTATAGAACAGTCCTTTCATAGAGTCTACTACTGTTTCTCAAAACATAGTATAAAAGATGACACTCTAGACTTAGACAGTCTAATCTCCTTGAGTCTCAAAGACATTCTCAAGTGACCCCTTCGTTAAATAGGAAGGAAACCCGCAGACTCGGACAGTCTCAACACCCTTTGGATTTCCCGCTTCCTCAAAGAAAAGGAAACAACCCCGATCCTCAGATCTAACCCACGAGTACAGTGATGCTCATATAAGAACTGTTTTTCTCTTTCAAAATCAGTATACTGGACCTGTCACTTAACTGACATAGCCTCCTCTTGGGCTTTGTACAATGACTCTCCCTAGCGGAGTCAAACAACGTTTTAGCCTCTCTCTCGGGCTTTGTACGAGACACACAAGGACTCCCTCGTTGAGTCAAACAAACAATAGCCTCTATCTCGGGCTTTATACGAGATACCAAAAGATTCCCTCGTTGAGTCAAAATCTTTAGCCTCTCTCTCGGGCTTTGTACGAGACACAAAATAGCCTCCTCTTAGGCTTTGTATAATGATTTTCCTAGCGGAAATTAGCCACCTCTTAGGCTTTGTATAAGAAAACCACTGGTTGATCCAATCAACCTTTTAGCATCAAAGCTGTGCCTCGTTCACAGTACACAAACATCAACAACTCCTTTCCCTTCATCTAATCGCTGTAAGCGGCAAGCCTCTGGATCATCTATATCCATGCCACTGTCCCTCTTTTAGCATAATGAATTCCTAAGGAAAGATGGCATTGCTCTACACTGAGTTAAAGTCTTCTCCTTCAGGTTAAAACCCTTTCTTCAGAAATTATGGCATTGCTCGGATCCGCATATCCCAGTTAAAGTAATTCTCCTTCTCCCCTCTTTAGAGATGACAAATTCTCTCTAAAGTCGAGGTCTTTCAGCTTCACGTCTTGGGCTTTGTACAAGACACAAATAGACCTTTCAGCTTCACATCTTGGGCTTTGAACAAGATACAAACTACCTTTCGCTTCACGTCTTGGGCTTTGAACAAGACACCAAAAACCAATTTCCTCCCATAGAATAGGAGGAACTACGAACGCTCTGATTTCCCTGTTTCGGTAAACGGGAATACATAGGCATAAGATCGAAAGAAAAGATCTTAGCGAGCGCAATCAACAAAAAACCCAAATCCCATATCTCCATCAATCAAATGCAGTATTTCAAAAGCATCAGTCCTAACATCCGAATCCTTGTTCCCCGCCAGAAACCTTCTGCCCAGGTAAAAAAGAAAGAAAACAGTATTGGCAAAAATACAAATAACCAGTACAAAGGCCCCCCACATTGATAGCATCCGTAACCTAACAGACCGCTGTTTAAACTCAGTATTTAAAGCAGGGTTAATTGGAGACATCTATTTCCCTTCCTTATTCAGCTCACAATAGGATAAAAAATGAATCGACCTGTAGTTTTAAGCTCAACCGCAAAGGGCGACCAGCGCTTAAGAACCGCGTCCAAAATCGCTCGCTGTAGAAAAAGTGGCGCCCACCGTGGGGCCAAATCTTCTTTCTTAAACGTTTAAGGTGGAAACCTTGGACAAACCTTTTTTCTCTTCACTTGTGTGAATACCACAGATTGGGGCTTCCGCCGGGGAACCCATTTCTGTCAGGAACTTAGGAATCATAGCTTTATAAGTCTAGGATGATTAAGACAAATATATATACTGCTTTTCCTAATTGCTATACGTGTTTATTTTTCTGCTACTAGGAATGCGTGTGATGCCGCATGTGGTGAGAATGAGTATACACTTAAGATAAGTGATGGCGACGGGGTCGACCGTCAACCTCAGTGGAGGCTGACCAACGCAACCCATTCACTCTTCTAGCCAATGGGCCAGTTGTTAAGTCTGAGAAGCTGAGGAGCCAAACCCTTTCGTAGTATGAAAACTATCGGAAATAGTTGTTACGCGATACTACCCTCATTTGAGGCTGGTGATCTATTATCGGTGAATGGCACTTACTCTAAGATTGCTTTACAACTCGCTGGCGATTCGCTTGTTGTCTTGCTTTCCTGGGAGGAGCTGATGATAATGAGTACAGGTACAAAAATCACCCTAGTATAAACCTTTGGGGATGGGTAGAGCCTTGACTTCATGACAACGACCCTTTGACCCCATGTTTTTTCTATGTTTTTGTGTGCTGCATTCATGCATTCATTTAATAAAACATTAAAACATTCAAAAAACTTTCTCTTCTAGTCTCTCTGTTTTTCAAATTAAACTAAGACTGTCATTGTAAATATCAGAGAAGAGGATTACGCTAATGGATTTCGGTAGAAGGAGAACTCACCAGTATACCTTCAAGGTTCCAAAACTAGGGGATTTGAGAAGGTTAGCAAGGATGATCGTTAACCCAGAGGCTTTCAGAGCCAAGCACGGTGGTTTGCTACCACTGTTAAGAGTCCATGTGATTAAGGGGATCATGGACGCGCTCATTCAATTCTACGATCCGGTTTATCACTGTTTCACATTCCCAGATTACCAGCTATCACCAACGCTGGAGGAGCATTCTCATCTGACTGATTTACATACCACTGATCGAGCTCCATTTTCTGGACTGGAAGAAATTCCAAAGAATCAGACTATTGCAATAGCAATTCATTTGGACGAGTCTGAGGTCAGGACTCACATGACCACTAAGGGTGGCATCCAAGGTTTGCCAGCCCAGTTCTTGACAAAAAAGGCTCTATACTTCGCTAGTATAGGGAACGGGACTGCTTTTGAAAGCATCTTTGTCTTGCTCACCTACGGGTTATTTTTGTTTCCCAACATCAATAACTTCGTCGGTATCAACGCTATTAAGGTTTTTCTCATTGGAAACCCTATGCCGACTTTGCTTGCAGATGCGTATCATTCTGTACACTTGGGAAATTTGTACAGCGGAGGAGAGATCACATGCTGTATACCTTTGCTTTACAAATGGTTTATCTCTCACTTGCCCAAGTCTGCTGCTTTTTGGGATTGCAAGAGTGTCTCACGTTGGTCGCAGAAGATCATGTCTCTTACCAACTCTGATATAGATTGGTGTAATAGGATTTATGAGGGAATTAGAGTCATTGACCGTTGTGGAAACTTCCCCAGCATACCCCTCATAGGAACTAAAGGAGGAATCAACTATCATCCGATATTGGTTCTTCGTCAATTTGGATACCCGATGAGACATATCCCACTGGGTGTTTATCTGGAAGGTCTTTTCTTCAAAGAAGGAGAAAGTGACAGAGCACTAAAGATGGAAATAGTGCAAGCTTGGAAACATGTTCATAAGAAAGGACGAGAGTCTCTGGGAAAACCGGACTATGTCTCGGTGGAGCCTTATCTCCATTACTAGAGCTCTCAAGCTAAAGATGCCTTATCCTAGTTACGGAATTCTTCCACCGAGGGAAACTGTCATGTACTTCATGACGGAAACTGAAAAGCCTCAGGTTACTCTCAACAAAGTTCAAAAGGAAAGAAGATCTTGGAAGAACAAGTACCGCACCCTCGACGTAGAGTGTATCCAAATACAGCAACTACTAAAAGAGAAAGATGCTCTGATTGAAATTTTGGAGCAGCATGCTGTAGAGAATCAAGATGACCAAAGGAATTTGCTCGCTCCTTTCACCTGGCAAAGGAGTGACAACCCAACAACGGCCCAAGCGCCCCGGTTAAAGAAGAGGAATCGGGACCCATTAGTTTAGGTTTCTGTTTCTGCACTTTGTAATCTACTGTATTTCCATTTCTGTAATTCTTTGGAATTCAATAAAAAGGGGTTTCCCCACTGTTTGATATTTGCAATCTAATTGTCGAAGTTTATTTTGATTAAACAAAAAAAACAATTAATATAATCATTGCATTCGTCATTCTCACATCGCGTATTCTCCTTACCTACGAATCTCACGTTTGTGTCTCGATTCTAGAGTCAAACTGTCTCATTCGTACAATACTCGGGCCAATCGTCAGAAAAAGATGGATGATCACGAGGAAGAAAACAGAGAATTGAAAGAAGAGCTCGACGCTCTGAGAGAGGATATGAGAAAGCTTCGTAACGACATGCAAGCCATGGCAGAAGCTCAGCTACAAAGAACTGTGATCCCAGAGATCACCTCAACGCCCATAGTAGAGAAGTATGATCCTAGGTATCAGATACCGAAAGATCGTCCTTGGGGCATGCCTGTTAACTATATCTCGGAAGGATATGTTCCGCCGATCACTGAAGATCAGGGAATCGCAATAGAAGCCGCTGGGCCTGAAGGTTACAAACTTCGGGAAAGCGAAGATGCCAGGGGCATACTCAAGACTCCTGAAGGTTACAAACTTTGGGAGGCGCCAAGACTTACTGCCGTAGTCACGGTACTACCCCATGTGGTGCACACTGTCCCGGAAGGACAGATTCCACAGACACCTTCTGGTAAGAAGGAAACTATGTTTGACAGAATGGATGAATTCCAGGAGCAGTTCTTGGAAATGCAGAAAGAGCTGCAAGCCATTCGCGGTCAGGATCTATTTGGAAAGGACGCCGCAGACCTCTGCTTGGTCCCAAATGTGAAAGTCCCGCACAAGTTCCAAGTGCCCGACTTTGAAAAATACAAGGGTAACTCTTGCCCTCAGAGCCATCTGGTGATGTACGCTCGGCGGATGTCAGCTCAGACGGAGAATCAGGACCTGCTGATTCACTACTTCTAGGATAGTTTAACCGGTGCCGCACTCAAATGGTACATGGGTTTAAACCGTACTACGATCAGTACATTCAGAGATCTTGGTACTGCCTTCGTCCAACAATACAAGTACAATTTGGACATGGCACCCGACAGAGATCAACTCAGATCAATGTCGCAAAAGGACAAAGAAACCTTTAAGGAGTATGCTCAAAGGTGGCGTGAAATTGCCGCTCAAATTTGTCCACCTCTTGAGGAAAAAGAGATGACAAAAATCTTCTTAAAGACCTTAAGCTCATTTTACTATGACCGAATGATTGCCAGTGCACCCAGTGATTTCACCAAAATGGTCGGCATGGGTGTACGTCTTGAGGAAGCTGTCTGAGAAGGACGTTTAGTAAAAGACACTGGATCAACGAGCGGTACTAAAAAATACGGTAGTGCTCTCCCTAAGAAAAAAGAGCAAGATATTGGGAATATCTCTCTCGGAAAGCAAAGGCGACGTTATCAGCCAGTAGCAGCTGTTACTCCTGCTATCGGCCCCGCGCCTGTTCCTATGTATCAACCTCAGGTTGCGCAGAGCCAACCTGACCAACAAAGGACACAACAGCCCCTTCAGTAGGCTCGTCCTCCATATAACAACAACCGTACAACACGGCCACCAGGATTTGATCCTATACCCGTAACGTACGCAGAGCTGTTTCCGTTACTGCTGGCTAAGGGGCACATTCAGACTAAATCTCCTCTTACAGTACCGGAAAATCTGCCTTTTTGGTTTAAGGTGGATCAGACATGCCCTTATCATCAAGGAGGTTCAGGGCATAACATTGAGACTTGTCTCAATTTCAAGTCCGACGTGCAAAAACTTGTTAGGAGCGGGGTCTTATCTTTCAAAGATACGAATCCCAATGTTCTTACGAACCCGCTGCCTCAACATGAGAAAACTGCAGTCAATCTGATTGAGAAAGAGACTAACAATGTCTATCAAATTCATGATGTACTCTTGTTGAAGACCAATCTGGTCAGGATACATTGTAGACAGAGTGGATATGGCCATGCGCCACCTCATAATTATCACCAGTGTGGTATCTGCTCTAAAGACAACCAGGGATGTTCTGTAGTGCAAGCAGCGCTACAGGAGCAAATGGATCTTGGATGGATCCAAGAGCACCGAGTTCGTGGAGTTAACATGGTTTACACGAATTCCAACGTCATTCAAAACCACGACATCCGTGCGATGAATGTCAACTTGGTGGCGATGCACTCAAGGCAAAGCCAGTATCATAATCTGTCGCGGCACGATTACAGTTCCTGTCTGATTTGCTCAGTAAATAAACAGGGATGCTCTTTCATACAAGAGGCCCTCCAGCGTCAGATGGATCTTGGATGGATCCGAGACTACCATGATAGGAACTCCTATCAAATCAACATGGTTCAGATCTTTGACATTCGCGTGATGAATACCAACCTGGTAGAGTTACATGCTGAGCAGGTCCGACTCGGATTCTTAATATCACATGATTATCAAAATTGAAAAGCAGGTTGCGAAAACGATCGAGGTTGTACCCTTGTCCAGGAGGCACTTCAGCACTTGTTAAATCACTGGTGGATGCCAATCTATATGGACGAAGATACTCAGTGAATTAGTATCAATCACAGGAATCCTACTCGTCGTCAAAGTCAGGATGTCCGATCAATGGAAGGTAACCTAGTGAGGTTACATTGTATTCAAAGTGGGCGTGGCCAGGTGCCACCAAACAACTATGACAGTTGTAGCGTCTGTTCGGAAAGTAACCAAGGGTGTTACCTTGTGAGAGCAGCTCTTCAGGGTCAGGTCGATCATGGAGAAATTCGTCCATATCCAGGTTCAGGACCCATCATTTGGTCGCCGAACTACCTTGCCGAGCATGTTGAGGATGTTGTCACGATCTCTGGTCATCACAGGACCAGGGATGTTTTTGCCATCATCCCTCTACTTGACGAATCTAGAGTTCCCAACCGGGAACGGATCAAGGTTACTTATGATGGTCAGAAAAATCAGAAGGTTCCCATAGTCGTCTATCTACCGGGGCCACTACCGTATAAATCAGCTAAGGCAATCCCTTACAAATACGGTGCAACAATAATCGAGAATGGAAAGGAAATTCCATTACCCTCCGTCGTGAATATTGCAGACATCAGTCGTGTAACACGGAGCGGTGGAATCTTCAACCGAGGAGTTGGAGAACCTAACAATGAAAAGGAACCTCAGACAGAAGTTCCCAGTCCACCAGTCGGTCAATCCAGTAATCCCGACTTTTCAAAAGACAAAGATGAGATGCTAAAGCTCATCCAAAGGAGTGAATACAACATTGTTGATCAACTGTTACAGACTCCTTCAAAGATCTCAGTATTATCACTGTTACTCAGTTCAGAAGCACACAGAGAGGCTCTACAGAAAGTCTTGGAGCAAGCCTTTGTGGAACAGGATGTAACAATCAGACAATTCGATAGCATTGTCTCTAACATCACTTCCTGCAATAATTTGGGATTTAGTAATGAGGAATTACCTGAAGAGGGTCGCCGTCATAACATGGCGCTCAATATCACAGTTAACTGCCAGGGCGATGCTTTAGCCAACGTACTGGTAGACACAGGGTCAGCCCTGAATGTTATGCCAAAGTCCACTTTGACGCAATTATCATTCAAGGGCCCTCCGATGAGAGTCAGCGAGGTCGTCGTCAAAGCATTCAGCGGATCCAGAAAAACAGTTATCGGCGAAGTTGATCTTCCCATAACTATTGGTCCTCACACTTTCCAAATCACTTTCCAGGTCATGGACATCTGGGCAACATACAGTTGTTTATTAGGAAGACCTTGGATACATCAGGCTGGAGTGGTTACTTCAACCCTCCACCAAAAGCTAAAGTTTGTCAAGAACGATCAACTTGTCACGGTTTGTGGGGAACAAGCCTTGCTTGTGAGCAACTTATCATCATCTACTTGTGTGGAACCCGAGGAGGTTATTGGAATTCAGTTCCAAGCACTGACGGTGAGCAAGGACAATCAATTCAAAGAAGGAACTTCCATTTCTTCATACAACGATGCTATCAAAGCGGTCGAGAGTACCGATACAACCGGATGGGGACAGCTTGTCATTCCTATTGACAATAAAACAAAGAAGGGTCTTGGTTTTTCTGCAACCTGTACCCAGACAGCTGCCAACGATGAAAGTCTTCATCCCCTTCAAAACTTCTTCCACAGTGGAGGTTTTCTTCACCCAGTGTCTCAAGCAGTACATGCCGTCAATGAGGAAGATCCCTCTGACACAGGATGAAAGTCCTACCTTAACGAGGACAGTTATATGTCTCAGCAAGAGGTGCCTACGCCATTTTGCTATCCCGCACAGAGTCCGAGATTTATACCAAGGTCAGACGTCGAAATGATCTACGGAGATTGTGATCCGGAAGGATGCTGTGCTCCGCCAAATTCATTAGAGGAAGACACTCCGATGAAAGACAACTTTGACCACAATTACTATGGCCCGATGGATGGCCTGCCAATGTGGCAGCCTTACCCAGGAGACTTGGGGCAAGAAAGTCAGCCGAACAATGAAACTCAGCTGAGCATCATTGAACAGAATACCTGTATCCCCACCATGTCATGGGATCAACACTCAGGTCATTCAGAAACTACTCAACATGAAGATGAATTCGCAACGATTGCAGGACTTGAATTCATCAACTATGCTTTTCCCGATGTCAACGTCATCGAGAGGGATGACTTCTCCAGTTCCAAAGAAGTGTGGGACACCCTAGGACAACCAAGTGGAAAGTACGACTTTATGGTCAAGTACACTGCGCCCGAAAGCTCTTGTATCAGGTTCGAAGACATTCAGCCAACTGGATGGGGAGATACAGCTGAGAGCACAAATGCTATGCAAAATACAACAGAGGAATCCTCTTACGACAATTCTGCTTGGGAGACAGATTCCAATGATCCTGCTCCACCAGAAATCAGCGTCATTTCTGAAGACAAATCAAGGAAGGTGCCAGACTTTATGATTCATCGAGGAGTTCACCACCAGTGGGTCGCTGTCGAGGTTCCGAAGGTCGTTCATCAGTCAAAGTAATTCCCATCTTTAACCTTTCACCCTGCCCAGGTGAAACGGATATTTTGATAGGGCTCGTTTTCTGTAAATTTCCCTCTTCGCTTTGCCCAAAGCGACAGAGTTTTGTTTTATAGGGCTGTAGTTTCAAGATTCGACTTGTTCATTAATAAAATAACGTCGTTCTGTAATTTCCGCATTAATTGCTGTTTTCTCTTTTTGCTTTTTCAGAAAATGGTAATCCTAAAAAACATTCAATAATAAAAACAAGCAGTGAAATAAAACACTGCGCACACTTGCTTTTTCTCTATCTCTTCTAAACACGAATTATCACGTCATGCAGATTGCTTGTTTTAAACCCCGTTGAAACATACGATCTAATGCCTTCTCCCAACTTTGAGTTCCCGTTATTCGAGGCTGAAGAAAAAAATGACGACCAAATTCCAGAAGAGATCTCCCGACTACTCAGACAAGAGGAAAGGTCCATTGAACCTCACCAAGAGCCATTGGAAACGGTAAACTTGGTTTCAGAAAAAGAGAGAAAAGAAATCAGGATCGGAGCACTGCTCAGTCCAACTGCCAGAGAGGGTTTGATAAAGCTTCTCAAAGAATTTCCCGATGTATTCGCTTGGTCCTATCAGGATATGCCAGGGTTGGATACCAGCATCGTGGAACATCATTTACCGTTAAGATCAGAATATCCGCCAGTAAAGCAAAGGTTGAGACGCACTCACCCGGACATGGCCATCAAAATCAAGGAGGAGGTACAGAAACAGATCGACGCGGGTTTCCTCGCTACATCTGAATATCCTCAATGGTTAGCCAACATCGTACCCATTCCCAAAAAGGACGGAAAGGTTAGAATGTGTGTCGATTACAGAGATCTGAACAAGACAAGTCCAAAGGACGACTTTCCTTTACCACACATTGACATGTTGGTTGACAGCACAGCAAAGTTCAAAGTATTCTCCTTCATGGATGGATTCTCGGGCTATAACCAGATCAAAATGGCACCGAAAGACATGGAGAAAACTTCGTTCATTACCCCATGGGGTACCTTTTGTTACAAGGTAATGCCGTTCGGTTTGAAGAATGCCGGGGCAACCTATCAAAGAGCCATGACTACTCTGTTTCATGACATGATACACAAAGAAATTGAGGTATATGTCGATGATTTGATTGCAAAATCAAGAACAGAGGATGAGCACATTGAACATCTGTCAAAATTGTTCGAACGTCTAAGAAAATTCAAGCTCCGCTTGAATCCCAACAAGTGCACCTTCGGTGTCCGTTCGGGGAAATTACTAGGGTTCATCGTCAGCCAGAAAGGAATTGAAGTTGATCCTGACAAGGTCAAGGCCATTCAAGAAATGCCTTCTTCGAAAACTGAAAAACAAGTCAGAGGATTCCTGGGACGTTTAAACTACATCTCCAGATTCATATTCCTTATGACCACGACGTGTGCGCCGATTTTCAAATTACTCAAAAAGAACCAGGATTGCGTTTGGTCAGAAGATTGCCAAACCGCCTTCGACAGTATCAAGGAATAACTGTTGAATCCTCCGATTCTATCACCTCCAGTGGAAGGAAGACCACTGATCATTTACCTCACAGTCCTAGAGGACTCAATGGGATGTGTACTTGGCCAACAAGACGAAACTAAACGGAAAGAGTCTGCCATTTACTATATAAGCAAGAAATTCACCGACTGCGAGACTCAGTACACAATGCTTGAGAAAACTTGTTGTGCTTTGGCTTGGGCAGCCAAACGTCTTCGCCATTACATGATTCGTCATACTACTTGGTTGGTCTCCGAAATGGGTCCAATCAAGTACGTTTTCGAAAAACCTGCTCTCACGGGAAGGATTGCCCGTTGGCAGATGTTACTATCAGAATATGACATAGAGTACCATGCTCAGAAAGCCGTTAAAGGAAGTATGTTAGCCGATCATTTGGCTCATCAACCGATTGACGATCAAGAATCAATCGGGTTTGACTTCCCAGACAAAGATGTCATGTATCTGAAGATGAAAGATTGCGATGAACCGCTACCCAGTGAAGGGCCAGAACCAGGTTCCCAGTGGGGACTTATCTTTGACGGAGCAGTCAATCATTATGGAAACGGAATTGGGGCAATCATTGTTACCCCTCAGGGTTCCCACATTCCTTTCACTGCCAGACTTACGTTCAAATGTACGAACAACGAGGCCGAATACGAAGCATGTATCATGGGTCTCGAAGAAGCGATTGATTTAAGGATCAAAAACTTGGACGTATACGGCGATTCAGCCTTGGTTATTAACCAGATAAAAGGAGATTGGAACACATACCAATCAGGATTGATTCCTTACAAAGACTATGCAAGAAGGTTGTTACCCTTCTTCAACAGAGTCGACTTTCATCACATCCCTCGTGATGAGAATCACATGGCTAATGCATTAGCCACTCTCTCTTCCATGATTAGTGTAGGTCGATGGAATGACATACCTAAGATCGACATCATGCGCCTTGAACGGCCCACTTACATCTTCGCGATTGAAGCAGTCATAGACGACAGACCTTAGTATCACGATATCAAATGCTTCCTTCAGAAACAAGAGTACCCATCTGGGGCACTCAGAAAAGACAGAAAAACCCTCAGAAGATTGGCTGGAAACTTCTTCCTGAGCGGTGACACTCTTTATAAGAGAAATTTTGACATGGTCTTGCTCTGATGCGTCGACAGACCAGAAGCAGACATGCTTATGAAAGAAATTCATGAAGGATCCTTTGGCACTCATGCCAACGGACACACAATGGCCAGAAAAATTCTGAGAGCAGGGTATTATTGGTTGACCATGGAATCCGACTGCTACAAGTACATGATGAGGTGTCACAAGTGTCAGATATACTCCGACAAAATTCATGTACCGCCATCACATCTCAAAGTTCTTTCTTCCCCGTGGCCATTTTCCATATGGGGAATCGATATGATTGGTATGATTGAGCCCAAGGCTTCAAACGGACATCGGTTCATCCTGGTAGCCATTGACTATTTCACCAAGTGGGTCGAAGCAGCGTCATTCGCCAATGTAACCCGACAAGTGGTGGTCCGATTTATCAAAAACAATATCATCTGCCGTTATGGTGTTCCAAGCGAGATCATTACTGATAATGGATCTAACTTGAACAATAAGATAATGAAAGAGTTGTGCGCAGAGTTCAGGATCGAACACCATAACTCATCTCCCTACCGACCCAAGATGAACGGAGCGGTAGAAGCAGCTAACAAGAACATCAAGAGGATCGTTCAAAAGATGGTTGTAACCTATAAAGATTGGCACGAAATGCTACCCTTTGCTCTTCATGGTTATCGCACATCTGTCCGTACTTCAACAGGGGCAACCCCTTTCTCTTTAGTATATGGCATGGAAGCAGTGCACCCCATAGAAGTAGAGATCCCATCAATCCGGGTATTGATGGAAGCTAAGCTCACCGAAGCTGAATGGTGTCAAAGTCGACACGACGAACTGAACCTGATCGAAGAAAAGCGAATCACGGCACTATGCCACGGTCAGTTGTATCAACAGAGAATGAAGAGGGCATTTGACAAAAAGGTCCGACCTCGTGTCTTCAGGAAAGGATACCTTGTGCTCAAGAAGATACAATTATTTCTCACTGATTCTCGGGGCAAATGGACCCCAAATTATGATGGCCCCTATGTGGTCATGAAAGCTTTCTCAGGCGGCGCCTTGAGACTTGCAACCATGGACGGAGAGGAATTTGCCTACCCCACGAATGTTGATGTAGTCAAGAAATACTTCGCCTAAAACTAAAAAAAAAATGTCTCGGTGGATTGAAAACCCGAAAGGGGGGTCCAGGCAAAAGTTAGAGACATGAAAAAAATCATCCCGATGGATTGGAAATCTCATAGTACAATCCATGCAAAAGTTAGGGAGAATGGCAAGTAACTATGTTCAACAGAGGCACGTCCCTCAGCAGCAGTTGCATCATCATCCGTCAGGAAAACTCCAGTCAAGGTCATCTTCGACAGAAGCTCAGGATGTCCCGAACTCAAAGTTGGTAGAAGGATAGTGGTCGTTATGTTTCAACGTAGCCCTTTTCCCTGTAAATTACCATTTTCTAACTTTGTATATACTCTTTGGAATCACGCGTTTGGCTGATCTCCATCTTATCAATAAAATTTGAGCCCTTGTACTTTTGTTTGTAATTCTTTACTTGTTTTAGCTTTACAGAACGACGTTGTTTAAACTTAATCAGCGATTCTTGAAATAAAACAAAAATAAATTTAGTTGTTAAACTTATTCTGCTTTTAAATTAAAGATGGCATTTCTTTTGACTGTTGAACATCAGAAGAACATCGATCGCTTCTCCCGAAGTAGGCGAACTCCAAAGTACAGAATCAAAGTACTCCTTCTAGACCAGTACTCCTGAATGAAAGATCAATAATGTTAGAGACCTTGTTTCGTCTGACACACCTCGGCCGAGTTCTCATCTCCTAAGCCCGATCAACATAGCTCCCAACGGGACTATCTCTCCTAAGCAAGGTGGAATTGCTATTTTGAACCAACGGTACTTCTTCGCCCCGCGATGGCCGAGTATCCAATTGTGTTCATCCATTAGTCTGTATGTCGCGTCTGTCTTGTCAGCATATACATACGTACTTCATGCATTTTTGATTTGCATTTACATTTCATATTGCATCGTTATCACTCTAGCCGGTCTTGTCCCCTAGTGATAAACAGTTTTCTCAATCGAGTTTGTCAGTTCTTTCCTCGTCAGGAAGTGTTGCGTCTGCACAATCTCACCACCAGTGTATCTTTAGATCAGAGTCGGCACTTGGCCACTTTGATAATTTGAACCTCTGATAGATTAAAGGACCTTCAACAGATGTCACTCTTCGCCAGTGAAGATGATATCCTCGCTTTCCCGGATTAAGGAAAATCCACAGAGAAAGCCTCGTGATCAGAGATTCGGCAGCACGCCAGTTTTGCTCCGAAAAACCACTGATGAGAAGGTCATTGGCACCTCAAAATTGGACCCCATCATATGGCGTTTCTCCGGGAAGATCCCGAGAAAAGTATGATGAAAGATCCCAAATGAAAACAGTCTCTCAAGAGACTCGCTTTCCCCAGTAGAAACAAATGGCGTCTCCAACGGAGAAGTTTGTACAACTCTACAACTCAGACGACTGGGTTCCCCAGCAAGTCTGACAGCAAAACATTTTCTACTCAAATGGCATCTCCCCAGGAAAATTCGGCGAGAAGTTTGAAGGAAAACCGCTACACATAGCGTCCCTTGTCAATAAAGTTTATTGACAAAATAAACTAAGACCAGTTCCTTGGTAGGAAACCAGGATCGAGGGGAAGTTTTTTTCAAAAGAAACTAAGACCAGTTCCTTGGTAGGAAACCAGGATCGAGGGGAAGTTAACAAAAGAAACTAAGACCAGTTCCTTGGTAGGAAACCAGGAACGAGGGGAAGTTCATTTCAGAGACTGAGACCAGTTCTTGGTAGGAAACCAAGAACGAGGGGAAGTTCAAAAGAAACTAAGACCAGTTCCTTGGTAGGAAACCAGGATCGAGGGGAAGTTTATTTCAAAAGAGACTGAGACCAGTTCTTGGTAGGAAACCAGGATCGAGGGGAAGTTTACCCTTTCTAAGCATCATTGCTCAGCAAAAGAAGATGAATGCGACCCGCCATTCATAACCACCATCAAAATTTCGGGTATTCCGGTATTTAATCCTCTTGCACCCCGAATGCCCGAATCCCTTCGTCATTCACACCTTCGGGTCCAAGAAGATTAAATAGGGGCATCTGTAATACCCCAAATTTTGACCACTTAGATTTCCCATCATTGTGAAAATCATCATCACAATATGGATGTACCTTTATGCTTCATTAGTCTCCCCAAAGATGGGTGAGCATCCACTACAATCAAAATTAGGGTTTCAAGCCCTCTCTGAGTGCTTAGACAAAGGATCAATCAAGAAATGACATGATCTTCAACTTGTCTAATTTCTTAAACATCCACAATGGATCAAAAAGGACTCCCACTTCAAGGATTAAGCACAAGGCTGCTCCCTTCTAGGTGGATCAAGTCTCAAGATCGACAGTGTCACCAAATTAGGGTTTTGGTCGACCAGGGCCTCCAGATGGAAATTTTCATATGGGCACAAGGCAATGATCCAAAACATAACCTAATATACTTCATGGAATCTCATGAACCCATGCATCAAGTCAATTTTGCCTCAGGGGATGCATTCATCAAAAATCAGGAATTAGGGTTTCTTGACCTAATTCACCCCTAAGTTGACTTTTGGGACAAACCATGAGCCAAGACCTCAAGTGATGATTTGAGGGTCTCTAATATACCATATTGATCCATTTGGGACAATGGATTAATCCAAGAAGTTTGAGCAACAAGTCTCAATTTCATCTGCACCACAATTAGGGTTTTAAGAGAAAAGTCAACTGTAACTTTGACTTTTGACCAGGACATGCTCCCAAACCCTAATACATGATTGAATATACCCTATGACACCCATGGAACATGTCCATCAAGTTTGATTTAGGTCAAGGACATGATTTCCTGAAGAATTGCACAGTTTGGAATTCATCTGATAAAAAGTCAACTGTGCACAAAAGTCAACTTTGACTTTTTGAGATTTTTCACCAAAATGGATTTTTAACCCTAAAATGATGTTAATGTATGATTTGAATCATCATTCATCAAGAAAAATCAAGAAAAGTGAGATAACTTGTAAAAGGGGTAACCATAAAACTTAGAAATTTTTCTAAGTTAAAAATAAAGTGGCAAAGGTACCAACTTTGGAGGACCATAACTCCTAAACCACAAGGCCATTTTTTCTCATCCAAATATGGATTTGTAGCCCTCATTATCACCTACAAAAACTTCAACTACAAGTCATTCCAATTCATTAAGGATTTTGAGTTATGGAGTGATCAAAGTGGCTGAAAAGTGAAAATGTCACTTTTTCCAACACTTAGTGAAATTTTCACTAAGTCAGATTCTACCTCACTTTTTGCCAAATGTAGGGGGATTTTTCACTTGGAATCAAAAGAGATCAAAACCAAACTTGTTTAAACAGTTGTTGTATCATGTAAGAGCTTTCCAAAATGGCCAAGAACATTGCCAAATTCAACCTACACCGTGAGATACAACATTGCCAAGTTGCCTTGCTGAAATCTGTCAAGGCGAGGCAGAATTTGTAACTTTGGTCGATTTGCCAAAATCATCCAAATTCAATTGCTCCTATCCACTTGGACACCTCAGAGGATTGAATCAAAAGGGGACAATCACTGAGCCAAGCCTTCAAAGTCCATGGAACAAGAAATAACATGTTGAACCTAGAATGGCCAAAATAGGGACAAGACTTCAAATTTGGAATGAGGCATTCAATGAAACCATCAAGATGGCATGGACTGAGCCATTCTCATCTGAAATCAGTCAAGACTTATCCAAGACCAAGGGGACCATAGCTCTGTGCCCTAACCTCTAGTCAATGGCTAGAGGAGACTTGCATTTCCATTGGCCAACATTGAGGAAACACCTGCTGCAGTTGCCATTCACTGTGGATCCCAAAACAAACTTGCTCTACTATAAATAGAGCTCAATTGTGGTCAGTTTGAGTACACCAAAGCCATCTAACAGATGCTTTCCTCAAAATCTCTTCTTTCACTCTAATTTTGCCTTCTAAGGCAAGTCACTATCGGGTTTTGAGTTTGAGAGCAATTCCAATCAAACCAATCACTCACACACCTCACATACATCACATATGAGCTGATCAAACACTTAGATTACTTCTGAAACATCAATTTCACAAAATCACCAGCTGGTTGCTCAAGGTTTTAACCAAAGTGCAGCTGAGGTACCACAAAATGATCCAGCCAATTTCAATCAAGTCCAACCACCCAAACACAATCCATAGGGTGTAGGGAAGCTGTTCAGATCATCACCACTCATCTGTAACACCGCCAAATCAAAAATCACTTTGAACTTGCTGTCACGACTTGGAGGTAAGCACATACTTGGTCATCTCTCAATCTATGCATATTTCCTCGCACAATAATTTGGCCATATGTTCATAATCATGCATGGAATGTTTTCCCTCAATTAATTGCATTGTTTGAATTGTGTATCAAAAATCCTAGCCTTCATGCAGAAATTAGGGTTCTTGAGGTCTCTTCGTGATTTCTTGTTGTATGTTTAATTTAAATGAAATTAAAGTACATAGACATGATCGTGAGGTTGAGACGAGCATAATGATATGTGGATTGCATGATATGATTACGTATTCATGGAGATTGGATAGAAAATGCAAATCTGAGGAACCAAGAACACGCGCGTGTTCTTGGCGCCATTTTTCATATATTCAAATATTTGAATTTTGTGATTTTGTTTAATTGATTCAAAAATTAATTTCTCTCTGAGTTTTAATGATTTTAAGTTGATTCTTTTTTTAATAATTCACAAAAATGTCAAAATATTTTATTTACACAAAAAATACCAAAAATATTATTTATTTCATATAATTGATATTTTTGTAAAGAAATAATATTTTGATTGTTTTTGGCATTTTAAATATTTTTTCTACATTGATTTTGCAACTTTTGATGCTTTCTAATTATTTTGTAGGTCAATACTTAATTTTTGAAGCATTAATCCAAGATCACAATTTGTTTTCCATGTGTTAAACAATTTTTGATCATTTTAATTGAATTTTTATTCAATTAAATACATTTTGAAAACAAATTAGGGTTTTGGATTAATTCAACCCTCATAAATCATTTTCAAAACTCTTTGGGCCTCTTGAGAGAGTGTAAGACCCATCCCCCCTTGTACAAAAACTTTTTTGGGCCTCACTCATTGTATAAGTCCATCTGTACAAGTAAACGGCGCGATCGTCGCCTGTTTAAAAATAAAAATAACCTTGGGCCTCTCCTTGAGCTATAAGACCCATTCAAAACACTTTGGGCCTATATTAGAGTGTAAGACCCAATCCCCCTTTTAACCAAAACATTTTGGGCCTCACTTATTGTATAAGTCCCTCTGCGTTAAAAGAAAACCTCGGCGCGATCGCCATTTTTAAACGAAAAATCATTTGGGCCTACCCTCGTGTTATAAGCCCCACTCTTTTTTCTTTAAATCTTTTTGGGCCTCTTGAGAGAGTGTAAGACCCATCCCTTTGTACAGAAAACCTTTTTGGGCCCCAGTCACTTGTATAAGTCCCGCTGTACAAAGTTAAACAGTGCGCTCACTGATAAAACCCTGGGCCTCTCCTTGAGCTGTAAGCCCCAAATCTTTCTTTTTCAAAGCACTTTCTCCTTTGATTTTGAATATACTGTTGTTTTCAATCTTTCTTTGTTGAACAACTAACCAAACAGCATGGAAGCACTACAACCGAGTAAGTGGTTATCGCTTTCGTTTACTGCTTTCATATTATAAACTGTATTGTGGGGCTGCTCACTGTAAGTCTCCTTTCATAAACTCATATCTACTGTGTAATAATAGTATAGATATTTTGAGTTTCCCCGGCTACTACGTCTAGAACTAGGTGACGCCGTTTCATTTATTCATAGAAATAGACGCCTAGATCCCCAATAGGAGCACCAGATACAGTCTTTTCTTCGGCTGTCCTCCTTAGGAATCGTCAAGAAGCTATACTCCCCAAGATGAATGTATTCTCCGTGAATGGCATCTTTGAGTTTCTTCCAAATTCTCGAACTTTCCTGACTTGATCTACTCCTTGTGGATAGCTTGCCTTGAATGTCTCGGGGTTTGGGTACCCACTACGGTCATAATCTTGGACACTACGGCTTCTTAGAAGTATTCACAGCCTCCTCTTAGGCTTCGTATAATGATCTCTTCCTCCGGGAATGATAGCCTCCTCTTGGGCTTCGTACAAGGACCCGTCGGCTTCTTAAAAGTTTCCAGCCTCCTCTTGGGCTTCGTACAAATTGTCCCGACGACCTCCTAGAGGTATAGGAACAGAACCTAGTCATCCTCATAGAACAGTCCTTTCATAGAGTCTACTACTGTTTCTCAAAACACAGTATAAAAGATGACACTCTAGACTTAGACAGTCTAATCTCCTTGAGTCTCAAAGACATTCTCAAGTGACCCCTTCGTTAAATAGGAAGGAAACCCGCAGACTCGGACAGTCTCAACACCCTTTGGATTTCCCGCTTCCTCAAAGAAAAGGAAACAACCCCGATCTTCAGATCTAACCCACGAATACAGTGATGCTCATATAAGAACTGTTTTTCTCTTTCAAAATCAGTATACTGGACCTGTCACTTAACTGACATAGCCTCCTCTTGGGCTTTGTACAATGACTATCCCTAGCGGAATCAAACAACGTTTTAGCCTCTCTCTCGGGCTTTGTACGAGACACGCAAGGACTCCCTCGTTGAGTCAAACAAACAATAGCCTCCATCTCGGGCTTTATACGAGATACCAAAAGATTCCCTCGTTGAGTCAAAATCTTTAGCCTCTCTCTCGGGCTTTGTACGAGACACAAAATAGCCTCCTCTTAGGCTTTGTATAATGATTTTCCTAGCGGAAATTAGCCTCCTCTTAGGCTTTGTATAAGAAAACCACTGGTTGATTCAATCAACCTTTTAGCATCAAAGTTGTGCCTCGTTCACAGTACACAAACATCAACAACTCCTTTCCCTTCATCTAATCGCTGTAAGCGGCAAGCCTCTGGATCATCTACATCCATGCCACTATCCCTCTTTTAGCATAATGAATTCCTAAGGAAAGATGGCATTGCTCTACACTGAGTTAAAGTCTTCTCCTTCAGGTTAAAACCTTTTCTTCGGAAATTATGGCATTGCTCGGATCCGCATATCCCAGTTAAAGTAATTCTCCTTCTCCCCTCTTTAGAGATGACAAATTCTCTCTAAAGTCGAGGTCTTTTAGCTTCACGTCTTGGGCTTTGAACAAGACACAAATAGACCTTTCAGCTTCACATCTTGGGCTTTAAACAAGATACAAACTACCTTTCGCTTCACGTCTTGGGCTTTGAACAAGTCACCAAAAACCAATTTCCTCCCATAGAATAGGAGGAACTACGAACGCTCTGATTTCCCTGTTTCGGTAAACGGGAATACGTAGGCATAAGATCGAAAGAAAAGATCTTAGCGAGCGCAATCAACAAAAAACCCAAATCCCATATCTCCATCAATCAAAAGCAGTATTTCAAAAGCATCAGTCCTAACATCCTAATCCTTGTTCCCCGCCAGAAACCTTCTGCCCAGGTAAAAAAAAGGAAAACAGTATTGGCGAAAATACAAATAACCAGTACAAAGGCCCCCCACATTGATAGCATCCGTAACCTAACAGACCGCTGTTTAAACTCAGTATGCAAAGCAGGGTTAATTGGAGACATCTATTTCCCTTCCTTATTCAGCTCACAATAGGATAAAAAAAGAATCGACCTGTAGTTTTAAGCTCAACCGCAGAGAGCGACCATCGCTTAAGAACCGCGTCCAAAATCGCTCGCTGCAGAAAAAGTGGCGCCCACCGTGGGGCCAAATCTTCTTTCTTAAACGTTTAAGGTGGAAACCTTAGACAAACCTTTTTTCTCTTCACTTGTGTGAATACCACAGATTGGGGCTTCCGTCGGGGAACCCATTTCTGTCAGGAACTTAGGAATCATAGCTTTATAAGTCTAGGATGATTAGGACAAATATATATACTGCTTTTCCTAATTGCTATACGTGTTTATTTTTCTGCTACTGGGAATGCGTGTGATACCGCATGTGGTGAGAATGAGTATACACTTAAGATAAGTGATGGCGACGGGGTCGACCATCAACCTCAGTGGAGGCTGACCAACGCAACCCATTCACTCTTCTAGCCAATGGGCCGGTTGTTAAGTCTGAGAAGCTGAGGAGCCAAACCCTTTCGTAGTGCGAAAACTATCGGAAATAGTTGTTACGCGATACTACCCTCATTTGAGGCTGGTGATCTATTCTCGGTGAACGGCACTTACTCTAAGATTGCTTTACAACTCGCTGGCGATCCGCTTGTTGTCTTGCTTTCCTGGGAGGAGCTGATGATAATGAGTACAGGTACAAAAATCACCCTAGTATAAACCTTTGGGGATGGGTAGAGCCTTGACTTCATGACAACGACCCTTTGACCCCATGTTTTTTCTATGTTTTTGTGTGCTGCATTCATGCATTCATTTAATAAAACATTAAAACATTCAAAAAACTTTCTCTTCTAGTCTCTCTGTTTTTCAAATTAAACTAAGACTGTGATTGTAAATATCAGAGAAGAGGATTACGCTAATGGATTTCAGTAGAAGGAGAACTCACCAGTATACCTTCAAGGTTCCAAAACTACTAGGGGATTTGAGAAGGTTAGCAAGGATGATCGTTAACCCAGAGGCTTTCAGAGCCAAGCACGGTGGTTTGCTACCACTGTTAAGAGTCCATGTGATTAAGGGGATCATGGACGCGCTCATTCAATTCTACGATCCGGTTTATCACTGTTTCACATTCCCGGATTACCAGCTATCACCAACGCTGGAGGAGTATTCTCATCTGACTGATTTACATACCACTGATCGAGCTCCATTTTCTGGACTGGAAGAAATTCCAAAGAATCAGACTATTGCAATAGCAATTCATTTGGACGAGTCTGAGGTCAGGACTCACATGACCTCTAAGGGTGGCATCTAAGGTTTGCCAGTCCAGTTCTTGACAAAAAAGGCTCTATACTTCGCTAGTATAGGGTACAAGACTGCTTTTGAAAGCATCTTTGTCTTGCTCACCTACGGGTTATTTTTGTTTCCCAACATCAATAACTTCGTCGATATCAACGCTATTAAGGTTTTTCTCATTGGAAACCCTGTGCCGACTTTGCTTGCAGATGCGTATCATTCTGTACACTTGGGAAATTTGTACAGCAGAGGAGAGATCACATGCTGTATACCTTTGCTTTACAAATGGTTTATCTCTCACTTGCCCAAGTCTGCTGCTTTTTGGGATTGCAAGAGTGTCTCACGTTGGTCGCAGAAGATCATGTCTCTTACCAACTCTGATATAGATTGGTGTAATAGGATTTATGAGGGAATTAGAGTCATTGACCGTTGTGGAAACTTCCCCAGCGTACCCCTCATAGGAACTAAAGGAGGAATCAACTATCATCCGATATTGGTTCTTCGTCAATTTGGATACCCGATGAGACATATCCCACTGGGTGTTCATCTAGAAGGTCTTTTCTTCAAAGAAGGAGAAAGTGACAGAGCACTAAAGATGGAAATAGTGCAAGCTTGGAAACATGTTCATAAGAAAGGACGAGAGTCTCTGGGAAAACCGGACTATGTCTCGGTGGAGCCTTATCTCCATTGGGTACAAACTAGAGCTCTCAAGCTAAAGATGCCTTATCCTCGTTACGGAATTCTTCCACCGAGGGAAACTGTCATGTACTTCATGACGGAAACTGAAAAGCTTCAGGTTACTCTCAACAAAGTTCAAAAGGAAAGAAGATCTTGGAAGAACAAGTACCGCACCCTCGACGTAGAGTGTATCCAAATACAGCAACTACTAAAAGAGAAAGATGCTCTGATTGAAATTTTGGAGCAGCATGCTGTAGAGAATCAAGATGACCAAAGGAATTTGCTCGCTCCTTTCACCTGGCAAAGGAGTGACAACCCAACAACGGCCCAAGCGCCCCGGTTAAAGAAGAGGACTCGGGACCCATTAGTTTAGGTTTCTGTTTCTGCACTTTGTAATCTACTGTATTTCCATTTCTGTAATTCTTTGGAATTCAATAAAAAGGGGTTTCCCCACTGTTTGATATTTGCAATCTAATTGTCGAAGTTTATTTTGATTAAACAAAAAAAACAATTAATATAATCATTGCATTCGTCATTCTCACATCGTGTATTCTCCTTACCTACGAATCTCACGTTTGTGTCTCGATTCTAGAGTCAAACTGTCTCATTCGTACAATACTCGGGCCAATCGTCAGAAAAAGATGGATGATCACGAGGAAGAAAATAGAGAGTTGAAAGAAGAGCTCGACGCTCTGAGAGAGGATATGAGAAAGCTTCGTAACGACATGCAAGCCATGGCAGAAGCTCAACTACAAAGAACTGTGATCTCAGAGATCACCTCAACGCCCATAGTGGAGAAGTATGATCCTAGGTATCAGATACCGAAAGATCGTCCTTGGGGCATGCCTGTTAACTATATCCCGGAAGGATATGCTCCGCCGATCACTGAAGAACAGGGAATCGCAACAGAAGCCGATGGACCTGAAGGTTACAAACTTCGGGAAAGCGAAGATGCCAGGGGCATACTCAAGACTCCTGAAGGTTACAAACTTTGGGAGGCGCCAAGACTTACTGCCGTAGTCACGGTACTACCCCCTGTGGTGCACACTGTCCCGGAAGGACAGATTCCACAGACACCTTCTGGTAAGAAGGAAACTATGTTTGACATAATGGATGAATTCCAGGAGCAGTTCTTGGAAATGCAGAAAGAGCTGCAAGCTATTCGCGGTCAGGATCTATTTGGAAAGGACGCCGCAGACCTCTGCTTGGTCCCAAATGTGAAAGTCCCGCACAAGTTCCAAGTGCCCGACTTTGAAAAATACAAGGGTAACTCTTGCCCTCAGAGCCATCTGGTGATGTACGCTCGGCGGATGTCAGCTCAGACGGAGAATCAGGACCTGCCGATTCACTACTTCTAGGATAGTTTAACCGGTGCCGCACTCAAATGGTACATGGGTTTAAACCATACTACGATCAGTACATTCAGAGATCTTGGTACTGCCTTCGTCCAACAATACAAGTACAATTTGGACATGGCACCCGACAGAGATCAACTCAGATCAATGTCGCAAAAGGACAAAGAAACCTTTAAGGAGTATGCTCAAAGGTGGCGTGAAATTGCCGCTCAAATTTGTCCACCTCTTGAGGAAAAAGAGATGACAAAAATCTTCTTAAAGACCTTAAGCTCATTTTACTATGACCGAATGATTGCCAGTGCACCCAGTGATTTCACCGAAATGGTCGGCATGGGTGTACGTCTTGAGGAAGCCGTCCGAGAAGGACGTTTGGTAAAAGACACTGGATCAACGAGCGGTACTAAAAAATACGGTAGTGCTCTCCCTAAGAAAAAAGAGCAAGATATTGGAAATATCTCTCTCGGAAAGCAAAGGCGACGTTATCAGCCAGTAGCAGCTGTTACTCCTGCTATCGGCCCCACTCCTGTTCCTATGTATCAACCTCAGGTTGCGCAGAGCCAACCTGACCAACAAAGGACACAACAGCCCCTTCAGCAGGCTCGTCCTCCATATAACAACAACCGTACAACACGGCCACCAGGATTTGATCCTATACCCGTAACGTACGTAGAGCTGTTTCTGTTACTGCTGGCTAAGGGGCACATTCAGACTAAATCTCCCCTTACAGTACCAGAAAATCTGCCTTTTTGGTTTAAGGTGGATCAGACATGCCCTTATCATCAAGGAGGTTCAGGGCATAACATTGAGACTTGTCTCAATTTCAAGTCCGACGTGCAAAAACTTGTTAGGAGCGGGGTCTTATCTTTCAAAGATATGAATCCCAATGTTCTTACGAACCCGCAGCCTCAACATGAGAAAACTGCAGTCAATCTGATTGAGAAAGAGACTAACAATGTCTATCAAATTCATGATGTACTCTTGTTGAAGACCAATCTGGTCAGGATACATTGTAGACAGAGTGGATATGGCCATGCGCCACCTCATAATTATCACCAGTGTGGTATCTGCTCTAAAGACAACCAGGGATGTTCTGTAGTGCAAGCAGCGCTACAGGAGCAAATGGATCTTGGATGGATCCAAGAGCACCGAGTTCGTGGAGTTAACATGGTTTACACGAATTCCAACGTCATTCAAAACCACGACATCCGTGCGATGAATGTCAACTTGGTGGCGATGCACTCAAGGCAAAGCCAGTATCATAATCTGCCGCGGCACGATTACAGTTCCTGTCTGATTTGCTCAGTAAATAAACAGGGATGCTCTTTCATACAAGAGGCCCTCCAGCGTTAGATGGATCTTGGATGGATCCGAGACTACCATGATAGGAACTCCTATCAAATCAACATGGTTCAGATCTTTGACATTCGCGTGATGAATACCAACCTGGTAGAGTTACATGCTGAGCAGGTCCGACTCGGATTCTTAATATCACATGATTATCAAAATTGAAAAGCAGGTTGCGAAAACGATCGAGGTTGTACCCTTGTCCAGGAGGCACTTCAGCACTTGTTAAATCACTGGTGGATGCCAATCTATATGGACGAAGATACTCAGTGAATTAGTATCAATCACAGGAATCCTACTCGTCGTCAAAGTCAGGATGTCCGATCAATGGAAGGTGACCTAGTGAGGTTACATTGTATTCAAAGTGGGCGTGGCCAGGTGCCACCAAACAACTATGACAGTTGTAGCGTCTGTTCGGAAAGTAACCAAGGGTGTTACCTTGTGAGAGCAGCTCTTCAGGGTCAGGTCGATCATGGAGAAATTCGTCCATATCCAGGTTCAGGACCCATCATTTGGTCGCCGAACTACCTTGCCGAGCATGTTGAGGATGTTGTCACGATCTCTGGTCATCACAGGACCAGGGATGTTTTTGCCATCATCCCTCTACTTGACGAATCTAGAGTTCCCAACCGGGAACGGATCAAGGTTACTTATGATGGTCAGAAAAATCAGAAGGTTCCCATAGTCGTCTATCTACCGGGGCCACTACCGTATAAATCAGCTAAGGCAATCCCTTACAAATACGGTGCAACAATAATCGAGAATGGAAAGGAAATTCCATTATCCTCCGTCGTGAATATTGCAGACATCAGTCGTGTAACACGGAGCGGTTGAATCTTCAACCGAGGAGTTGGAGAACCTAACAATGAAAAGGAACCTCAGACAGAAGTTCCCAGTCCACCAGTCGATCAATCCAGTAATCCCGACTTTTCAAAAGACAAAGATGAGATGCTAAAGCTCATCCAAAGGAGTGAATACAACATTGTTGATCAACTGTTACAGACTCCTTCAAAGATCTCAGTATTATCACTGTTACTCAGTTCAGAAGCACACAGAGAGGCTCTACAGAAAGTCTTGGAGCAAGCCTTTGTGGAACAGGATGTAACAATCAGACAATTCGATAGCATTGTCTCTAACATCACTTCCTGCAATAATTTGGGATTTAGTAATGAGGAATTACCTGAAGAGGGTCGCCGTCATAACATGGCGCTCAATATCACAGTTAACTGCCAGGGCGATGCTTTAGCCAACGTACTGGTAGACACAGGGTCAGCCCTGAATGTTATGCCAAAGTCCACTTTGACGCAATTATCATTCAAGGGCCCTCCGATGAGAGTCAGCGAGGTCGTCGTCAAAGCATTCAGCGGATCCAGAAAAACAGTTATCGGCGAAGTTGATCTTCCCATAACTATTGGTCCTCACACTTTCCAAATCACTTTCCAGGTCATGGACATCTGGGCAACATACAGTTGTTTATTAGGAAGACCTTGGATACATCAGGCTGGAGTGGTTACTTCAACCCTCCACCAAAAGCTAAAGTTCGTCAAGAACGATCAACTTGTCACGGTTTGTGGGGAACAAGCCTTGCTTGTGAGCAACTTATCATCATCTACTTGTGTGGAACCCGAGGAGGTTATTGGAACTCAGTTCCAAGCACTGTCGGTGAGCAAGGACAATCAATTCAAAGAAGGAACTTCCATTTCTTCATACAATGATGTTATCAAAGCGGTCGAGAGTACCGATACAACCGGATGGGGACAGCTTGTCATTCCTATTGACAATAAAACAAAGAAGGGTCTTGGTTTTTCTGCAACCTGTACCCAGACAGCTGCCAACGATGAAAGTCTTCATCCCCTTCAAAACTTCTTCCACATTGGAGGTTTTCTTCACCCAGTGTCTCAAGCAGTACATGCCATCAATGAGGAAGATCCCTCTGACACAGGATGGAAGTCCTACCTTAACGAGGACAGTTATATGTCTCAGGAAGAGGTGCCTACGCCATTTTGCTATCCCGCACAGAGTCCGAGATTTATACCAAGGTCAGACGTCGAAATGATCTACGGAGATTGTGATACGGAAGGATGCCGTGCTCCGCCAAATTCATTAGAGGAAGACACTCCGATGAAAGACAACTTTGACCACAATTACTATGGCCCGATGGATGACCTACCAATGTGGCAGCCTTACCCAGGAGACTTGGGGCAAGAAAGTCAGCCGAACAATGAAACTCAGCTGAGCATCATTGAACAGAATACCTGTATCCCCACCATGTCATGGGATCAACACTCAGGTCATTTAGAAACTACTCAACATGAAGATGAATTTGCAACGATTGCAGGACTTAAATTCATCAACTATGCTTTTCCCGAGGTCAACGTCATCGAGAGGGATGACTTCTCCAGTTCCAAAGAAGTGTGGGACACCCTGGGACAACCAAGTGGAAAGTACGACTTTATGGTCAAGTACACTGCGCCCGAAAGCTCTTGTATCGGGTTCGAAGACATTCAGCCAACTGGATGGGGAGATACATCTGAGAGCACAAATGCTATGCAAAATACAACAGAGGAATCCTCCTACGACAATTCTTCTTGGGAGACAGATTCCAATGATCCTGCTCCACCAGAAATCAGCGTCATTTCTGAAGAAAAATCAAGGAAGGTGCCAGACTTTGTGATTCATCGAGGAGTTCGCCGCCAGTGGGTCGCTGTCGAGGTTCCGAAGGTCGTTCATCAGTCAAAGTAGTTGCCATCTTTAACCTTTCACCCTGCCCAGGTGAAACGGATATTTTGATAGGGCTCGTTTTCTGTAAATTTCCCTCTTCGCTTTGCCGAAAGCGACAGAGTTTTGTTTTATAGGGCTGTAGTTTCAAGATTCGACTTGTTCATTAATAAAATAACGTCGTTCTGTAATTTCCGCATTAATTGTTGTTTTCTCTTTTTGCTTTTTCAGAAAATGGTAATCCTAAAAAACATTCAATAATAAAAACAAGCAGTGAAATAAACCACTGCACACACTTGCTTTTTCTCTATCTCTTCTAAACACGAATCATCACGTCATACAGATTGCTTGTTTTAAACCCCGTTGAAACATACGATCTAATGCCTTCTCCCAACTTTGAGTTCCCGTTATTCGAGGCTGAAGAAGAAAATGACGACCAAATTCCAGAAGAGATCTCCCGACTACTCAGACAAGAGGAAAGGTCCGTTGAACCTCACAAAGAGCCGTTGGAAACGGTAAACTTGGGTTCAGAAAAAGAGAGAAAAGAAATCAGGATCGGAGCACTGCTCAGTCCAACTGCCAGAGAGGGTTTGATAAAGCTTCTCAAAGAATTTCCCGATGTATTCGCTTGGTCCTATCAGGATATGCCAGGGTTGGATACCAGCATCGTGGAACATCATTTACCGTTAAGATCGGAATATCCGCCAGTAAAGCAAAGGTTGAGACGCACTCACCCGGACATGGCCATCAAAATCAAGGAGGAGGTACAGAAACAGATCGACGCGGGTTTCCTCGCTACATCTGAATATCCTCAATGGTTAGCCAACATCGTACCCATTCCCAAAAAGGACGGAAAGGTTAGAATGTGTGTCGATTATAGAGATTTGAACAAGGCAAGTCCAAAGGACGACTTTCCTTTACCACACATTGACATGTTGGTTGACAGGACAGCAAAGTTCAAAGTATTCTCCTTCATGGATGGATTCTCGGGCTATAACCAGATCAAAATGGCGCCGAAAGACATGGAGATAACTTCGTTCATTACCCCATGGGGTACCTTTTGTTACAAGGTAATGCCGTTCGGTTTGAAGAATGCCGGGGCAACCTATCAAAGGTCCATGACTACTCTATTTCATGACATGATACACAAAGAAATCGAGGTATATGTCGATGATTTGATTGCAAAATCAAGAACAGAGGATGAGCACGTTGAACATCTGTCAAAATTGTTAGAACGTCTAAGAAAATTCAAGCTCCGCTTGAATCCCAACAAGTGCACCTTCGGTGTCCGTTCGGGGAAATTACTAGGGTTCATCGTCAGCCATAAAGGAATTGAAGTTGATCCTGACAAGGTCAAGGCCATTCAAGAAATGCCTTCTCCGAAAACTGAAAAACAAGTCAGAGGATTCCTGGGACGTTTAAACTACATCTCCAGATTCATATTCCTTATGACCATGACGTGTGCGCCGATTTTCAAATTACTCAAAAAGAACCAGGATTGCGTTTGGTCAGAAGATTGCCAAACCGCCTTCGACAGTATCAAGGAATATCTGTTGAATCCTCCGATTCTATCACCTCCAGTGGAAGGAAGACCACTGATCATTTACCTCACAGTCCTAGAGGACTCAATGGGATGTGTACTTCGCCAACAAGACGAAACTAAACGGAAAGAGTCTGCCATTTACTATCTAAGCAAGAAATTCACCGACTGCGAGACTCGGTACACAATGCTTGAGAAAACTTGTTGTGCTTTGGCTTGGGCAGCCAAACGTCTTCGCCAGTACATGATTCGTCATACTACTTGGTTGGTCTCTGAAATGGGTCCAATCAAGTACGTTTTCGAAAAACCTGCTCTCACGGGAAGGATTGCCCGTTGGCAGATGTTACTATCAGAATATGACAAAGAGTACCATGCTCAGAAAGCTGTTAAAGGAAGTATTTTAGCCGATCATTTAGCTCATCAACCGATTGAAGATCAAGAATCAATCGGGGTTGACTTCCCAGACGAAGATGTCATGTATCTAAAGATGAAAGATTGCGATGAACCGCTACCCAGTGAAGGGCCAGAACCAGGTTCCCAGTAGGGACTTATCTTTGACGGAGCAGTCAATCATTATGGAAACGGAATTGGGGCAATCATTATTACCCCTCAGGGTTCCCACATTCCTTTCACTGCCAGACTTACGTTCAAATGTACGAACAACGAGGCCGAATACGAAGCATGTATCATGGGTCTCGAAGAAGCGATTGATTTAAGGATCAAAAACTTGGACGTATACGGCGATTCAGCCTTGGTTATTAACCAGATAAAAGAAGATTGGAACACATACCAATCAGGATTGATTCCTTACAAAGACTATGCAAGAAGGTTGTTACCCTTCTTCAACAGAGTCAACTTTCATCACATCCCTCGTGATGAGAATCACAAGGCTGATGCATTAGCCACTCTCTCTTCCATGATTAGTGTAGGTCGATGGAATGACATACCTAAGATCGACATCATGCGCCTTGAACGGCCCGCTTACATCTTCGCAATTGAAGCAGTCATAGACGACAGACCTTGGTATCACGATATCAAATGCTTCCTTCAGAAACAAGAGTACCCATCTGGGGCACTCAGAAAAGACAGAAAAACCCTCAGAAGATTGGCTGGAAACTTCTTCCTGAGCGGTGACACTCTTTATAAGAGAAATTTTGACATGGTCTTGCTCTGATGCGTCGACAGACCAGAAGCAGACATGCTTATGAAAGAAATTCATGAAGGATCCTTTGGCACTCATGCCAACGGACACACAATGGCCAGAAAAATTCTGAGAGCAGGGT
Source organism: Lathyrus tuberosus (assembly GCA_022829125.1). NCBI lineage: Eukaryota > Viridiplantae > Streptophyta > Magnoliopsida > Fabales > Fabaceae > Lathyrus > Lathyrus tuberosus. The sequence continues at coordinate 2,252,647 of JALAZF010000680.1, forward strand.
ATTATTGGTTGACCATGGAATCCGAATGCTACAAGTACATGAGGAGGTGTCACAAGTGTCAGATATACTCCGACAAAATTCATGTACCGCCATCACATCTCAAAGTTCTTTCTTCCCCGTGGCCATTTTCCATATGGGGAATCGATATGATTGGTATGATTGAGCCCAAGGCTTCAAACGGACATCGGTTCATCCTGGTAGCCATTGACTATTTCACCAAGTGGGTCAAAGCAGCGTCATTCGCCAATGTAACCCGACAAGTGGTGGTCCGATTTATCAAAAACAATATCATCTGCCGTTATGGTGTTCCAAGCGAGATCATTACTGATAATGGATCTAACTTGAACAATAAGATGATGAAAGAGTTGTGCGCAGAGTTCAGGATCGAACACCATAACTCATCTCCCTACCGACCCAAGATGAACGGAGCGGTAGAAGCGGCTAACAAGAACATCAAGAGGATCGTTCAAAAGATGGTTGTAACCTATAAAGATTGGCACAAAATGCTACCCTTTGCTCTTCATGGTTATCGCACATCTGTCCGTACTTCAACAGGGGCAACCCCTTTCTCTTTTGTATATGGCATGGAAGCAGTGCACCCCATAGAAGTAGATATCCCATCAATCCGGGTATTGATGGAAGCTAAGCTCACCGAAGCTGAATGGTGTCAAAGTCGACACGACGAACTGAACCTGATCGAAGAGAAGCGAATCACGGCACTATGCCACGGTCAGTTGTATCAACAGAGAATGAAGAGGGCGTTTGACAAAAAGGTCCGACCTCGTGTCTTCAGGAAAGGATACCTTGTGCTCAAGAAGATACAATCATTTCTCACTGATTCTCGGGGCAAATGGACCCCAAATTATGATGGCCCCTATGTGGTCAAGAAAGCTTTCTCAGGCGGCGCCTTGAGACTTGCAACCATGGACGGAGAGGAATTTGCCTACCCCACGAATGTTGATGTAGTCAAGAAATACTTCGCCTAAAACTATAAAAAAAACGTCTCGGTGGATTGAAAACCCGAAAGGGCGGTCCAGGAAAAAGTTAGAGACATGAAAAAAATCATCCCGATGGATTGGAAATCTCATAGTACAATCCATGCAAAAGTTAGGGATAATGGCAAGTAACTATGTTCAACAGAGGCAAGTCCCTCAGCAGCAGTTGAATCATCATCCGTCAGGAAAACTCCAGTCAAGGTCATCTTCGACAGAAGCTCAGGATGTCCCGAACTCAAAGTTGGTAGAAGGATAGTGGTCGTTATGTTTCAACGTAGCCCTTTTCCCTGTAAATTACCATTTTCTAACTTTGTATATACTCTTTGGAATCACGCGTTTGGCTGATCTCCATCTTATCAATAAAATTACAGCCCTTGTACTTTTGTTTGTAATTCTTTACTTGTTTTAGCTTTACAGAACGACGTTGTTTAAACTTAATCAGCGATTCTTGAAATAAAACAAAAATAAATTTACTTGTTAAACTTTTTCTGCTTTTAAATTAAAGATGGCATTTCTTTTGACTGTTGAACATCAGAAGAACATCGATCGCTTCTCCCGAAGTAGGCGAACTCCAAAGTACAAAATCAAAGTACTCCTTCTAGACCAGTACTCCTGAATGAAGGATCAATAATGGCAGAAACCTTGTTTCGTCTGACACACCTCGGCCGAGTTCTCATCTCCTAAGCCCGATCAACATAGCTCCCAACGGGACTATCTCTCCTAAGCAAGGTGGAATTGCTATTTTGAACCAACAGTACTTCTTCGCCCCGCGATGGCCGAGTATCCAATTGTGTTCATCCATTCGTCTGTATGTCGCGTCTGTCTTGTCAGCATATACATACGTACTTCATGCATTTTTTATTTGCATTTACATTTCATATTGCATCGTTATCACTCTAGCCGGTCTTGTCCCCTAGTGATAAACAGTTTTCTCAATCGAGTTTGTCAGTTCTTTCCTCGTCAGGAAGTGTTGCGTCTGCACAATCACACCACCAGTGTATCTTTAGATCAGAGTCGGCACTTGGCTACTTTGATAATTTGAACCTCTGAAAGATTAGAGGACCTTCAACAGATGTCACTCTTCGCCAGTGAAGATGATATCCTCGCTTTCCCGGATTAAGGAAAATCCACAGAGAAAGCCTCGTGATCAGAGATTCGGCAACACGCCAGTTTTGCTCCGAAAAACCACTGATGAGAAGGTCATTGGCACCTCAAAATTGGACCCCATCATATGGCGTTTCTCTGGGAAGATCCCGAGAAAAGTATGATGAAAGATCCCAAATGAAAACAGTCTCTCAAGAGACTCGCTTTCCCCAGTAGAAACAAATGGCGTCTCCAACGGAGAAGTTTGTACAACTCTACAACTCAGACGACTGGGTTCCCCAGCAAGTCTGACAGCAAAACATTTTCTACTCAAATGGCATCTCCCCAGGAAAATTCGGCGAGAAGTTTGAAGGAAAACCACTACACATAGCATCCCTTATCAATAAAGTTTATTGACAAAAGAAACTAAGACCAGTTCCTTGGTAGGAAACCAAGATCGAGGGGAAGTTTATTTCAAAAGAAACTAAGACCAGTTCCTTGGTAGGAAACCAGGGTCGAGGGGAAGTTAACAAAAGAAACTAAGACCAGTTCCTTGGTAGGAAACCAGGAACGAGGGGAAGTTCATTTCAGAGACTGAGACCAGTTCTTGGTAGGAAACCAAGAACGAGGGGAAGTTCAAAAGAAACTAAGACCAGTTCCTTGGTAGGAAACCAGGATCGAGGGGAAGTTTATTTCAAAAGAGACTGAGACCAATTCTTGGTAGGAAACCAGGATCGAGGGGAAGTTTACCTTTTCTAAGCATCATTGCTCATCAAAAGAAGATGAATACGACCCGCCATTCATAACCACCATCAAAATTTCGGGTATTCCGATATTTAATCCTCTTGCACCCCGAATGCCCGAATCCCTTCGTCATTCACACCTTCGGGTCCAAGAAGATTAAATAGGGGCATCTGTAATACCCCAAATTTTGACCACTTAGATTTCCCATCATTGTGAAAATCATCATCACAATATGGATGTACCTTTATGCTTCATTAGTCTCCCCAAAGATGGGTGAGCATCCACTACAATCAAAATTAGGGTTTCAAGCCCTCTCTGAGTGCTTAGACAAAGGATCAATCAAGAAATGACATGATCTTCAACTTGTCTAATTTCTTAAACATCCACAATGGATCAAAAAGGACTCCCACTTCAAGGATTAAGCACAAGGCTGCTCCCTTCTAGGTGGATCAAGTCTCAAGATCGACAGTGTCACCAAATTAGGGTTTTGGTCGACCAGGGCCTCCAGATGGAAATTTTCATCTGGGCACAAGTCAATGATCCAAAACATAACCTAATATACTTCATGGAACCTCATGAACCCATGCATCAAGTCAATTTTGCCTCAGGGGATGCATTCATCAAAAATCAGGAATTAGGGTTTCCTGACCTAATTCACCCCTAAGTTGACTTTTGGGACAAACCATGAGCCAAGACCTCAAGAGTTGATTTGAGGGTCTCTAATATACCATATTGATCCATTTGGGACAATGGATTAATCCAAGAAGTTTGAGCAACAAGTCTCAATTTCATCTGCACCACAATTAGGGTTTTAAGAGAAAAGTCAACTGTAACTTTGACTTTTGACCAGGACATGCTCCCAAACCCTAATACATGATTGAATATACCCTATGACACCCATGGAACATGTCCATCAAGTTTGATTTAGGTCAAGGACATGATTTCCTGAAGAATTGCACAGTTTGGAATTCATCTGATAAAAAGTCAACTGTGCACAAAAGTCAACTTTGACTTTTTGAGATTTTTCACCAAAATGGATTTTTAACCCTAAAATGATGTTAATGTATGATTTGAATCATCATTCATCAAGAAAAATCAAGAAAAGTGAGATAACTTGTAAAAGGGGTAACCATAAAACTTAGAAATTTTTCTAAGTTAAAAATAAAGTGGCAAAGGTACCAACTTTGGAGGACCATAACTCCTAAACCACAAGGCCATTTTTTCTCATCCAAAGATGGATTTGTAGCCCTCATTATCACCTACAAAAACTTCAACTACAAGTCATTCCAATTCATTAAGGATTTTGAGTTATGGAGTGATCAAAGTGGCTGAAAAGTGAAAATGTCACTTTTTCCAACACTTAGTGAAATTTTCACTAAGTCAGATTCTGCCTCACTTTTTGCCAAATGTAGGGGGATTTTTCACTTGGAATCAAAAGAGATCAAAACCAAACTTGTTTAAACAGTTGTTGTATCATGTAAGAGCTTTCCAAAATGGCCAAGAACATTGCCAAATTCAACCTACACCATGAGATACAACATTGCCAAGTTGCCTTGCTGAAATCTGTCAAGGCGAGGCAGAATTTGCAACTTTGGTCGATTTGCCAAAATCAGCCAAATTCAATTGCTCCTATCCACTTGGACACCTCAGAGGATTGAATCAAAAGGGGATAATCACTGAGCCAAGCCTTCAAAGTCCATGGAACAAGAAATAACATGTTGAACCTAGAATGGCCAAAATAGGGACAAGACTTCAAATTTGGAATGAGGCATTCAATGGAACCATCAAGATGGCATGGACTGAGCCATTCTCATCTGAAATCAGTCAAGACTTATCCAAGACCAAGGGGACCATAGCTCTGTGCCCTAACCTCTAGTCAATGGCTAGAGGAGACTTGCATTTCCATTGGCCAACATTGAAGAAACACCTGCTGCAGTTTCCATTCACTGTGGATCCCAAAACAAACTTGCTCTACTATAAATAGAGCTCAATTGTGGTCAGTTTGAGTACACCAAAGCCATCTAACAGATGCTTTCCTCAAAATCTCTTCTTTCACTCCAATTTTGCCTTCTAAGGCAAGTCACTATCGGGTTTTGAGTTTGAGAGCAATTCCAATCAAACCAATCACTCACACACCTCACATACATCACATATGAGCTGATCAAACACTTAGATTACTTCTGAAACATCAATTTCACAAAATCACCAGCTGGTTGCTCAAGGTTTTAACCAAAGTGCAGCTGAGGTACCACAAAATGATCCAGCCAATTTCAATCAAGTCCAACCACCCAAACACAATCCATAGGGTGTAGGGAAGCTGTTCAGATCATCACCACTCATCTGTAACACCTCCAAATCAAAAATCACTTTGAACTTGCTGTCACGACTTGGAGGTAAGCACATACTTGGTCATCTCTCAATCTATGCATATTTCCTCGCACAATAATTTGGCCATATGTTCATAATCATGCATGGAATGTTTTCCCTCAATTAATTGCATTGTTTGAATCGTGTATCAAAAATCCTAGCCTTCATGCAGAAATTAGGGTTCTTGAGGTCTCTTCGTGATTTCTTGTTGTATGTTTAATTTAAATGAAATTAAAGTACATAGACATGATCGTGAGGTTGAGACGAGCATAATGATATGTGGATTGCATGATATGATTACGTATTCATGGAGATTGGATAGAAAATGCAAATCTGAGGAACCAAGAACACGCGCGTGTTCTTCAGCTGTTCTTGGCGCCATTTTTCATATATTCAAATATTTGAATTTTGTGATTTTGTTTAATTGATTCAAAAATTAATTTCTCTCTGAGTTTTAATGATTTTGAGTTGATTCTTTTTTTAATAATTCACAAAAATGTTAAAATATTTTATTTTCACAAAAAATCCCAAAAATATTATTTATTTCATATAATTGATATTTTTGTAAAGAATTAATATTTTGATTGTTTTTGGCATTTTAAATATTTTTTCTACATTGATTTTGCAACTTTTGATGCTTTCTAATTATTTTGTAGGTCAATACTTAATTTTTGAAGCATTAATCCAAGATCACAATTTGTTTTCCATGTGTTAAACAATTTTTGATCATTTTAATTGAATTTTTATTCAATTAAATACATTTTGAAAACAAATTAGGGTTTTGGATTAATTCAACCCTCATAAATCATTTTCAAAACTCTTTGGGCCTCTTGAGAGAGTGTAAGACCCATCCCCCCTTGTACAAAAACTTTTTTGGGCCTCACTCATTGTATAAGTCCCTCTGTACAAGTAAACGGCGCGATCGTCGCCCGTTTAAAAATAAAAATAACCTTGGGCCTCTCCTTGAGCTATAAGACCCATTCAAAACACTTTGGGCCTCTATTAGAGTGTAAGACCCAATCCCCCTTTTAACCAAAACATTTTGGGCCTCACTTATTGTATAAGTCCCTCTGCGTTAAAAGAAAACCTCGGCGCGATCGCCATTTATAAACGAAAAATCATTTGGGCCTACCCTCGTGTTATAAGCCCCACTCTTTTTTCTTTAAACCTTTTTGGGCCTCTTGAGAGAGTGTAAGACCCATCCCTTTGTACAGAAAACCTTTTTGGGCCCCAGTCACTTGTATAAGTCCCGCTGTACAAAGTCAAACAGTGTGCTCACTGATAAAACCCTGGGCCTCTCCTTGAGCTGTAAGCCCCAAATCTTTCTTTTTCAAAGCACTTTCTCCTTTGATTTTGAATATACTGTTGTTTTCAATCTTTCTTTGTTGAACAACTAACCAAACAGCATGGAAGCACTACAACCGAGTAAGTGGTTATCGCTTTCGTTTACTGCTTTCATATTATAAACTGTATTGTGGGGCTGCTCACTGTAAGTCTCCTTTCATAAACTCATATCTACTGTGTAATAATAGTATAGATATTTCGAGTTTCCCCGGCTACTACGTCTAGAACTAGGTGACGCCGTTTCATTTATTCATAGAAATAGACGCCTAGATCCCCAATAGGAGCACCAGATACAGTCTTTTCTTTGGCTGTCCTCCTTAGGATTCGTCAAGAAGCTCTACTCCCCAAGATGAATGTATTCTCCGTGAATGGCATCTTTGAGTTTCTTCCAAATTCTCGAACTTTCCTGACTTGATCTATTCCTTGTGGATAGCTTGCCTTGAATGTCTCGGGGTTTGGGTACCCACTACGGTCATAATCTTGGACCTTAACTAAGGAACCCTCTTTAAAAGCTAAAAGTCGCTGGATAGTAAACCTCGCACGTTTACCAGTGGTTTTTATCTTTAAAAGAGTTATCTCTCCTAATGGAAAGGAGATGATAGACCCACGGGCTTCTTAAAAGCATCGGCCTCCTCTTGGGCATTATTCAAGGACACTACGGCTTCTTAGAAGTATTCACAGCCTCCTCTTAGGCTTCGTATAATGATCTCTTCCTCCAGGAATGATAGCCTCCTCTTGGGCTTCGTACAAGGACCCGTCGGCTTCTTAAAAGTTTCCAGCCTCCTCTTGGGCTTCGTACAAATTGTCCCGACGACCTCCTAGAGGTATAGGAACAGAACCTAGTCATCCTTATAGAACAGTCCTTTCATAGAGTCTACTACTGTTTCTCAAAACATAGTATAAAAGATGACACTCTAGACTTAGACAGTCTAATCTCCTTGAGTCTCAAAGACATTCTCAAGTGACCCCTTCGTTAAATAGGAAGGAAACCCGCAGACTCGGACAGTCTCAACACCCTTTGGATTTCCCGCTTCCTCAAAGAAAAGGAAACAACCCCGATCCTCAGATCTAACCCACGAGTACAGTGATGCTCATATAAGAACTGTTTTTCTCTTTCAAAATCAGTATACTGGACCTGTCACTTAACTGACATAGCCTCCTCTTGGGCTTTGTACAATGACTCTCCCTAGCGGAGTCAAACAACGTTTTAGCCTCTCTCTCGGGCTTTGTACGAGACACACAAGGACTCCCTCGTTGAGTCAAACAAACAATAGCCTCTATCTCGGGCTTTATACGAGATACCAAAAGATTCCCTCGTTGAGTCAAAATCTTTAGCCTCTCTCTCGGGCTTTGTACGAGACACAAAATAGCCTCCTCTTTGGCTTTGTATAATGATTTTCCTAGCGGAAATTAGCCACCTCTTAGGCTTTGTATAAGAAAACCACTGGTTGATCCAATCAACCTTTTAGCATCAAAGCTGTGCCTCGTTCACAGTACACAAACATCAACAACTCCTTTCCCTTCATCTAATCGCTGTAAGCGGCAAGCCTCTGGATCATCTATATCCATGCCACTGTCCCTCTTTTAGCATAATGAATTCCTAAGGAAAGATGGCATTGCTCTACACTGAGTTAAAGTCTTCTCCTTCAGGTTAAAACCCTTTCTTCGGAAATTATGGCATTGCTCGGATCCGCATATCCCAGTTAAAGTAATTCTCCTTCTCCCCTCTTTAGAGATGACAAATTCTCTCTAAAGTCGAGGTCTTTCAGCTTCACGTCTTGGGCTTTGTACAAGACACAAATAGACCTTTCAGCTTCACATCTTGGGCTTTGAACAAGATACAAACTACCTTTCGCTTCACGTCTTGGGCTTTGAACAAGACACCAAAAACCAATTTCCTCCCATAGAATAGGAGGAACTACGAACGCTCTGATTTCCCTGTTTCGGTAAACGGGAATACATAGGCATAAGATCGAAAGAAAAGATCTTAGCGAGCGCAATCAACAAAAAACCCAAATCCCATATCTCCATCAATCAAATGCAGTATTTCAAAAGCATCAGTCCTAACATCCTAATCCTTGTTCCCCGCCAGAAACCTTCTGCCCAGGTAAAAAAGAAAGAAAACAGTATTGGCAAAAATACAAATAACCAGTACAAAGGCCCCCCACATTGATAGCATCCGTAACCTAACAGACCGCTGTTTAAACTCAGTATTTAAAGCAGGGTTAATTGGAGACATCTATTTCCCTTCCTTATTCAGCTCACAATAGGATAAAAAATGAATCGACCTGTAGTTTTAAGCTCAACCGCAAAGGGCGACCAGCGCTTAAGAACCGCGTCCAAAATCGCTCGCTGTAGAAAAAGTGGCGCCCACCGTGGGGCCAAATCTTCTTTCTTAAACGTTTAAGGTGGAAACCTTGGACAAACCTTTTTTCTCTTCACTTGTGTGAATACCACAGATTGGGGCTTCCGCCGGGGAACCCATTTCTGTCAGGAACTTAGGAATCATAGCTTTATAAGTCTAGGATGATTAAGACAAATATATATACTGCTTTTCCTAATTGCTATACGTGTTTATTTTTCTGCTACTGGGAATGCGTGTGATGCCGCATGTGGTGAGAATGAGTATACACTTAAGATAAGTGATGGCGACGGGGTCGACCGTCAACCTCAGTGGAGGCTGACCAACGCAACCCATTCACTCTTCTAGCCAATGGGCCAGTTGTTAAGTCTGAGAAGCTGATGAGCCAAACCCTTTCGTAGTATGAAAACTATCGGAAATAGTTGTTACGCGATACTACCCTCATTTGAGGCTGGTGATCTATTCTCGGTGAATGGCACTTACTCTAAGATTGCTTTACAACTCGCTGGCGATTCGCTTGTTGTCTTGCTTTCCTGGGAGGAGCTGATGATAATGAGTACAGGTACAAAAATCACCCTAGTATAAACCTTTGGGGATGGGTAGAGCCTTGACTTCATGACAACGACCCTTTGACCCCATGTTTTTTCTATGTTTTTGTGTGCTGCATTCATGCATTCATTTAATAAAACATTAAAACATTCAAAAAACTTTCTCTTCTAGTCTCTCTGTTTTTCAAATTAAACTAAGACTGTGATTGTAAATATCAGAGAAGAGGATTACGCTAATGGATTTCGGTAGAAGGAGAACTCACCAGTATACCTTCAAGGTTCCAAAACTAGGGGATTTGAGAAGGTTAGCAAGGATGATCGTTAACCCAGAGGCTTTCAGAGCCAAGCACGGTGGTTTGCTACCACTGTTAAGAGTCCATGTGATTAAGGGGATCATGGACGCGCTCATTCAATTCTACGATCCGGTTTATCACTGTTTCACATTCCCAGATTACCAGCTATCACCAACGCTGGAGGAGTATTCTCATCTGACTGATTTACATACCACTGATCGAGCTCCATTTTCTGGACTGGAAGAAATTCCAAAGAATCAGACTATTGCAATAGCAATTCATTTGGACGAGTCTGAGGTCAGGACTCACATGGCCACTAAGGGTGGCATCCAAGGTTTGCCAGCCCAGTTCTTGACAAAAAAGGCTCTATACTTCGCTAGTATAGGGAACGGGACTGCTTTTGAAAGCATCTTTGTCTTGCTCACCTACGGGTTATTTTTGTTTCCCAACATCAATAACTTCGTCGGTATCAACGCTATTAAGGTTTTTCTCATTGGAAACCCTATGCCGACTTTGCTTGCAGATGCGTATCATTCTGTACACTTGGGAAATTTGTACAGCGGAGGAGAGATCACATGCTGTATACCTTTGCTTTACAAATGGTTTATCTCTCACTTGCCCAAGTCTGCTGCTTTTTGGGATTGCAAGAGTGTCTCACGTTGGTCGCAGAAGATCATGTCTCTTACCAACTCTGATATAGTTGGTGTAATAGGATTTATGAGGGAATTAGAGTCATTGACCGTTGTGGAAACTTCCCCAGCATACCCCTCATAGGAACTAAAGGAGGAATCAACTATCATCCGATATTGGTTCTTCGTCAATTTGGATACCCGATGAGACATATCCCACTGGGTGTTTATCTGGAAGGTCTTTTCTTCAAAGAAGGAGAAAGTGACAGAGCACTAAAGATGGAAATAGTGCAAGCTTGGAAACATGTTCATAAGAAAGGACGAGAGTCTCTGGGAAAACCGGACTATGTCTCGGTGGAGCCTTATCTCCATTACTAGAGCTCTCAAGCTAAAGATGCCTTATCCTAGTTACGGAATTCTTCCACCGAGGGAAACTGTCATGTACTTCATGACGGAAACTGAAAAGCCTCAGGTTACTCTCAACAAAGTTCAAAAGGAAAGAAGATCTTGGAAGAACAAGTACCGCACCCTCGACGTAGAGTGTATCCAAATACAGCAACTACTAAAAGAGAAAGATGCTCTGATTGAAATTTTGGAGCAGCATGCTGTAGAGAATCAAGATGACCAAAGGAATTTGCTCGCTCCTTTCACCTGGCAAAGGAGTGACAACCCAACAACGGCCCAAGCGCCCCGGTTAAAGAAGAGGAATCGGGACCCATTAGTTTAGGTTTCTGTTTCTGCACTTTGTAATCTACTGTATTTCCATTTCTGTAATTCTTTGGAATTCAATAAAAAGGGGTTTCCCCACTGTTTGATATTTGCAATCTAATTGTCGAAGTTTATTTTGATTAAACAAAAAAAACAATTAATATAATCATTGCATTCGTCATTCTCACATCGCGTATTCTCCTTACCTACGAATCTCACGTTTGTGTCTCGATTCTAGAGTCAAACTGTCTCATTCGTACAATACTCGGGCCAATCGTCAGAAAAAGATGGATGATCACGAGGAAGAAAACAGAGAATTGAAAGAAGAGCTCGACGCTCTGAGAGAGGATATGAGAAAGCTTCGTAACGACATGCAAGCCATGGCAGAAGCTCAGCTACAAAGAACTGTGATCTCAGAGATCACCTCAACGCCCATAGTAGAGAAGTATGATCCTAGGTATCAGATACCGAAAGATCGTCCTTGGGGCATGCCTGTTAACTATATCCCGGAAGGATATGTTCCGCCGATCACTGAAGATCAGGGAATCGCAATAGAAGCCGCTGGGCCTGAAGGTTACAAACTTCGGGAAAGCGAAGATGCCAGGGGCATACTCAAGACTCCTGAAGGTTACAAACTTTGGGAGGCGCCAAGACTTACTGCCGTAGTCACGGTACTACCCCATGTGGTGCACACTGTCCCGGAAGGACAGATTCCACAGACACCTTCTGGTAAGAAGGAAACTATGTTTGACAGAATGGATGAATTCCAGGAGCAGTTCTTGGAAATGCAGAAAGAGCTGCAAGCCATTCGCGGTCAGGATCTATTTGGAAAGGACGCCGCAGACCTCTGCTTGGTCCCAAATGTGAAAGTCCCGCACAAGTTCCAAGTGCCCGACTTTGAAAAATACAAGGGTAACTCTTGCCCTCAGAGCCATCTGGTGATGTACGCTCGGCGGATGTCAGCTCAGACGGAGAATCAGGACCTGCTGATTCACTACTTCTAGGATAGTTTAACCGGTGCCGCACTCAAATGGTACATGGGTTTAAACCGTACTACGATCAGTACATTCAGAGATCTTGGTACTGCCTTCGTCCAACAATACAAGTACAATTTGTACATGGCACCCGACAGAGATCAACTCAGATCAATGTCGCAAAAGGACAAAGAAACCTTTAAGGAGTATGCTCAAAGGTGGCGTGAAATTGCCGCTCAAATTTGTCCACCTCTTGAGGAAAAAGAGATGACAAAAATCTTCTTAAAGACCTTAAGCTCATTTTACTATGACCGAATGATTGCCAGTGCACCCAGTGATTTCACCAAAATGGTCGGCATGGGTGTACGTCTTGAGGAAGCTGTCTGAGAAGGACGTTTAGTAAAAGACACTGGATCAACGAGCGGTACTAAAAAATACGGTAGTGCTCTCCCTAAGAAAAAAGAGCAAGATATTGGGAATATCTCTCTCGGAAAGCAAAGGCGACGTTATCAGCCAGTAGCAGCTGTTACTCCTGCTATCGGCCCCGCGTCTGTTCCTATGTATCAACCTCAGGTTGCGCAGAGCCAACCTGACCAACAAAGGACACAACAGCCCCTTCAGCAGGCTCGTCCTCCATATAACAACAACCGTACAACACGGCCACCAGGATTTGATCCTATACCCGTAACGTACGCAGAGCTGTTTCCGTTACTGCTGGCTAAGGGGCACATTCAGACTAAATCTCCTCTTACAGTACCGGAAAATCTGCCTTTTTGGTTTAAGGTGGATCAGACATGCCCTTATCATCAAGGAGGTTCAGGGCATAACATTGAGACTTGTCTCAATTTCAAGTCCGACGTGCAAAAACTTGTTAGGAGCGGGGTCTTATCTTTCAAAGATACGAATCCCAATGTTCTTACGAACCCGCTGCCTCAACATGAGAAAACTGCAGTCAATCTGATTGAGAAAGAGACTAACAATGTCTATCAAATTCATGATGTACTCTTGTTGAAGACCAATCTGGTCAGGATACATTGTAGACAGAGTGGATATGGCCATGCGCCACCTCATAATTATCACCAGTGTGGTATCTGCTCTAAAGACAACCAGGGATGTTCTGTAGTGCAAGCAGCGCTACAGGAGCAAATGGATCTTGGATGGATCCAAGAGCACCGAGTTTGTAGAGTTAACATGGTTTACACTAATTCCAACATCATTCAAAACCACAACATCCGTGCGATGAATGTCAACTTGGTGGCGATGCACTCAAGGCAAAGCCAGTATCATAATCTGCCACGGCACGATTACAGTTCCTGTCTGATTTGCTCGATAAATAAACAGGGATGCTCTTTCATACAAGAGGCCCTCCAGCGTCAGATGGAACTTGGATGGATCCGAGACTACCATGATAGGAACTCCTATCAAATCAACATGGTTCAGATCTTTGACATTCGCGTGATGAATACCAACCTGGTAGAGTTACATGTTGAGCAGGTCCGACTCGGATTCTTAATATCACATGATTATCAAAATTGTAAAGTAGGTTGCGAAAACGATCGAGGTTGTACCCTTGTCCAGGAGGCACTTCAGCACTTGTTAAATCACTGGTGGATGCCAATCTATATGGACGAAGATACTCAGCGAATTAGTATCAATCGCAGGAATCCTACTCGTCGTCAAAGTCAGGATGTCCGATCAATGGAAGGTAACCTAGTGAGGTTACATTGTATTCAAAGTGGGCGTGGCCAGGTGCAACCACACAACTATGACAGTTGTAGCGTCTGTTCGGAAAGTAACCAAGGGTGTTACCTTGTGAGAGCAGCTCTTCAGGGTCAGGTCGATCATGGAGAAATTCGTCCATATCCAGGTTCAGGACCCATCATTTGGTCGCCAAACTACCTTGCCGAGCAAGTTGAGGATGTTGTCACGATCTCTGGTCATCACAGGACCAGGGATGTTTTTGCCATCATCCCTCTACTTGACGAATCTAGAGTTCCCAACCGGGAACGGATCAAGGTTACTTATGATGGTCAGAAAAATCAGAAGGTTCCCATAGTCGTCTATCTATCGGGGCCACTACCGTATGAATCAGCTAAGGCAATCCCTTACAAATACGGTGCAACAATAATCAAGAATGGAAAGGAAATTCCATTACCCTCCGTCGTGAATATTGCAGACATCAGTCGTGTAACACGGAGCGGTCGAATCTTCAACTGAGGAGTTGGAGAACCTAACAATGAAAAGGAACCTCAGACAGAAGTTCCCAGTCCACCCGTCGGTCAATCCAGTAATCCCGACTTTTCAAAAGACAAAGATGAGATGCTAAAGCTCATCCAAAGGAGTGAATACAACATTGTTGATCAACTGTTACAGACTCCTTCAAAGATCTCAGTATTATCACTGTTACTCAGTTCAGAACCACACAGAGAGGCTCTACAGAAAGTCTTGGAGCAAGCCTTTGTGGAACAGGATGTAACAATCAGACAATTCGATAGCATTGTCTCTAACATCACTTCCTGCAATAATTTGGGATTTAGTAATGAGGAATTACCTGAAGAGGGTCGCCGTCATAACATGGCGCTCAATATCACAGTTAACTGCCAGGGCGATGCTTTAGCCAACGTACTGGTAAACACAGGGTCAGCCCTGAATGTTATGCCAAAGTCCACTTTGACGCAATTATCATTCAAGGGCCCTCCGATGAGAGTCAGCGAGGTCGTCGTCAAAGCATTCGACGGATCCAGAAAAACAGTTATCGGCGAAGTTGATCTTCCCATAACTATTGGTCCTCACACTTTCCAAATCACTTTCCAGGTCATGGACATCTGGGCAACATACAGTTGTTTATTAGGAACACCTTGGATACATCAGGCTGGAGTGGTTACTTCAACCCTCCACCAAAAGCTAAAGTTTGTCAAGAACGATCAACTTGTCACGGTTTGTGGGGAACAAGCCTTGCTTGTGAGCAACTTATCATCATCTACTTGTGTGGAACCCGAGGAGGTTATTGGAACTCAGTTCCAAGCACTGACGGTGAGCAAGGACAATCAATTCAAAGAAGGAACTTCCATTTCTTCATACAACGATGCTATCAAAGCGGTCGAGAGTACCGATACAACCGGATGGGGACAGCTTGTCATTCCTATTGACAATAAAACAAAGAAGGGTCTTGGTTTTTCTGCAACCTGTACCCAGACAGCTGCCAACGATGAAAGTCTTCATCCCCTTCAAAACTTCTTCCACAGTGGAGGTTTTCTTCACCCAGTGTCTCAAGCAGTACATGCCGTCAATGAGGAAGATCCCTCTGACACAGGATGAAAGTCCTACCTTAACGAGGACAGTTATATGTCTCAGCAAGAGGTGCCTACGCCATTTTGCTATCCCGCAAAGAGTCCGAGATTTATACCAAGGTCAGACGTCGAAATGATCTACGGAGATTGTGATCCGGAAGGATGCTGTGCTCCGCCAAATTCATTAGAGGAAGACACTCCGATGAAAGACAACTTTGACCACAATTACTATGGCCCGATGGATGGCCTGCCAATGTGGCAGCCTTACCCAGGAGACTTGGGGCAAGAAAGTCAGCCGAACAATGAAACTCAGCTGAGCATCATTGAACAGAATACCTGTATCCCCACCATGTCATGGGATCAACACTCAGGTCATTCAGAAACTACTCAACATGAAGATGAATTCGCAACGATTGCAGGACTTGAATTCATCAACTATGCTTTTCCCGAGGTCAACGTCATCGAGAGGGATGACTTCTCCAGTTCCAAAGAAGTGTGGGACACCCTAGGACAACCAAGTGGAAAGTACGACTTTATGGTCAAGTACACTGCGCCCGAAAGCTCTTGTATCAGGTTCGAAGACATTCAGCCAACTGGATGGGGAGATACAGCTGAGAGCACAAATGCTATGCAAAATACAACAGAGGAATCCTCTTATGACAATTCTGCTTGGGAGACAGATTCCAATGATCCTGCTCCACCAGAAATCAGCGTCATTTCTGAAGACAAATCAAGGAAGGTGCCAGACTTTATGATTCATCGAGGAGTTCACCACCAGTGGGTCGCTGTCGAGGTTCCGAAGGTCGTTCATCAGTCAAAGTAATTGCCATCTTTAACCTTTCACCCTGCCCAGGTGAAACGGATATTTTGATAGGGCTCGTTTTCTGTAAATTTCCCTCTTCGCTTTGCCCAAAGCGACAGAGTTTTGTTTTGTAGGGCTGTAGTTTCAAGATTCGACTTGTTCATTAATAAAATAACGTCGTTCTGTAATTTCCGCATTAATTGTTGTTTTCTCTTTTTGCTTTTTCAGAAAATGGTAATCCTAAAAAACATTCAATAATAAAAACAAGCAGTGAAATAAAACACTGCGCACACTTGCTTTTTCTCTATCTCTTCTAAACACGAATTATCACGTCATGCAGATTGCTTGTTTTAAACCCCGTTGAAACATACGATCTAATGCCTTCTCCCAACTTTGAGTTCCCGTTATTCGAGGCTGAAGAAAAAAATGACGACCAAATTCCAGAAGAGATCTCCCGACTACTCAGACAAGAGGAAAGGTCCATTGAACCTCACAAAGAGCCGTTGGAAACGGTAAACTTGGTTTCAGAAAAAGAGAGAAAAGAAATCAGGATCGGAGCACTGCTCAGTCCAACTGCCAGAGAGGGTTTGATAAAGCTTCTCAAAGAATTTCCCGATGTATTCGCTTGGTCCTATCAGGATATGCCAGGGTTGGATACCAGCATCATGGAACATCATTTACCGTTAAGATCAGAATATCCGCCAGTAAAGCAAAGGTTGAGACGCACTCACCCGGACATGGCCATCAAAATCAAGGAGGAGGTACAGAAACAGATCGACGCGGGTTTCCTCGCTACATCTGAATATCCTCAATGGTTAGCCAACATCGTACCCATTCCCAAAAAGGACGGAAAGGTTAGAATGTGTGTCGATTACAGAGATCTGAACAAGACAAGTCCAAAGGACGACTTTCCTTTACCACACATTGACATGTTGGTTGACAGCACAGCAAAGTTCAAAGTATTCTCCTTCATGGATGGATTCTCGGGCTATAACCAGATCAAAATGGCGCCGAAAGACATGGAGAAAACTTCGTTCATTACCCCATGGGGTACCTTTTGTTACAAGGTAATGCCGTTCGGTTTGAAGAATGCCGGGGCAACCTATCAAAGAGCCATGACTACTCTGTTTCATGACATGATACACAAAGAAATTGAGGTATATGTCGATGATTTGATTGCAAAATCAAGAACAGAGGATGAGCACATTGAACATCTGTCAAAATTTTTCGAACGTCTAAGAAAATTCAAGCTCCGCTTGAATCCCAACAAGTGCACCTTCGGTGTCCGTTCGGGGAAATTACTAGGGTTCATCGTCAGCCAGAAAGGAATTGAAGTTGATCCTGACAAGGTCAAGGCCATTCAAGAAATGCCTTCTTCGAAAACTGAAAAACAAGTCAGAGGATTCCTGGGACGTTTAAACTACATCTCCAGATTCATATTCCTTATGACCACGACGTGTGCGCCGATTTTCAAATTACTCAAAAAGAACCAGGATTGCGTTTGGTCAGAAGATTGCCAAACCGCCTTCGACAGTATCAAGGAATAACTGTTGAATCCTCCGATTCTATCACCTCCAGTGGAAGGAAGACCACTGATCATTTACCTCACAGTCCTAGAGGACTCAATGGGATGTGTACTTGGCCAACAAGACGAAAATAAACGGAAAGAGTCTGCCATTTACTATATAAGCAAGAAATTCACCGACTGCGAGACTCAGTACACAATGCTTGAGAAAACTTGTTGTGCTTTGGCTTGGGCAGCCAAACGTCTTCGCCATTACATGATTCATCATACTACTTGGTTGGTCTCCGAAATGGGTCCAATCAAGTACGTTTTCGAAAAACCTGCTCTCACGGGAAGGATTGCCCGTTGGCAGATGTTACTATCAGAATATGACATAGAGTACCATGCTCAGAAAGCCGTTAAAGGAAGTATGTTAGCCGATCATTTGGCTCATCAACCGATTGACGATCAAGAATCAATCGGGTTTGACTTCCCAGACAAAGATGTCATGTATCTAAAGATGAAAGATTGCGATGAACCGCTACCCAGTGAAGGGCCAGAACCAGGTTCCCAGTGGGGACTTATCTTTGACGGAGCAGTCAATCATTATGGAAACGGAATTGGGGAAATCATTGTTACCCCTCAGGGTTCCCACATTCCTTTCACTGCCAGACTTACGTTCAAATGTACGAACAACGAGGCCGAATACGAAGCATGTATCATGGGTCTCGAAGAAGCGATTGATTTAAGGATCAAAAACTTGGACGTATACGGCGATTCAGCCTTGGTTATTAACCAGATAAAAGGAGATTGGAACACATACCAATTAGGATTGATTCCTTACAAAGACTATGCAAGAAGGTTGTTACCCTTCTTCAACAGAGTCGACTTTCATCACATCCCTCGTGATGAGAATCACATGGCTGATGCATTAGCCACTCTCTCTTCCATGATTAGTGTAGGTCGATGGAATGACATACCTAAGATCGACATCATGCGCCTTGAACGGCCCACTTACATCTTCGCGATTGAAGCAGTCATAGACGACAGACCTTGGTATCACGATATCAAATGCTTCCTTCAGAAACAAGAGTACCCATCTGGGGCACTCAAAAAAGACAGAAAAACCCTCAGAAGATTGGCTGGAAACTTCTTCCTGAGCGGTGACACTCTTTATAAGAGAAATTTTGACATGGTCTTGCTCTGATGCGTCGACAGACCAGAAGCAGACATGCTTATGAAAGAAATTCATGAAGGATCCTTTGGCACTCATGCCAACGGACACACAATGGCCAGAAAAATTCTGAGAGCAGGGTATTATTGGTTGACCATGGAATCCGACTGCTACAAGTACATGATGAGGTGTCACAAGTGTCAGATATACTCCGACAAAATTCATGTACCGCCATCACATCTCAAAGTTCTTTCTTCCCCGTGGCCATTTTCCATATGGGGAATCGATATGATTGGTATGATTGAGCCCAAGGCTTCAAACGGACATCGGTTCATCCTGGTAGCCATTGACTATTTCACCAAGTGGGTCGAAGCAGCGTCATTCGCCAATGTAACCCGACAAGTGGTGGTCCGATTTATCAAAAACAATATCATCTGCCGTTATGGTGTTCCAAGCGAGATCATTACTGATAATGGATCTAACTTGAACAATAAGATGATGAAAGAGTTGTGCGCAGAGTTCAGGATCGAACATCATAACTCATCTCCCTACCGACCCAAGATGAACGGAGCGGTAGAAGCGGCTAACAAGAACATCAAGAGGATCGTTCAAAAGATGGTTGTAACCTATAAAGATTGGCACGAAATGCTACCCTTTGCTCTTCATGGTTATCGCACATCTGTCCGTACTTCAACAGGGGCAACCCCTTTCTCTTTAGTATATGGCATGGAAGCAGTGCACCCCATAGAAGTAGAGATCCCATCAATCCGGGTATTGATGGAAGCTAAGCTCACCGAAGCTGAATGGTGTCAAAGTCGACACGACGAACTGAACCTGATCGAAGAAAAGCGAATCACGGCACTATGCCACGGTCAGTTGTATCAACAGAGAATGAAGAGGGCATTTGACAAAAAGGTCCGACCTCGTGTCTTCAGGAAAGGATACCTTGTGCTCAAGAAGATACAATCATTTCTCACTGATTCTCGGGGCAAATGGACCCCAAATTATGATGGCCCCTATGTGGTCATGAAAGCTTTCTCAGGCGGCGCCTTGAGACTTGCAACCATGGACGGAGAGGAATTTGCCTACCCCACGAATGTTGATGTAGTCAAGAAATACTTCGCCTAAAACTAAAAAAAAAATGTCTCGGTGGATTGAAAACCCGAAAGGGGGGTCCAGGCAAAAGTTAGAGACATGAAAAAAATCATCCCGATGGATTGGAAATCTCATAGTACAATCCAGGCAAAAGTTAGGGATAATGGCAAGTAACTATGTTCAACAGAGGCACGTCCCTCAGCAGCAGTTGCATCATCATCCGTCAGGAAAACTCCAGTCAAGGTCATCTTCGACAGAAGCTCAGGATGTCCCGAACTCAAAGTTGGTAGAAGGATAGTGGTCGTTATGTTTCAACGTAGCCCTTTTCCCTGTAAATTACCATTTTCTAACTTTGTATATACTCTTTGGAATCACGCGTTTGGCTGATCTCCATCTTATTAATAAAATTTGAGCCCTTGTACTTTTGTTTGTAATTCTTTACTTGTTTTAGCTTTACAGAACGACGTTGTTTAAACTTAATCAGCGATTCTTGAAATAAAACAAAAATAAATTTAGTTGTTAAACTTTTTCTGCTTTTAAATTAAAGATGGCATTTCTTTTGACTGTTGAACATCAGAAGAACATCGATCGCTTCTCCCGAAGTAGGCGAACTCCAAAGTACAGAATCGAAGTACTCCTTCTAGACCAGTACTCCTGAATGAAGGATCAATAATGTTAGAGACCTTGTTTCGTCTGACACACCTCGGCCGAGTTCTCATCTCCTAAGCCCGATCAACATAGCTCCCAACGGGACTATCTCTCCTAAGCAAGGTGGAATTGCTATTTTGAACCAACGGTACTTCTTCGCCCCGCGATGGCCGAGTATCCAATTGTGTTCATCCATTAGTCTGTATGTCGCGTCTGTCTTGTCAGCATATACATACGTACTTCATGCATTTTTTATTTGCATTTACATTTCATATTGCATCGTTATCACTCTAGCCGGTCTTGTCCCCTAGTGATAAACAGTTTTCTCAATCGAGTTTGTCAGTTCTTTCCTCGTCAGGAAGTGTTGCGTCTGCACAATCTCACCACCAGTGTATCTTTAGATCAGAGTCGGCACTTGGCCACTTTGATAATTTGAACCTCTGAAAGATTAGAGGACCTTCAACAGATGTCACTCTTCGCCAGTGAAGATGATATCCTCGCTTTCCCGGATTAAGGAAAATCCACAGAGAAAGCCTCGTGATCAGAGATTCGGCAGCACGCCAGTTTTGCTCCGAAAAACCACTGATGAGAAGGTCATTGGCACCTCAAAATTGGACCCCATCATATGGCGTTTCTCCGGGAAGATCCCGAGAAAAGTATGATGAAAGATCCCAAATGAAAACAGTCTCTCAAGAGACTCGCTTTCCCCAGTAGAAACAAATGGCGTCTCCAACGGAGAAGTTTGTACAACTCTACAACTCAGACGACTGGGTTCCCCAGCAAGTCTGACAGCAAAACATTTTCTACTCAAATGGCATCTCCCCAGGAAAATTCGGCGAGAAGTTTGAAGGAAAACCGCTACACATAGCGTCCCTTTTCAATAAAGTTTATTGACAAAATAAACTAAGACCAGTTCCTTGGTAGGAAACCAGGATCGAGGGGAAGTTTTTTTCAAAAGAAACTAAGACCAGTTCCTTGGTAGGAAACCAGGATCGAGGGGAAGTTAACAAAAGAAACTAAGACCAGTTCCTTGGTAGGAAACCAGGAACGAGGGGAAGTTCATTTCAGAGACTGAGACCAGTTCTTGGTAGGAAACCAAGAACGAGGGGAAGTTCAAAAGAAACTAAGACCAGTTCCTTGGTAGGAAACCAGGATCGAGGGGAAGTTTATTTCAAAAGAGACTGAGACCAGTTCTTGGTAGGAAACCAGGATCGAGGGGAAGTTTACCCTTTCTAAGCATCATTGCTCAGCAAAAGAAGATGAATGCGACCCGCCATTCATAACCACCATCAAAATTTCGGGTATTCCGGTATTTAATCCTCTTGCACCCCGAATGCCCGAATCCCTTCGTCATTCACACCTTCGGGTCCAAGAAGATTAAATAGGGGCATCTGTAATACCCCAAATTTTGACCACTTAGATTTCCCATCATTGTGAAAATCATCATCACAATATGGATGTACCTTTATGCTTCATTAGTCTCCCCAAAGATGGGTGAGCATCCACTACAATCAAAATTAGGGTTTCAAGCCCTCTCTGAGTGCTTAGACAAAGGATCAATCAAGAAATGACATGATCTTCAACTTGTCTAATTTCTTAAACATCCACAATGGATCAAAAAGTACTCCCACTTCAAGGATTAAGCACAAGGCTGCTCCCTTCTAGGTGGATCAAGTCTCAAGATCGACAGTGTCACCAAATTAGGGTTTTGGTCGACCAGGGCCTCCAGATGGAAATTTTCATCTGGGCACAAGGCAATGATCCAAAACATAACCTAATATACTTCATGGAACCTTATGAACCCATGCATCAAGTCAATTTTGCCTCAGGGGATGCATTCATCAAAAATCAGGAATTAGGGTTTCTTGACCTAATTCACCCCTAAGTTGACTTTTGGGACAAACCATGAGCCAAGACCTCAAGAGATGATTTGAGGGTCTCTAATATACCATATTGATCCATTTGGGACAATGGATTAATCCAATAAGTTTGAGCAACAAGTCTCAATTTCATCTGCACCACAATTAGGGTTTGAAGAGAAAAGTCAACTGTAACTTTGACTTTTGACCAGGACATGCTCCCAAACCCTAATACATGATTGAATATACCCTATGACACCCATGGAACATGTCCATCAAGTTTGATTTAGGTCAAGGACATGATTTCCTGAAGAATTGCACAGTTTGGAATTCATCTGATAAAAAGTCAACTGTGCACAAAAGTCAACTTTGACTTTTTGAGATTTTTCACCAAAATGGATTTTTAACCCTAAAATGATGTTAATGTATGATTTGAATCATCATTCATCAAGAAAAATCAAGAAAAGTGAGATAACTTGTAAAAGGGGTAACCATAAAACTTAGAAATTTTTCTAAGTTAAAAATAAAGTGGCAAAGGTACCAACTTTGGAGGACCATAACTCCTAAACCACAAGGCCATTTTTTCTCATCCAAAGATGGATTTGTAGCCCTCATTATCACCTACAAAAACTTCAACTACAAGTCATTCCAATTCATTAAGGATTTTGAGTTATGGAGTGATCAAAGTGGCTGAAAAGTGAAAATGTCACTTTTTCCAACACTTAGTGAAATTTTCACTAAGTCAGATTCTACCTCACTTTTTGCCAAATGTAGGGGGATTTTTCACTTGGAATCAAAAGAGATCAAAACCAAACTTGTTCAAACAGTTGTTGTATCATGTAAGAGCTTTCCAAAATGGCCAAGAACATTGCCAAATTCAACCTACACCATGAGATACAACATTCCCAAGTTGCCTTGCTGAAATCTGTCAAGGCAAGGCAGAATTTGCAACTTTGGTCGATTTGCCAAAATCATCCAAATTCAATTGCTCCTATCCACTTGGACACCTCAGAGGATTGAATCAAAAGGGGACAATCACTGAGCCAAGCCTCCAAAGTCCATGGAACAAGAAATAACATGTTGAACCTAGAATGGCCAAAATAGGGACAAGACTTCAAATTTGGAATGAGGCATTCAATGGAACCATCAAGGTGGCATGGACTGAGCCATTCTCATTTGAAATCAGTCAAGACTTATCCAAGACCAAGGGGACCATAGCTCTGTGCCCTAACCTCTAGTCAATGGCTAGAGGAGACTTGCATTTCCATTGGCCAACATTGAGGAAACACCTGCTGCAGTTGCCATTCACTGTGGATCCCAAAACAAACTTGCTCTACTATAAATAGAGCTCAATTGTGGTCAGTTTGAGTACACCAAAGCCATCTAACAGATGCTTTCCTCAAAATCTCTTCTTTCACTCCAATTTTGCCTTCTAAGGCAAGTCACTATCGGGTTTTGAGTTTGAGAGTAATTCCAATCAAACCAATCACTCACACACCTCACATACATCACATATGAGCTGATCAAACACTTAGATTACTTCTAAAAAATCAATTTCACAAAATCACCAGCTGGTTGCTCAAGGTTTTAACCAAAGTGCAGCTGAGGTACCACAAAATGATCCAGCCAATTTCAATCAAGTCCAACCACCCAAACACAATCCATGGGGTGTAGGGAAGCTGTTCAGATCATCACCACTCAGCTGTAACACCTCCAAATCAAAAATCACTTTGAACTTGCTGTCACGACTTGGAGGTAAGCACATACTTGGTCATCTCTCAATCTATGCATATTTCCTCGCACAATAATTTGGCCATATGTTCATAATCATGCATGGAATGTTTTCCCTCAATTAATTGCATTGTTTAAATCGTGTATCAAAAATCCTAGCCTTCATGCAAAAATTAGGGTTCTTGAGGTCTCTTCGTGATTTCTTGTTGTATGTTTAATTTAAATGAAATTAAAGTACATAGACATGATCGTGAGGTTGAGACGAGCATAATGATATGTGGATTGCATGATATGATTACGTATTCATGGAGATTGGATAGAAAATGCAAATCTGAGGAACCAAGAACACGCGCGTGTTCTTCAGCTGTTCTTGGCGCCATTTTTCATATATTCAAATATTTGAATTTTGTGATTTTGTTTAATTGATTCAAAAATTAATTTCTCTCTGAGTTTTAATGATTTTGAGTTGATTCTTTTTTTAATAATTCACAAAAATGTTAAAATATTTTATTTTCACAAAAAATCCCAAAAATATTATTTATTTCATATAATTGATATTTTTGTAAAGAATTAATATTTTGATTGTTTTTGGCATTTTAAATATTTTTTCTACATTGATTTTGCAACTTTTGATGCTTTCTAATTATTTTGTAGGTCAATACTTAATTTTTGAAGCATTAATCCAAGATCACAATTTGTTTTCCATGTGTTAAACAATTTTTGATCATTTTAATTGAATTTTTATTCAATTAAATACATTTTGAAAACAAATTAGGGTTTTGGATTAATTCAACCCTCATAAATCATTTTCAAAACTCTTTGGGCCTCTTGAGAGAGTGTAAGACCCATCCCCCCTTGTACAAAAACTTTTTTGGGCCTCACTCATTGTATAAGTCCCTCTGTACAAGTAAACGGCGCGATCGTCGCCCGTTTAAAAATAAAAATAACCTTGGGCCTCTCCTTGAGCTATAAGACCCATTCAAAACACTTTGGGCCTCTATTAGAGTGTAAGACCCAATCCCCCTTTTAACCAAAACATTTTGGGCCTCACTTATTGTATAAGTCCCTCTGCGTTAAAAGAAAACCTCGGCGCGATCGCCATTTATAAACGAAAAATCATTTGGGCCTACCCTCGTGTTATAAGCCCCACTCTTTTTTCTTTAAACCTTTTTGGGCCTCTTGAGAGAGTGTAAGACCCATCCCTTTGTACAGAAAACCTTTTTGGGCCCCAGTCACTTGTATAAGTCCCGCTGTACAAAGTCAAACAGTGTGCTCACTGATAAAACCCTGGGCCTCTCCTTGAGCTGTAAGCCCCAAATCTTTCTTTTTCAAAGCACTTTCTCCTTTGATTTTGAATATACTGTTGTTTTCAATCTTTCTTTGTTGAACAACTAACCAAACAGCATGGAAGCACTACAACCGAGTAAGTGGTTATCGCTTTCGTTTACTGCTTTCATATTATAAACTGTATTGTGGGGTTGCTCACTGTAAGTCTCCTTTCATAAACTCATATCTACTGTGTAATAATAGTATAGATATTTCGAGTTTCCCCGGCTACTACGTCTAGAACTAGGTGACGCCGTTTCATTTATTCATAGAAATAGACGCCTAGATCCCCAATAGGAGCACCAGATACAGTCTTCTCTTCGGCTATCCTCCTTAGGAATCGTCAAGAAGCTCTACTCCCCAAGATGAATGTATTCTCCGTGAATGGCATCTTTGAGTTTCTTCCAAATTCTCGAACTTTCCTGACTTGATCTATTCCTTGTGGATAGCTTGCCTTGAATGTCTCGGGGTTTGGGTACCCACTACGGTCATAATCTTGGACCTTAACTAAGGAACCCTCTTTAAAAGCTAAAAGTCGCTGGATAGTAAACCTCGCACGTTTACCAGTGGTTTTTATCTTTAAAAGAGTTATCTCTCCTAATGGAAAGGAGATGATAGACCCACGGGCTTCTTAAAAGCATCGGCCTCCTCTTGGGCATTATTCAAGGACACTACGGCTTCTTAGAAGTATTCACAGCCTCCTCTTAGGCTTCGTATAATGATCTCTTCCTCCGGGAATGATAGCCTCCTCTTGGGCTTCGTACAAGGACCCGTCGGCTTCTTAAAAGTTTCCAACCTCCTCTTGGGCTTCGTACAAATTGTCCCGACGACCTCCTAGAGGTATAGGAACAGAACCTAGTCATCCTCATAGAACAGTCCTTTCATAGAGTCTACTACTGTTTCTCAAAACACAGTATAAAAGATGACACTCTAGACTTAGACAGTCTAATCTCCTTGAGTCTCAAAGACATTCTCAAGTGACCCCTTCGTTAAATAGGAAGGAAACCCGCAGACTCGGATAGTCTCAACACCCTTTGGATTTCCAGCTTCCTCAAAGAAAAGGAAACAACCCCGATCCTCAGATCTAACCCACGAGTACAGTGATGCTCATATAAGAACTGATTTTCTCTTTCAAAATCAGTATACTGGACCTGTCACTTAACTAACATAGCCTCCTCTTGGGCTTTGTACAATGACTCTCCCTAGCGGAGTCAAACAATGTTTTAGCCTCTCTCTCGGGCTTTGTACGAGACACACAAGGACTCCCTCGTTGAGTCAAACAAACAATAGCCTCCATCTCGGGCTTTATACGAGATACCAAAAGATTCCCTCGTTGAGTCAAAATCTTTAGCCTCTCTCTCGGGCTTTGTACGAGACACAAAATAGCCTCCTCTTAGGCTTTGTATAATGATTTTCCTAGCGGAAATTAGCCTCCTCTTAGGCTTTGTATAAGAAAACCACTGGTTGATCCAATCAACCTTTTAGCATCAAAGTTGTGCCTCGTTCACAGTACACAAACATCAACAACTCCTTTCCCTTCATCTAATCGCTGTAAGCGGCAAGCCTCTGGATCATCTACATCCATGTCACTGTCCCTCTTTTAGCATAATGAATTCCTAAGGAAAGATGGCATTGCTCTACACTGAGTTAAAGTCTTCTCCTTCAGGTTAAAACCCTTTCTTCGGAAATTATGGCATTGCTCGGATCCGCATATCCCAGTTAAAGTAATTCTCCTTCTCCCCTCTTTAGAGATGACAAATTCTCTCTAAAGTCGAGGTCTTTCAGCTTCACGTCTTGGGCTTTGAACAAGACACAAATAGACCTTTCAGCTTCACATCTTAGGCTTTGAACAAGATACAAACTACCTTTCGCTTCACGTCTTGGGCTTTGAACAAGACACCAAAAACCAATTTCCTCCCATAGAATAGGAGGAACTACGAACGCTCTGATTTCCCTGTTTCTGTAAACGGGAATACGTAGGCATAAGATCGAAAGAAAAGATCTTAGCGAGCGCAATCAACAAAAAACCTAAATCCCATATCTCCATCAATCAAAAGCAGTATTTCAAAAGCATCAGTCCTAACATCCTAATCCTTGTTCCCCGCCAGAAACCTTCTGCCCAGGTAAAAAAGAAAGAAAACAGTATTGGCGAAAATACAAATAACCAGTACAAAGGCCCCCCACATTGATAGCATCCGTAACCTAACAGACCGCTGTTTAAACTCAGTATGCAAAGCAGGGTTAATTGGAGACATCTATTTCCCTTCCTTATTCAGCTCACAATAGGATAAAAAATGAATCGACCTGTAGTTTTAAGCTCAACCGCAGAGAGCGACCAGCGCTTAAGAACCGCGTCCAAAATCGCTCGCTACACAAGGGTCCTGGTGTTGCCACGTTATTTGATTTCTTAGTTTATTTTTATTGTTTGGGTGTTTGTTACCCCATGGTTATTATTGTGTGCGTGCTATCATGTCCTCTCATCTTGCTTACTTATTTGATTTGTTGACTAATCTGATGTGTAGGATAGATCATGTGGTTGATATTCTGACAACACATTAAAAAAGACATGTGCTGCTCACGTGGGTTATATTGTGTGCTGAGTGGTTGTGTGTATTCGTGTGCATCATTTTTACCGTGTGTTGATTGATCTTGCATGTTGATTTTGAATACTGGTGCTTTGGTTGACTTGTTGTGGAGCGTATGATTGATCATGTGGTGTGTGTGAGCCTTCTGAGTTGACTGGGTTCCATTATTCATCTTTGACCTTCGCTAGTGGACCATTGGCCTTGGGCCTTGCTTTTTGCACCCTTCCTTTAAGCCCATGTCTATTTTCCAATGTGATTTCTTTGCTGTTTGCACCCTTGGTTGTTTATTTCTTTTTTTTTTATTTTCATTAATTGTTGCATTTGCATTTTATTTTTTAAAATCATTTTTAATGCATCCAAAAATTACCAAAAAAATTCATGAAGCTTCTTTTTAGTTTTATAATTTTTGAAATTTTAATTTTCTTATTTTATTTTATTTTTGGTGTCTTAATTAATTGTTTAATTGATTTTCTTTTTGAATTGTCTCACATGTGCACACTTCTACTTGTAGAATTTATTTCTCATCATCTATACATGATCTTGAACTCATTCTTTTTTCATTGTTTCACCAACACATTGAAATGCATAAAAACATTTTTGTTTCATTTTTAAAACTTTTTCATATTGCATTTTAGTCCCTCTCTTTTGCATATTGGTTCATGTTTCTCACTTAATCTTTGCTTAACTGTTTGAATGGCTTAACTTGTGAATTTTTGTGAGATCTTTTAGTATGTGATTGTCTTCTGACCTAGATCATTTGAGTTTAAATTTCACAATTGTTGAATGTCATATGATACATGTTTGCTTATTTGTGCTTAAGTGACTTATGCATGATCATCTCTTGACATCTCTTTACACAAGTTGATTTGCCATACTTAATTGATTGGGTTCCTTTGTGACTCTTTGAATGAGCTTTTGATATGAGTCTTACCCCTGGTTGAGGTCCTTTGAGACTAAATTTTGCAATTTGTGGATCATGTTTGAGTATGCTTAAGTGTTGGAACTTTGTCCTCTTTTTGTAGTTTACTTTGGTGCATGTTTTGAAAGTGTTGATTGATGTTTGGACTTGTATGACTTGAGTTTGGTTTTGATATGATATTGATGCATATGCTACTGCCTCTTGAGTTCCATACTTGGTTTTCATGTTACTTGAGCATAGTTGAATGCATTTGGTTTGAATTGTATGATGAATATCATTACCTTTCCTTTTGTGAACTTCTTTGGATCTTAATGCTTCATGTTTTGAATCACTTTTGCATAAGAGTTATTGATGATAATATGATATTAGTTCTGACTTGTACTCATCTTCATCTTGCCTTCCTCATTTTATTTTGATATGAAGTCCATGTATGCTTAATTGTGCATTTCATACAAGTATGCTTGCATTCTTTCATGTTTATCTTTGCATGATTACTTGAATTGTTTTGCATTGATCTTTGAAACATGATTGTTGATTTGAGTTGGACATTTATGATATGATGTGCTTGCTGTCCCTTATTGTATCTCATCTTCCTTCTTCTCCTTCTCTTTTCTTCTCTTTCACTCTTTCTCATCCCATGAGTCTCGAGACTTGTTCAAGTCTTGGATTCTTTCCCTTTAGAGCTACCTAGTCCAACTTAATTTTTGATTAAGCTTGGAGTAGGATTAACATTAGGTTTTAAGTAGTTGTTCCTCCTAAACCTCACTAGCCATAGGACATCCATGCATGATAACATTAGGACTCTTAGTTTCCCTTTAGAGTTTCCTTGGTGTCGTCTCTCTTCTCATCTCAAAACTTCTTCAAAACACGTAATAAAGGTTAACGTGCATTGTGCTTGAGCCTTCTATATGGGAAGTGGGGAATTAAGGGATTCCTCTCATTCTTCTAGGATACCTAGTGTACGTCCTGTTGGGGACGATGCGTGAAGTATTCGTTCCTGTATATAAGACTTTGGTTCAATGCAAGTTACAAATAACTATAAAAAACACTTCTTGCTTAAAAAACTCCAAACAAACAATAACGTCTCTCCTTCGGGAATTCTTTTCTCATCTCACTCACTCTCAACATACGAACGTGTTCCTACTCGTTCTCTTACAAGACGGTAACGCCTAAGTCTCCATTCAGCGAGCTGCAACACCTGAGCTAGAACGTAAGCCGTTCCCTAAAAACACAATCCACCCCTAGTGAGGGGAACTACGTCGCTCTGATTCTCATGCTCCCGATGAGATACGTAGGCAGTGGGGTAGGGCCCATGCGAGCACTTCTTTTATTTTCCCTACATTTGTTTGTTGTTCTTTCCTTTTCTTCTTCGTTTCTCCGTCCTTCCCATTCTTGTTTCCTCTCCGGTCCAGTCGCAGTGGAGCTCCAGATGACGACACCCTTTGATTGAAGCAGCAAGCGTGGATCCCATCGGGTACGATGGACGCGTGGGGGTGCTAATACCTTCCTCACGCGTAACCGACTCCCGGACCCAGATCTCTTGGTCGCAAGACCATGCTCTTTCCTTTTCCCCAGGTTTATGCAGTGTTTCCTTTTCCTCTCTCGGGATAAATACACATTGCTGGCGACTCTGTGTTTTCTGCGCCACTCTCGCATTTGTACCGTTGGATGCGAATCTTTCGGGAGCGACTACTGCTAACCCTGACTTCTCTCTGATCGAGGAACATCATTTCCCATATTACCCATGACAGGGCGAGTAGGGAGCACTCAGGGTGAGGTGGTCCCTAATGAAGGGTGACACGTTAGAGTTTCCCCCTTAAGGGCAATTGGAAATCCTCTCTCCTTCAATATATATTTTTACAAATATATCACTACATAGTCCCTAAAGCACAAGGTTTTTGATAAAGGTTGAAGTGCTTTAAACAACATAGCATTGGGGATATCAGTTCGACGAGATCCAAGTCCCCTAAGAGAGATGTTGAGCCCTATGGGTGGGACTTCCATCAAGCCCTCGTACAATAATTTAATTAAATTTTCTTGAGTCGGACTTTAATCGCACCCCTTGGGCTAAACTTTATGTTAGATCCTGCCTAAGAATGGGGCATTGAGATAAGACAGTTTAATGGGACTCTTAGTCCCTAAGGAGATATTATATGTTGAGTCCAAACTGATGGGACTCAAAGTCCATTAGGCGAGACATTAAACCCCATGCGCAAGACTTCTATCAAGCCCTCCGATAATACTTAACTTAAAGTCCCTTCAGGCAGACTTCAATAGCACCCATTGTGTTAAACTTTAAGCTAGGTCCCGCCCAAGAAAGCTCTTAGTTACTCAAAATAATGCATTGAGATAAGCCTATTTGATGGGACTCTTGGTCCCTTAGAAGGGGTTATATGTTGAGCCTTGACTGACGAGATTCCAAGTCCCTCAGGTAAAGCGTTGAGCCCCATGGGAGAGACTTATATCAAGCCCTTAGACATGACATTACTTAAAGTCTCTTGAGCCAAATTTCAGTCACACCTCTTGGGAAAAGCTTTGTGTTAGATCCCACCCGAAAAAAAAATCATATTTACTTAGTTGGGAAATTGATATAATCCTTTTTGGTGGGACTCTTAGTCCTTCAGGAGAGATTATATGTTGAGGCTTGATAGTTGAGACCAAAGTCCCTTAGGCGAGGCGTTAAGCCCCAAGGGTGCGACTTTGATCAATCCCTCAAATAGGACTTTACTAAAAGTATCTTGAGCCAAAATTTAGTTTCACCCCTTGGACTAAACTTTAAGTTAGATCGCTTTCGAGAAAACTTCAACTTACTCTGCTGAGGCATTGATATAATCCTATTTTATGGGACTTTTAGTCCCTCAATTGAGATTATATGTTGATCCTTAACTGATGAGACTCCAAGTCCCCCATGTGAGTGGTTGAACCCCATGGAGGAGACTACTATCAAGCCATTAGACAAGACTTTACTTAAATTATTTTGAGCCAGAGTTCAGTCACACCCATTGGGCTAAAATTTAAGTTAGATCCATCCCACGAAATCTCCAAGTTACTTAGGAGGTGCATTGAGATAAGCATATTTGATGGGACTCTTAGTCCCTAAGGAGATATTATAAGTTAAGCCTTGACTAATGAGACCCCAAGTCCCTTAGGTGTGGTGTTTAGCCCCCTGGGGAAGGACTTCATATGGGGTGGTCCCCAGAGAATAGTTTGGTCATATTTTCCCTAAAATTCTCTCAAAATTCTTATTTCAAGAGGACACAAATGAGAAAATGGAATTTTTCCTTCATGAGTGTGAGTTTAAATACATTGCTAAGGGAAATCTTATAATGCCCTTGTTACTTAATCCATATTGCTAACTATACCGCTAGAGATTAATTAACCTCCTAATTCCATCATTTTCTACTAAGCTATCACTTACCAAGTACTAGTTTATTCATTAAGAAACTAGAACATGATTAAGAAATGGGGGTATTACTCTCTCTCTCTCTCTATGAAGAGTTTCCAGAATTGAATAGGAACAAAATGAATGGTTTCTCTTCACTTTTAGATTTGATACCCCTGGAAAAAGACTCATTTATCCCTCAATTTAATTCAAATGTCCACATTACCATTGGTGCCTCTATCTTACTAGAATGACCTTAAATTTAAATTTGTCCTCTAGTTTAGTAATTTACCTAAATATATGAGGATAAATTTCTCGCATTTTAGACTTCAACTCCCACATGGCGTCGTCTGGATGTGATTCTTCCCACATCACCTTCACAAGTGATATCTCTTTATTTCCTAACACCTTGATTGCGTAATCCACAACGTGGTTAGGTTGAGGTCGAAAACAAAGATCATCAGTAACTTCAACCAATTATAGGAGGATAAGTTAGTACGAATCCGAAAGAAATTTCCTAAGTTGATATATGTGGAATACGTTATGGAGTCTGTATTGTGGAAGTGGAAAAGCTAATTGGTAAGCCAATTCACCTACCCGACTTATGATCTGATACACATTAATGTATCTTAGACTCAACTTCCTTATACTAAAAAATCTCTTTAATCATGGATTTAGTGTAACCTTCTAGAATATATGATGTTCCTCTTTAAGCTCCAAAGGACTTCTATTTTGACCCACATAACTTTTCTGATAGTTTTGGGCCTTCTTTATTTTTTCTTGAATCATCCTTGTTTTCTCGGTGGTTACTTGGATCATTTTCAGTTCAAGAACCCATTTATCACCAACTTATGTCAACCTAAAGGAATTCTACATTTTCTTCCATACAGAGCTCCATATGGCGTCATCCTGATGCTAGAATGATAGTTGTTGTGGTAGGAAAAGTCGATCAAGGTTAAGTGGTCCTTCCAATTTACTCCACTCTTAAGTTACATGCCCGCAACATATCTTCGACAGACAGGATGATTATTTTCATCTTTTCGTCTGATTGAGGATGATTTAATGTACTAAGGTTCAAATTATCCCCCATTGCATGACGAAAATCCTTCCCCTTTCCAAAATTTCTATCTTTTTCCACTACACTACTCTGATTCAACTGGATGTAGAATTCTTCGGGGTCCATAAGCACTCTTGGTTTTCTTGTAGGATCTTATTAGAGGAGCCCATATTCATTCTACATGAACGAGTATTGCCTGAATTTGCCACAATAACTTCACCAACCACTTACTTAGTCTTACATGCTGACTCATACCATCATATCCTATCTAGCTGGTTGCGATTCCACGATTGTGAAAAGCCTAAACACATACCTAGTTGATGGAGATCCAGTTACCATACATAAACTCTAACTCATGCATTTATGTGTTGGGACTTACTGATACAATATTGAATCAATAAAAGTCCTTAACCGAATAACTGATATAGTACTATCACGGTCACGACCAATTAGGTTTATCCCACAAGCATTGTATCGGAATTTGGTATATCATACTTCCGTCCTATAGGAGCTAACCCATGCATGGTTCCCTACATCTGAACTGAGCCAGAAGTGAAATCCTCCCACGTAGCTCGTAGGTCATGTATTGCATTGGTAGTCTTTAACTGCCAAGTACGGCGTACGAATCATTGATTGCCCTACTCTTCTTCATGAGAGTTCTAGTTCGTGATTTATGAGTATACTATTAAGATTATACATTGAGATAAGGATCGTCATATATTCACACTTGGTTCAAAGGATAATTCGTGTATCCTATGTTAGTAGGGATATTGCGGCGTTGTATACTTTTGATACCACTCACATGGAGGTCCACATCTGAGGCCATGTATACAAATGAATCATCCAAAGTCATACTGCGGTCTTCCACCCATATCCTACAAATACCACTCCTTATGTATATATCAAAACATAAGAGTACAACATGTCTAAGGTCCGCCTATACTGGATGTAAAAAATCAAACCTTACCCTGCGACATTTTAAAATAACTAAAAATAGATTGGTCTGGTCCCATGGATCAAGTATATGAAGAGAAATCCACTCCTTTCCCCAAGGGATAGAGAAATGACATTCTATGGATACACTACTTGGAATTCTTCCATTGATGGAATAGAAGAGATATTTTTCTTCCATCTCCGTCCATGGTAAGTGTTGAAATTGCTACAAATTTCTAGAATATTCTTAACTATAATATGTATGAAAATAGTAGAAAAATCTAGAACTATAATGTATGAAAATGATAGAAGAACCTAGAACTATCATGATATTAATCTATCAAGAAATATCTAGAAAGAACTAAAATAATGTAGAAACACTCACCACCATTGAGAGGTTGGTGACTTGAGCCTATAAATAGACAATTGGTACTTTGTAATTGATCATCCAAGAAATCAATGACATAGCCTTCTTCTAAACAATTTTCTAAAACTATCTATTATCAACTATCAACTAACCAACTACAAACAGTGGCATCAGAGCTACGTTCGGTCATATATTGGGCGTAGTTATATTACCTACCTAACATTCTAAAATCCTCCAAACTACTACAAAAATTTCCTTTGTACTATAAACCCACTCCGAAAAAAAATTTTTCTAAACTATGGATAACACCACTCAATCATCATCTATTTCTGTCCCTATTTTCAATGGTGAAAATTATGATTTCTGGCGTGTTAAAATGGAAACATTTTTTTCATCTCAAGATTTATGGGACATAGTAGAAGAAGGCTTCACCGTTCCCGCAGATACTTCAGCTCTTAATGCAACTCAAGAAAAAGAGTTGAAGAAAAACAAACAGAAAAATTCAAAGGCATTGTTCACCTTACAACAAGCGGTGACTGATGCAATTTTTCCAAGAATTATGGGAGCTAAGACTGCCAAAGAAGCGTGGAACACGTTGCAGGAGGAATTTCAAGGAAGCGATAAGGTACGTGCCATTAAACTTCAATCTCTAAGAAGAGATTTTGAACTATTGAAGATGAAGGAGTCTGAGACAGTTAAAGATTACTATTCTAAAGTTAAAGAAATAGTTAATCAAATGAGAACTTTTGGGGAGGAAATTCTTGACAAGAAAATCGTTGAAAAAATTCTAATTACTATGCCCCCAAAGTTTGACCCAATCATGACAACGATTGAAGAAACCAAAAATTTGTCCACTCTATCAGTGACAGAACTTGTGGGCTCTCTTGAAGCATATGAGCAAAGACTGTATAGGCATAAAGAAGATACACTAGAAAATGTCTTCCAGTAAAAGCTAAAATTTCAGCCCCAAAATAAAGAAAATGGAGGAAAGAAAAATTATGGAGAAACTTCCAGAAGAAGAGAAGTTTCTAGAAATTTCCTTAAGAACAAGCTAGATAAAAATCCTACATGCAATATATACAAAAGACTAGGCCACGCAGAGAAAAATTGTTGGTACCGTAATATGGCATAATGCAACCATTGCAAGAAGTTCGGGCACGTAGAGAAAAATTGTCGCAACAAAAATAGGCATCAAGCTAATATCGCAGAGGAGCATGATCAAGAACAATGTATGTTCTATGCCACTCAAGACTCAATCAAAGAAAAAGGTGGAAGTTGGTATTTGGATAGTGGATGTAGCAATTAAATGGCTAAGGATGAGACTATTTTCAAAAGCATTGACGAGTTTGTCAAAGTCAAAGTTCGACTGGGAAATGGAAGTGTGGTTGAATCAAAAGGCAAGGGCACTGTCATGGTGGAGACAAATAAAGGTGCGCTACTCATCCATGATGTTTTACTAGTTCCTAGCCTAAAAGAAAATCTTCTAAGCATTGGCCAAATGATGGAGAGAGGCTACACACTTCACTTTGAAGGAGGTGTATACAAAATCTTAGACAACAAAAATAAAAGGTCTAAGATAGCCTAAGTGAAGATGAATAAGAGCAATAGAAGCTTCCCGCTAATTTAAAATATGCAACTAACATTGCCATGAAGGTACAAGTTGATGATTCATGGCTCTGGCATTGAAGATTTGGCCACTTCAACACACATGCCTTGAAGTTGTTACATGAGAAGAATATGATGAGAGATCTTCCAAGCATAAAGGAGAATAATGAAGTGTGTGAAGGATGTCTCCTTGGTAAGCAACACCGATTTTCGTTCTCAACAAGCGGAGCATGGAGAGCGAAAGATCTATTGGAGCTGATACATACTGACGTTTGTGGACCAATGAGAACGCCATCACACGAGAACAACAGGTACTTCATACTATTCATTGATAACTTCTCTAGAATGACATGGGTCTATTTCCTAAAAGAAAAATCAGAAGTTTTTGGAGTATTCAAAAAGTTCAAGGCCATTATTGAAAATCAAAGTGGAAAATGGATAAAAGTAATAAGAAGTGATCGAGGCAAAGAATACACCTCCCGTGAGTTTGACAAATTTTGTGAGGATGAAGGCATTGAGCGACAACTTACAGTCGCATATTCTCCTCAACAAAATGGCGTGTCAGAGAGAAAGAATCGCACAGTTATGGAAATGGCTAGATCGATGCTCAAGGAGAAGGGACTTCCTAACACATTCTAGGCTGAAGCAGTATACACTGTTGTTTACATACTCAACAAATGTCCAACTGAGGCAGTACAAGATAAGACTCGAATTGAAGCTTGGAACGGAAAAAAGCCATCAGCAAAGCACCTAAGGGTCTTTGGATCTATATGCTACATTCATATTCCAGACATGAAAAGGCACAAGCTTGAAGACAAGACTATACCAGGTATCTTCCTGGGGTATAGCACTATCTCTAAAGGCTACCGTGTCTACAACTTGCAAACAAAAAACTCATCATCAATCGATATGTTGAAGTTGATGAGAATGCTTCTTGGAATTGGGATGAAGAAAAAGTGGAGAAGAATATCCTTATACCAGCTCAACTACCTCAAGAAGAAGCTGAGGAAGAAGACTCAGGTGAATCTGCTTCACCTCCACCGCAACAACAAGATCAAGAACTATCATCACCAGAGTATACTCCAAGACGAGTAAGATCTTTGGTGGACATATATGAAACCTGTAACTTAGCCATTCTTGAACCTGGAAGCTTTGAAGAAGCTTCAAAATAGGAAGTATGGGTTAAGGCAATGGAAGAAGAGATAAAGATGATTGAAGAAAACAACACATGGAAGTTAGTAAACTGTCCCCTTGGAAAAGATATCATTGGGGTTAAGTGGGTCTATAAGACAAAGCTCAACCCTGATGGCACCATACAGAAACACAAGGCGAGACTAGTAGCTAAGGGTTACTCACAACAACCTGGGATTGACTACAATGAGACATTTACACCAGTAGCTCGTCTTGATACCATTAGAGCTCTAATAGATCTTGCGGCACAAAAAGGATGGAGTATCCATCAACTAGATGTCAAATCTGCCTTCCTCAATGGTGTACTTGAAGAAGAGATCTATGTCGAGCAGCCACAAGGATTCATGTCTGAAGGAGAAGAAAGCAAAGTGTTAAGACTAAGAAAAGCACTCTACGGTTTGAAGCAAGCACCTCAAGCATGATATAGCAGAATCGATAAGTATTTCATGGGTCGAGGATTCAGGAAGAGAAAAAGTGAGCCTAAACTTTACATCAAGTCTCAAGGTCAGCACACTCTCTTACTCTCTCTATATGTGGATGATCTTATCTTCACGGGAAATAATACTAAGATGATGATGGAGTTAAAAGAACACATGATGAAGACCTTTGAGATGACCGACCTTGGTTTGATGAGTTACTTCCTCGGTATAGAGGTAAGTCAGAGAAATGAAGGGATATTCATCTCGCAAAAGAAATACACATAAGGCTTACTTAAGAAATTCAAGATGTATGGTTGCAAACCTGTTGCTACTCCACTCATAACAAATGAGAAACTACAAATGAATGATGGAGCACCAGAAGTTGAAGCTTCCTTATACAGAAGTCTAGTTGGAAGCCTCCTATATTTGACAGCTACACGGCCAGACATAATGTATGCTACAAGTCTTCTATCAAGATTCATGCAAAGCCCAAGTCAAATACACTTTGGAGTAGGAAAAAGAATTTTGAGGTATCTACAAGGAACAAAAGAATTAGGTATATGGTACACTACCAAAACTAACTCAGGATTACTTGGCTACACCGACAGTGATTGGGCAGGTTCAGTAGATGACATGAAGAGCACCTCTGGCTATGCTTTCTCACTAGGATCAGGAATTTTCTCTTGGGCGTCGAAGAAGCAAGCTACGGCTGCATAATCCACAACAGAAGCAGAGTATGTGGCAGCTGCTGAAGCAACGAGTCAAGCTATATGGCTTCAAAGGATACTTGAAGACATGGGAGAAAAACTGGATGGGCCTACTAAAATCAATTGCGACAACAAATCAGCAATTGGAATAGCGAAAAATCCAGTACATCACAACAGAACTGTAACACCCTGTATAATATATATCTAGAATAATACCATACAAGCATTTTATTTGGTACTGACACATCAAAAGTGCCTAATGGCGTAATTCACAGACTTGACCATTTCTAAAACATAATACAAACTATGGTACAAGACTGGAAATTAGCCAAAAATAATAAAAACTAAGATCAATATACAATATTCCTCATTGTACAAGAAAAAAAATAATACACAGCGGAATAAGCTTAACTAAGCTTCTCTTGAAACATCCAGTCACCGATCCACTTGTAAATCAAACCTGCAAGTACCTGAAATATAGCAACTATAGTGGGGTGAGATACATCAAATCTCAGTGAGTTCCCTATCTTATAGGTCCTCTTGGCTTTACAGGGAGCTATCAATCCTAACTCAAGTCAAGGGGAAGGGAAAACTAACTTTGAGTTCACAATCTCACACTATATGGAAACATGTCGTGAGTCTATTAACTCATAAATATTTTCACTAATCGGCATTACAAACCAAGGCATCTTTCCCCGGCCAACCCTACAAGAGAGTTCAACACGGGTCACGGATCCTTAAAAGCGTAGACATCCATTCCCGGCCAGTCCTCTCAAAGGATTATGGACACGGGTCCCGGAGCTAACATAGATAACTTTCCCCGACCAGCCTACACAAGAGGTTATGGACACGGGTCACGGTTACCTACACACGGTACTTTCCCCGGCTATCCTACCTAAGAGGTTATGGACACGGGTCACTAATACCACCACTAAGTAACTTCCCCCAACCAGTCCTTTCAAAGGATTATGGACACAGGTCACGGTCACTTACTTAATAAACACTTTCCCCGGCCAGTCCTTCTCAAGAGCTATGGATGCGGGTCACGGATATTTATTAAGGGATAAAACAGTCTGATTACGTGATCATATACACTACGTGATTGTATTAGACAATCACAAGGCCACATTCGCCTTATTACAAAATTACAATGATTTCCACACACGTGTTCCATACTAGTGTTTCGCTCTTTCTATACCATGTTGTACTGGACACACACCTCGGCCTCTCATGTACGAGCGTTGTCATTTAGAGTTTCTATCACAATTTTAGTCACAACCTAGAATTATACCAATCTTAACTATGCCATTTGTTTTCGGGGTAAAGTTTCCTCACTCTTCCTAATTCATATTTTAAGCATGCATATTCTTTTAAATCGGATTTAACATTAATATTAGGCAAAGCATATTACATTTGTATATTTTGAATTACATATAGTAATTTAATCATAAGTCATACAAAAGGATATTACAATTGTATAATGGAATCACATATAATGATTCATCACATAAAACATCACTTTCGAGTTCCCTCCAATTCATTTAATCGGGTATCGAAATCAATATTTCTCACTCTCATCTCGTAGGATATTTTCACAGCTTTACATGTATATAAAGAATGCTCGAAACAGATAAACGAGTCAAAAGTTATGGATTTTTAAAGAAAAGGAAAATATTTGATCCCAGTAAAATTCGCCTGGCAATTACCAATTTCGCCTGATGAATTCCCCTTCGCCAGTACTTCGCCTGGCGAGTAAGTGGCGGATCCCCAATTTCAGAAATTTCACAAGTTCCAGTGGCTATGCCTTTTTTTGTCTCTTCAAATTCGCCTGGCGAATGTGGATTTCGCCTGGCGAATCCCTTTCGCCAGCACTTCGCCTGGCGAGACAGTGGCGAGACCTAATCCGCCTGGCGAATCTGGGATTCGCCTGATGAATCGCACCAGAACCAGAATTCTCCCCTTACGGGTTCCATGGTCCAAATGCTCCAAATTCACCATTTCTCATCCCAAATCAGTTCCAAACAGTATAAACAAGTATCAATAATGTTCATATGCAGAGTGTGATCATTCAACACAATTTATATCGATTTCTAACCGTTAGATTTCATTGATTTGCAAAATGTTCATTTTTCTCAAAACCTAATCTAACTCTAGAACTCAAGAAATCTACAACTAAAGTTTCTATCTAGAACCCACCTGATGATCGAAGAGGAGTTTGAAGAAGATGATGATCCAAGCTTTTCTCTCTTTTCCTCTTCCCCTCCTTTCTCTTCTTCTTCTTCTTCTTCTTTCTATTTCCTTTTCTTTCTCTTTTCTTTCTAATAATATATATCTATATATATATATATATAATACTATTATTATATAATATAATCCAACAGGGTAAAATATCTCCAATTGATATTTTATCGTCTCAACCCAATTGATCAATTATTATAGTTACCAAAATTAATTTCCTTGAACTATCAATTATTAATCCGTCTCTTTAATAAAATAATTGATCTCTTCAGAGTTCATTAGTTGCTCTATTGATCCTAAATGTCAATACTTAAAGTTCTTAGAGGATTCCATTAATTCAATTACCCAAAGATACAGCACATAGATACTCATCTGATATCCTATCGAACATTTAAATAATACGGGGTATTACACTCTCCCCCCCTTAAATTGAAATTCGCCCCCGAATTTCCTCCACTAAACAACAGTTGCAACTTATATCCCTGTCTTAGATCCACACTTAACTTTACGTCCGTCCAAATTTCTGACGTATTCAAATTCTAACTTGACTTCACAGACACAAAAAATTCGTATCTTCACAATTTATCAAACTTCGTGTCCTTAGTTATACTCTTATTCCAATATTGATTTAACTTTCAACTTGTTTTTTCCATAATTCATCTGTTGATCCATACAAAACACTTGGTCACATCTTACTTCGGAAAGAATGTACCATTCTACATTCCTCTACTGAGTCACAAACCAAACCGTAATATCTTATCTTGATTCAGGATAACAAACACTCAACACATCTTCGCGATGTAATTCAGTGATTTCTTTCCTTTATGCAATTACCGACAACTATCCTCCGTGAATCCTTCAACGTCCTAAACCACTCCACAATTAGTCAAACGACTTCTTTACCAGTTCCATCTGGTCTGATGCTGTACACTGTACTCATTCAATCCGATAATTCGTTTCTTTCGTATCACGCCAAAGGTAATATACCTAAAACAAGATCTCCTTATTTCCAATCTTACAATCACTTTCTCCTCCGATTCTTATAAATCCGACTGAGCCCTTTCACTTGTCACCTTCCACTGCGCAACTCTAATACTAAAAATGGGATACCACCAATTCTTACGCATTACCAAGTGGCTAATTGTCCACGGAGGAACACACTTATCCACTGGGGTCCTTACTAACCAACGGTACAAGAAACTTACTGACGTCCTATAGTAGAACAATTTCTTTACCAACACATAATATCTTAACATCTGTCCAACACTCTCTAGACGATAAAGATGTAGGAGTTACACTGTTACAACCACAACATATCCAATTCTCAATCCATTCTAAACTCGAAATAATGTATCCAAAATAATTTGACAACTTCCAGTCCTGGTTACCACATTCCAAATCGATTCCTCTTACGGATTTTTTTTTCGACTTACTCAAAAATTCCTTGTTGACACGAGATCTCAACCAATATTACATAACACCATCACGATACTGCAATTATACGCAAGTCACCACTTATCGGAAACTTAAACTGTCCAAAGCACAATTGTGAGTTTCCATATTACTCACACTTTCGAATATCATAACACACTTCTCAGTTGAATCCACTTTACTCATTCGTCCTGCTCCATAATCGATTCCAAGTTACCTGCTTAACTTCGGAATGTCCAATTCTTACTCGTACTTGGAAAGCTAACCTTCAAATTTCTTCCTCTCGGGAAGTACAACTATACACATCTGGTACCACTCTCACGGGGTTTAAATCCAAAACCATGAACTCACGGAATATAGCAACTACTAACTCCGCCAACCGTTCGTTCCTTAATAATACCATAAATTAAATTACCAAAACGATCTTTACAAGATCAATACTTCGAGAATATTTTCCAACTTCGTCCTTAAGACTCTCATCAGTAGGAATAACAATATACTTAAGACTTTTTCCTACTCAACACAATTCACAAGATTATTTCTCCAAAAGTTAAACTCCCTCGTCGTCTAAACAAATGGTCGACTACGCAACACCTTTCCACAAGTTACGATTCCAAAACACAATTCCGCCTTTCATTTACTTGCAATCCCGTTTCCCATTCATACAATACTCTACATTCGGAGCAACACAAGGTAACAAAAATGCAGATGATGGTTCCTAAGGGATTTCACAATTTACACACATGTTAATCGATTAACCATCTGGGCTAATCGGTTAACTCCTCAAAATTCATTGCAAAACACCACCATTGCACGTGTTAATCGGTTAACACTGCTGCAGAATCTAAAAAAAATCAGTTTTCCTCTTAATTCAAAGCCATCCATACTCAACCATCAATCCGATTTG
Source organism: Lathyrus tuberosus (assembly GCA_022829125.1). Taxonomy (NCBI): domain Eukaryota; kingdom Viridiplantae; phylum Streptophyta; class Magnoliopsida; order Fabales; family Fabaceae; genus Lathyrus; species Lathyrus tuberosus. The sequence goes on from JALAZF010000680.1 coordinate 2,295,864, forward strand.
TTCTAACTTGAAATATCATTTTCCGACCCGCGGTTCCTTAACTGGTATAACATTCACCAACCATGATCCACTCCGGTAAAACCAACAAAGTCAACACATGCAGATGACACACTACAACCAAGTGATAAGGTAGAATTCCAAATTCTGACGCGGTCACATGATAACTCTTCGGCGGGATAGTTCACTTTTCTACTCAAACAATTTCACTTGCGGGAAACAAATAATGACGACCTTCTGGGGTTTTTAATCACAATTCACACCGGATTCGTCCACAACCAAGACTCAACATACAACCTTGTTCTCTCACTTGAACTTCTTGGTGGGACATAAAACAACAACATTCTTAGTCCAACAAAAGGTAGATTCCGAATATTCTGATTATTCACAAATACATGAGTTTCTCTATACTTGAAAATAAATCGGGGCAATGCATCCTCTTGAAGAACCTTTCCATCACTTCGCACACATTAACCGGGATTTATTACCTTTCACCATCCATTGCACATCACACTTAGACCAAATTACTTAACGAAAGATTCGCAACCAACAATTCTCATCCACTATCTACAAAGCCCTTCGGTATAAATCGTCCATGATTTACACTTAGTCCATAACAAGTCCTGATTTGCTTCTCGTTGTTTTACCACAAACTTGCTTCTTAAAATACAACATTCAATGTCCCACAGAGTACACCTCATCACCCTTGTCTCAAGAATGAGAATCCATTATGTACAATTGCAACCACGATGCCACTACTACGCTTGTTCTTAATACCAAGGAGTAACTTTCTTATAACATACTGTTAATATTGTTTATTCCACATAATCGAATAAAATCCACCTCATAAACAATATTTTCACTTTCCACAGCATAAACCACTTTCATACCTTCATATCGATATAAAGAACGCTTAAATTGGACACCCGAGTCAAAAGATATGAATTTCTGAAGAAAGGAAAATTATTGGAAACAGCCAGATTCGCCTGGCGGTTAAGAATTTCGCCTAGCGAATTCCACTTCGCCAGCTCTTCGCCTGGCGAACCAGCGGCGAGACCCCATTCGCCTGGCGAGTTCCTGATTCGCCTGGCGAATCACACTAGAAGCATAATTTTCTGCTGCGTTTTCATGGTTCCCAAGCCTCAAAAGTCCAACTTTTCCCAAACCAGAACATTTTCAAATTCCAAATTGGTCTCTCATCGAATCCAAAAAAATCCCGATGTAATATCTCGAACTTAATCTCTCTACATAACTGAATATACTCAATTTATCTCCCACTCTTCATCCGGCGTATACTTATTTCACTTGAAGCACGTATACACATCCTTGTGTTCCTCCTCACACTTCTCTACTACTTTAGGTTCCCATAAAAGCCGAACTTCCTTAACTCTCAATCTTAAACCAATCGGAAGATATTGTTCCGAACACTCTCCTTAAATTACTCTCGTCCATTTAAGATACCATAACAAACATAGAAACTAAGGCACCAAAACTTATCTCACTTCCGGACCTTACGCCACGCGATCCATAAATCAACTTTTCTTTTCCACGGAATGAGATTACTTGAAGTTCTTATCCGTACTAGTGGCCAATCCAGCTCAACTTAGCAATTTCACATATTCCTCAATACCTTAACCAATCGTCTAATAGAGATCCTTAACTTTCGGACTACATCCATTCCAAAGGATTACTTAAACCACACATTAGACTTTAATTCCATGCTACCCCAAAGCACAACTTCTACCAAAACCTTACTCAGCTGACTAAAACTCTTCACTACTAACTCTTGGCTTGAGCCTACCCTCACAGCACAAGTCACGACAACACTTCGGAGTCCTCGTGGTCGCTCAACCATGATTCTACCTATCACATACATAGTATTAGGTTGATCAGGCCCAACACTACATAATATGATATTAAGTTTCATGATGGCCAGACACACTTAAGAGGTAGGAATAGATTTACTTATGATGTTTCAAGGCTAGGTCGAAGATACGACCTGCTTTGATACCAACTGTAACACCCTGTATAATATATATCTAGAATAATACCATACAAGCATTTTATTTGGTACTGACACATCAAAAGTGCCGAATGGCGTAATTCACAGACTTGACCATTTCTAAAACATAATACAAACTATGGAACAAGACTAGAAATTAGCCAAAAATAATAAAAACTAAGATCAATATACAATATTCCTCATTGTACAAGAAAAAAAATAATACACAGCGGAATAAGCTGAACTAAGCTTCTCTTGAAACATCTAGTCACCAATCCACTTGTAAATCAAACCTGCAAGTACCTGAAATATAGCAACTATAGTGGGGTGAGATACATCAAATCTCAGTGATTTCCCTATCATATAGGTCCTCTCGGCTTTACAGGGTTCTATCAATCCTAACTCAAGTAAAGGGGAAGGGAAAAATGACTTTGAGTTCACAATCTCACACTATATGGAAACATGTCGTGAGTCTGTTAACTCATAAATATTTTCACTAATCGGCATTACAAACCAAGGAATCTTTCCCCGGCCAACCCTACAAGAGAGTTCAACACGGGTCACGGATCCTTAAAAGCGTAGACATCCATTCCCGGCCAGTCCTCTCAAAGGATTATGGACACGGGTCCCGAAGCTAACATAGATAACTTTCCCCGGCCAGCCTACCCAAGAGGTTATGGACACGAGTCACTAATACCACCACTAAGTAACTTTCCCCGACCAGTCCTTCCAAAGGATTATGGACACGGGTCACGGTCACTTACTTAATAAACACTTTCCCCGACCAGCCCTTCTCAAGAGTTATGGACACGGGTCACTGATATTTATTAAGGGATAAAACAGTCTAATTACGTGATCATATACACTACGTGATTGTATTATATAATCACAAGGCCACATTCGCCTTATTACAAAATTACAATGATTTCCACACACGTGTTCCATACTAGTATTTCGCTCTTTCTATACCATGTTGTACTGGACACACACCTCGGCCTCTCATGCACGAGCGTTGTCATTTAGAGTTTCTATCACAATTCTAGTCACAGCCTAGAATTATACCAATCTTAACTATGCCATTTGTTTTCGGGGTAAAGTTTCCTCTCTCTTCCTAATTCATATTTTAAGCATGCATATTCTTTTAAATCGGATTTAACATTAATATTAGGCAAAGCATATTACATTTGTATATTGTGAATTACATATAATAATTTAATCATAAGTCATACAAAAGCATATTACAATTGTACAATGGAATCACATATAATGATTCATCACATAAAACATCGCTTTCGGGTTCCCTCCCATTCATTTAATCGGGTATTGAAATCAATATTTCTCACTCTCATCTCGTAGGATATTTTCATAGCTTTACATGGATATAAAGAACGCTCGAAATGGATAAACGAGACAAAAGTTACGGATTTTTAAAGAAAAGGAAAATATTTGATCCCAGTAAAATTCGCCTGGCAATTACCAATTTCGCCTGGCGAATTCCCCTTCGCCAGTACTTCGCCTGGCGAGTAAGTGGCGGATCCCCAATTTCAGAAATTTCACAAGTTCCAGTGGCTAAGCCTTTTTCTGTCTCTTCAAATTCGCCTGGCGAATGTGGATTTCACCTGGCGAATCCCTTTCGCCAGCACTTCGCCTGGCGAGACAGTGGCGAGACCTAATCCGCCTGGCGAATCGCACCAGAACCAGAATTCTCCCCTTACGGGTTCCATGGTCCAAATGCTCCAAATTCACCATTTCTCATCCCAAATCAGTTCCAAATAGCATAAACAAGTATCAATAATGTTCATATGCATAGTGTGATCATTCGACACAATTTATATCGATTTTTAACCGTTAGATTTCATTGATTTGAAAAATGTTCATTTTTCTCAAAACCTAATCTAACTCTAGAACTCAAGAAATCTACAACTAAAGTTTCTATCTAGAACCCACCTGATGATCGAAGAGGAGTTTGAAGAAGATGATGATCCAAGCTTTTCTCTCTTTTCCTCTTCTCCTCCTTTCTCTTCTTCTTCTTCTTCTTCTTTCTATTTCCTTTTCTTTCTCTTTTCTTTCTAATAATATATATCTATATATATATATAATACTATTATTATATAATATAATCCAACAGGGTAAAATATCTCCAATTGATATTTTATCGTCTCAACCCAATTGATCAATTATTATAGTTACCAAAATTAACTTCCTTGAACTATCAATTATTAAGCCGTCTCTTTAATAAAATAATTGATCTCTTCAAAGTTCATTAGTTGCTCTATTGATCCCAAATGTCAATACTTAAAGTTCTTAGAGGATTCAATTAATCCAATTACCCAAAGATAGAGCACGTAGATACTCATTTGATATCCTATTGAACATTTAAATAATACAGGCTATTACAAGAACAAAACACATAGCAATCAAGTATCACTTTATCAGAGAAGCTGAAGCAACTAAAGGGATCAAACTCGACTGCTGCAGAACAGAAGATCAAATTGCAGACATATTCATGAAGGCGTTGCCGAGACCAAGATTTGAAGAGCTACGAGCTATGCTTGGAGTCACAGAAATTTGCATCAAGGAGGAGTGTTGAAATTGCTACAAATTTCTAGAATATTCTTAACTATAATATGTATGAAAATAGTAGAAAAATCTAGAACTATAATGTATGAAAATGATAGAAGAACCTAGAACTATCATGATATTAATCTATCATGAAATATCTACAAAGAACAAAAATAATGTAGAAACACTCACCACCATTGAGAGGTTGGTGACTTGAGCCTATAAATAGGCAATTGGTACTTTGTAATTGATCATCCAAGAAATCAATGACATAGCCTTCTTCTAAACAATTTTCTAAAACTATCTTTTATCAACTATCAACTAACCAACTACAAACAGTAAGAATTTGAGGAAAACCTAATTCCGCTCAAAGGAACAAGGTATTATATTGACAATACTTTCTTAAAGCGTGGGAAACACTTCATCAGGGGCTTGCTGCATTTGCAAATATGACAATGGTATTTTTTTTACAACCAATGTCTACTAGATTTGCGGAACTTCCAAAAATTTCCCAATACTCCCATCCATACTCTTGAACGTGATTAAATGAAGTTAATCTAAAAGGTACAATCACTCACAGCTATCGAACAATTTCCACATACCCCAAAAGGTTTTTATTCTGCTATCTGCCGCTACGATTATTACCATCGAGGAAAATAATACAACTACTTCCAAAACACATCTTTTACAAGTATCACTTTGCGGAGTCTAAATGAGTCTTTCATTATGACTCTAATTTCCCCTTAATGGGAAGTCTCTTGATTTAGTTTGTTGGTTGAAATGACTAGAGTCCATCCAAGACTGCCTAGTTTACTCCTTCTCTAGTCGAATATGTTCTCCGTCACCACGAAGGGTCATCGAAAGCTTCACTTTATCCTCGTGAAATAATCTTGTGCCGTTAGGGATTAAATATTTCTACAATATTAGACGAGTTCACACTGTACAAGTCTTAGGAGTTTCACTCACCTGTCCCCTGCTACGGAGAATAAGGTAACGATTGCTGATTATCTCACATTAGTTGTACCAGTAACATCAGGAATCCTTTCCTACACAACATTTGTAACTGATATGGGTGTTACATTACTTGTGTTCAAATATCCTAATTACTTTCCACACAATGTCTGATAAAGACAAGATGTGTGTGGTTTACCCTTGAACTTACGCGTCCTCGTTGTGGCTCAATCAAGATCCTACCCATCACATATACATGTATTTAATTGATCAAGCTCAGTAACTGAATATTATGACAATAGAAATCAGACTGACAACACACACATGTGAGGAAGAAGGAATTGACATTTAATGTCTCATGGATGGGTTGAAGATTGACCTGCTCAGATACCAACTGTTACACCCTGAATAATGTGCATATAAAATCATACTACTCGACATGTTGTATATGGTTCTCAGTACAACAAAAGTATATAAATGACGTATAATACATGTATGACACTAAGTCCATAGCATAGTACATACATAAAATAGACGTTGATACAAATACTAAACAGAGAAAATACATCAGAAACACAATAAATGAATAATGAGGTCTTCAAATCCTTCACGTCCTCTCGCACTTTGCCTTTCACCATCTTAACTCGTATAATTAGCATGGGGTGAGATACAACTATCTCAAAAGAGTCCTAACTAAACCACAAGTCCACTTTTTCAAAGGTTTCTAACATTATTCTCGTGTCACAAATACTATTGTGTATTAGATAAATTAAATGAAAAGAACAACACTCTTATAGCTTTACATAATACATGAATGCCAATCCCCTAGACACTAGTCATTTAACTCAAGAGTGAATATTATAATGGATGTTCATAATGATCTATAAATTTGTTCCGCCAAATATGTCTTCTAATGGTACGACCTACCTCAATTGCGTGGAAATCCCTTTCCACCAAATATGGCTTCTATGGTGGTATCTGCCTCCATTGCACGAAAAATAATGTCCACTAAATACGGATTCTGTGTTATTACCCGCCTCCATTGCATGTATAATTATCCACAAAATATGGCTTATATGGTAGTACTCGGGTCCATTGCATGGATTATACGAAAGTCTTTTCCATCAAATATAGCTTCTACGGTATGACCTGCCTCCATTGAGTGGAAATATTGTCCACTAAATATGGCTTCAATGGTAGTACCCACCTCCATTGAATGGATTACTATCCATAAAATATGGCATATATGGTAGTACTCACCTCCATTGCATTGATTATACGAAAGTCCTTTCCACCAAATAGGGCTTCTACAGAACGACATGCCTCCATTGTGTGGAAATCATGTCCACGAATTATGGCTTCTATGGTAGTACCTGCCTCCATCGTGTGGATTACTTCTTACATTGAGTTACATTTACGAAAAGCTTTCACTACCACAAATAACGCTTATAATATCGCACACGAGAGACAAGTAACCGCAGCTACCGAGGCGACATAATGAAGGGTGACACAAAAAGATGCCACTTAACACCTCAGTTAATGAAAAATTGAGGGGTAAAGTTATGTGATCATGAGTTCGAACCCCCAACGTCTGCATTTTTATTATTTATAAAAATATCGCCTCATGCCTCTCGGTTTATCCATAAACCAGGGGTAAGATAGATATTTTTTTAAATAAAACTCGTTACATTGTTTACGCATAATCTTAATAAAATAATAAGCATTCTAAATGAAGAATTTCAAAAAATTAGATAGAGTTATCCTTAGCCTAAAATCTATCGGAAACATATAAAACTTAAACTAATGATATAGAATAAAATAAAATGATAGTAGATATTTGGTTTAAGATACAAATAAAATAGTCAAATTTTTGTAATGGGTAGAAAAGTTATCACTTATATAAATAATAATGTATATAATATTAATAATTATATCCCGATAAAAAAAATTAATAAGTAAATATTATATGATATATAAATATTTACTTACCGACCAATATGAAAATAAATGTGTTTGATTGTTATTATATAATTCGGGGAACACCTAACATCAGATATGAGATAAATTTAAAAACAAAGTTATATCTATATATACATTTATGATTTTAGAATAAAAGAAAATTGAAATTATAGAATAAATTAAAACTCACATGCCATCCGACTGATACTTTGTTATAATTATCTCCTTCTCCTTTTTTTAACATATAAATTACTTGAATTTGATTGACCTTTATAAACTTTTGGATTCCAAACACTAGTAGTTCCACTAACTCCATAATAAGGAGCACTCACTCTTGAAAGATACACACGAGCAAACTATAATTTCAAAAGATTCACTTATTAATTCAAAAAAGTAATATATGTTAATTATACAAATAAATTAAAAATATAAAAATTTAATTGTATATACACGAGAAAGCTTACATGATTAATGGAGTCATTCTGAGTTAGATTAGGACCATTGAATAAAGATTTTTTTTGAATTAAATCATATTTTGTTGTCCTCCGAATAGGAACCATTCCTTCGGGATTTCTTAAGTATGAGTATAGACTTAAGCTTCTTGATTGGTGAATTATGTACTCTAGTTACTCTGACGTTTCTTTTAAAAATTGGTTTTTTTTTGGTAAAAAACAAAAATGAAGATTGAAACCATTTTATACGTAATAAAAAATTAATTGAAAATAATACATTAAATTATTTTACCTGTATTTTGTGATTTTTTAATAAATAATGATCAAAAGCCGATTGTTTATTAATGTCAACACAATCAATTATGTATCCTGACTTTGTTTATGAGACTCACCAAAATAAAATATAAACAAAACTGTTTGGAAGATATATCAAATTAAACCGATTGAAACCACCAATAAATTATGTGAAAATACATGAATACTCTTTATTGGAGGCTTGTTAAAGATGTTTAGTTGCCTCTCCAATTCCAAATCTTCTTCTTTCGACACTCTCTGCATACCATGATCTGTCTGACCAGTAATAATGGTCACCAAACACATAACCAATAACAATATATTAATCATTTTTGTCATTCTTTTTTAGTGATGAATTAATTTTGATTTATCAGAGTTTAGTATACAGCGTATTTATAGACAAAATGTTATAAAACAAATGAAATAATATAATAATTTGATAAAGATAAAATTTATGAGGTGAATGATATGAATTGGATACATTATTTTATTTTGATATTTCTAATTTTTATTAAAGTAAATTTTGACTTTTTTAATTTTTTGAATAATTAATTACATATATTTAATGAAGAAAAACACAAAAAAATATTGAATTTTTAAAACAAAAAAATTAATCTCAAAATAAAAACACAATTATTTTATAATTATTAAAATTATTCATAATTTATATGATTATCTTTCAATTTATAATGAAGTAGCTTATTTGAAATTGACATGTGTATCTAAATATATTTTATAATGTATTAAATTGGATAACACTCAATAATGTTGCACACCATTAACTTTCCATTTCACATGTCACTATCAGAACAATATATATTTTATTTTAATTAACAATTATTTTTAATTTGAGAGACAAATTCTTTATTTTCAAATGTGAAAATTTTCTTCTTTTTTTTTATTTCTTAATTTCACAAGTCTTTTTATTAATATAATTATTTAATATAATTGATTAATATGATCATTATTTATTTTACAATTAAGTAACACATTTTAAATTTACATGGGTATTTAAAAAAAATTTATATTGTATTAAATTGGATATCAGTCAATAATGATGCACGCTATTAACTTTCCATCTCACGGATCACTATTAGGATAATATTTATTTTATTTTAATCAACAATTGTCTTTAATTGAGAGGCGAATTCTTTATGTTCACATGTGAAAATTTTATTTCTTTTAAAATTTATTTTTTATTTCAAATTTACACATGTATCTAAATATATTTTATATCGTATTAAATAAATTTATCCGTGCGGATGCACAAGTATTTTGCTAGTTTATTGACAAGATGTTCAAAAACAAATGAAATAGTATAATAATTTAATAAAGATAAAATTTATGAGGTGAATGATATGAATTGAATACATTATTTTATTTTGATATCAAAAATGAAGTAACTTATTTGAAATTGACATGTATATCTAAATATATTTTATAATGTATCGAATTGGATAACACTAAGAGCATCTCCAATGGTGCAACTCATTTTTGGGTTTTTTGTGGGACCCATCAAGACATATCATCTTCAAGCAACTCATCTAATTTTTTCTTCAATGGTGCAACACTATAGAATCTATATTGGGTCCCACCATTTTCACTTTAATGTATTAGTGTTCTGCATTCATTGGCTACTATCACCTATTGCTAGAATATTAAATATTATTTTAATGAATTATACCGTTGCATTGGAATGCAACGTTTGCTTACCTGGCGAACCACTAACAACACTTTTTTGTTGACAGCTGGCGGACTTATGCAAAGCAACTACCGCTGGAGATGGTCTAAATAACGGTGCACATGACTAACTTTCCTTTTGACATGTCACTATCAAAATAGTAAATATTTTATTTTAATTAACAATTATTTTTTATTTGAGAGACAAATTCTTTATTCTCAAATGTGAAAATTTTCTTTTTGTTTCTTTCTCTATTTCACGAGTCTTTTTTTTATATAATTATTTAGTATAATTGATTTATATGATCATTGTTTATTTCACGATTAAGTAACGCATTTTAAATTGACATGTGTATCTAAAAATATTTTATATTGTATTAAATAAGATATCAGTCAATAATGGTGCACACCATTAACTTTCCATCTCACGAGTCACTATTAAGACAATATTTATTTTATTTTTATCAACAATTGTCTTTAATTGAGAAATGAATTCTTTATATTCAAATGTGAAATTTTTTCTCAAAATTCTTTTTTATTTCAAATTTACACATGTATCTAAATATATTTTATACAGTATTAAATAAATTTATCCATTCGGACACACAAGTATCTTGCTAGTACATAGAAAAGATGTTCAAAAACAAATGAAATAGTATAATAATTTAATAAAGATGAAATTTATGAGATCAATGATATAAATTGAATACATTATTTTATTTTGATATATTCACTTTTATTAAAAGTAAATTTTGACTTTTTAAATTTACTAAATAATTAATTTTATATATTTAACTTATATATAGATCAGATACATCTCATATTCAACGATTCTAAAATGTTAAAAAATTATATAAGAACTGGAGAAGGGTGTACTTTTTTTTCTTTTCTTGGAATAATATTTTTGGAATAACCTTTTTTATTTTTCTCCATAAAATTGAAAAGGTCTTAATATTTTAATTAGTGTAATGTCAATTCCATCTAAATACTTTGTAGTTTTTTTAACAAACACATGTTCAATTTCTCAAATATAGTATATCTATTTTAAATTATAGGTTATTTGTCTATTTCACACAAATTACAAATACATCTAATTTTATTAAAAAAAAAGATGAATTATAATTGCTTTAAAAAAGTATCTTTCAAGGATAACATGATAAAGGAAAAGACAAATATAAAATTACGATATCCCTTTAAATCATTACAACTTTCGGGTTGAACAACACAATTCTTGCAATGAACAGAGAAACCTGGAAAAACATTTCCCTTAAGAAATCGTCCCTTCACAAAAGACAACGGCGTTTTCAACATAGTCACATCAGTGACCAAATTAAGCCCATCAACTTCTTCAATAGCATTTACAGTTGGACCCCCATGTTGCAACATCGGGTTTTGAATAACATTAGAACTGTTGTTTGGCATGAACTCCATGGCTTTAGAATTAATCAAATCTTGGACCTTATGCTTAAAAGCTTTGCAGTTGTCAATATTGTGACCTGGTGCCCCAGAGGGGAAATCACATCTGGCATTGGCATCATAACCATAAGGAAGTTTTCCATTGGGTGGTGCGAGCGTTCTCAACTAGATCAATTGAAGGTTGAACAGATGTTGCAGCAACTGAGCGTAAGGCATTGGAACAACATCAAAGTGTCTCTCAGCCATCTTCTGTCTCTGCTGATATTGTCTAGGAGCAAATGGTTCCTGATACGGTTATGGTTATCCTGGTACTACTGGAATAGTTGTTGGAATAGTATAAGCCTGTTGAAGGGAAACCGGTGCAACTTGATAATGAGCTTGTCCTCTGCCTCTAGATGAAGAGACAACACTAGTTTCCCCCTCTTTCTTCTTTGGAAACCCCACATACAACTTCTTTCCCAAGGAAGAATTAGCAACATTCTGAATCTTGCCCATTTTAATGCCACTCTCCACTTGTTCACCAGCCATAACCAAATCTGCGAAACCAACCGACGTACTTCCTACCATTCTGTCATAGTAAGGTCCTTGCAAAGTACCCCTGAACATGTCCACGAGCTCTCTCTCCATCATAGGAGGCTGAACTCTGGCAGCCAATTCACGTCATCTTTGGGCATACTCCTTAAAACATTCATTTAACCCCTGGGTAAGACTCTGCAGCTGAGTCCTATTAGGTGTCATGTCAGTGTTGTTTTGATAGTGCTTAATGAAAGCCTCTTCAAGTTCCCTCCAGCTTCGAATATAAGTTCTTTCAACTGCATATACCACTCCAAAGGTGCCCCAACTAAGCTTTCTTGGAAGAAGTGCATTAACAACTTCTCGTCGTCAGAATAAGCGGTTGCTTTTTCTGTTATATGCCATAATGTGAGTTTTGGGGCAAGTTGTTCCCTTGTATTTTTCAAAGTTAAGCACTTTGAACTTTGGAGGAATCTTCACACCTGGGACCAGCCCCAAGTCGACAACATCCATGCCGAAAGTGTTATGGCTCTCCATAGCCTTCAACATATCCTATATCTCTCATAGAAAACACATCATCCTAGTCATCCTGCTCTAACAGATGAGTAGGAATTTCAACAGTCTTCTTTCTTGGTTGTTTCAACATTTCTCAGGAGTAGGGGTAGAGCTAGAATAATTATGGGGAGGATCGATAACAATATGCGGGGGGTTCACACCACCTCCTAGAGGGTTATCACCAATACCTTGACCTAGATTCTCAACTTCAGATTCAGGTATAACAACATCGGGCCTTTGCACAAGTTCCCTCAACTCTTATTGTCCCCGAGCCATAGTCTAGATTACTTCCATGAAGTGGCCCATCTGGATCCTCATGTGATTCCTCATATCTACCAAATCCTCCTGTAGCTGCTCCATGATTAGTCTTTGATTGTTGCGTGTTGAGTAGCAATGAAAGTTTAGGTTTGCAATTCTGCTCTCTGAAAACCAAACCAGAATAAAAAAAACCATCTGAACACCTGCTATGAATGTATGAATGCGTGAAAATGCACGCGAATGTCATGTTCAATTATTTCTAAGGAATCTAAAAACTTCGATTTAAGTTTTAAGCAAGGACAACAATAGGTGAATAGATCCCTGGTAAATAAACTCATATTGTACTCTAGAAAGCAAGGAAAATGTAATACACTGAAATCATACAATAGAATTTTGATAAAAGGATAAAACCAAAAAACCCCAATCAATAAGCCTGATGGTGGTCATAACAAAATAAAGGTGAAACCCTAAGGTGCATCATCAATCTCCACGTGGGCAAGTGTAATGCCCTGTATAATATATATCTAGAATGATACCATACAAGCATTTTATTTGGTACTGACACATCAAAAGTGCCTAATGGCATAGTTCACATACTTGTCCATTTCTAAACATAAATACAACACATGGCGCAAGTCATGGAAACTAGCCAAAAATAATAAAAACTAAGAACATTATACAATATTCCTCACTGTACAAGAACAATAATTATACACAGCGGAATAAGCTTAACTAAGCTTCTCTTGAAACATCCCAGCATCGCTCCACTTGTAAATCAACTTGCAGTTACCTAAAATATAGCAACTATAGTGGGGTGAGATACATCAAATCTCAGTGAGTTCCCTATCCTATAGGTCCTCTCGGCTGTACAGGGTTCTATCAATCCTAACTCAAGTCAAGGGGAAGGGAAATGACTTTGAGTTCACAATCTCACACTATATGGAAACATGTCATGAGTTCATCAACTCAAAAATATCACTAATCGATAACCACACCAAGGTATCTCCTGTTCCCGTCCGCTTATACGTCTAGAAGGCGATCCGAGTCATAGATCCTTATAATCTACTTGACATACGAATGGATTCGGGTTCTACGGGCCATTAACCGTTATGAACCGTCACTTCACACGGGCCTTTTACCGTCACAAGCATACGCTCCATGGGCGCCATTCGTACAGCACAGGGAATCAAACCTGCCAAGTAGTCGTGCACATGTTTCAGAGGAGCTCGAGACCCATGAAACGCACTCACAAGATAACTGGTTACGATTACGTGATGTCACACACAAACGTGATTGTATTCGACAATCACAAGGCCATAATGCCTTCTCACAACCCACAAAGGTTCACACACATGTTCCATACTAGTGTCTCACTCTCCTCTAGACCATTACTCGGCAAGGATGCACATCTACATCGAAAGCACGAGCATCGCCATCTAGATAATTATCAATCCTAGTCACAACCTAGAATCATATCATTAGGTTTTGGGGTAAAGTTTCCTCACTCTTCCTAATTCGTATTTTAAACATGCATATTCTCTCATTCACAGTTCACAACTAAATAGACATGGTATAACACAAATATTACAAGTAACACATATAATAGCATAATATGTCAACATAATCACATTATAGTTCATACACGTTTTAAGGCACACAAGCCACTATTATCCTCTACCAAGCATCCTTGGTTCAATCATGGTCTCACATCACCATTCACTACCTTATTGGATTATCTTTCCAAAGGCTTTGGACTCGTTTCAATCGGATTCCCGATCCTTGAGTTTTGGTGGAATCAAAATCACATACATTACATTTCTATATTTTTCTTATCAATTCATAGCATATAACTATGTTTCTACCTTACTATCACATAGAGCATAAAATTAACTTTCCAACGCTTCGAACGAGGACTAAAACAGACTTACGGTTCAAAAGATACGCCCGTTTCAATTTTCATTTTTCTGTCAATAGCAGTGGTAATCGATTACTCACTTTTGGGTAATCGATTACTTGCTCAAAAATAGCCCAGAAACGTCCATTTTCTCATGGGTAATCAATTACCAATATAGGGTAATCGATTACCACTGTCACAGAAGCTGAAAAACTCTGTTTTTCTGATATTTAACCCATTGGAACATCATCAAAACATCATAGGGAGTACTAGCAAGCATTATAAGTTCATTAAGCTCATAACCTGACTATTCTACGCAATTTATATCATATTTCATCCGTTGGATTTCATCGATTCACAAAATTACTCATTTTATCAAAATCTAACCTAACTCTAAAACCTCCAGAAATTTACTCTAAAGTCTCTATCTAGAACCCACCTGATGATCGAAGAGGAGTTTGAAGAAGATGATGAACATTGATCCACGTTTCCTTCCCTCTTTTCCATTTTCTCTTCTTCTCTTCTTTCTCCTTTTCTTCTTCTTCTTCTGCTATGTTTTTTCTTTTCTTTTCCTTTCCAACAATATATATATATATATATATATATATATATATATATATATATATATATATATATATAATACTATATTATATAATATAAATCCAACCGGGCAAAATATCTCCAATTGATATTTTGTCGTCTCAACCCAATTGATCAATTATCAAAGTTACCAAAAATTACTTTCTTGAATTAGTAAATATTAATCCGTCTCTTTAATAAAATAATTGATCTCTTTAGAGTCTTCCAGTTGCTCTATTGATCCCAAATGTCAATACTTAAAGTACTTAGAGGATTCCATTAATCCAATTATCCCAAGATAGAGCACATAGATACTTATCTGATCTCATTTGATATCCAATTGAGCATTTACAATAATATGGGGTATTACACTCTCCCCCCTTAAATTGAAATTTGCCCCCGAATTTCCTCTATCCAACAACAACCGCAGTCTGTATCCTGGTCTTAGATTCACACTTAACTTTACGTCTGTTCAAATTTCTGACGTATTCCACTATTGGGTTAACTTCCAACGTTGCTTCCTCTCAATTCATCTGTTGCCCATAAAAAGACTTGGTCGCATCCCACCTCGGAAGGAGTGTACCATTCTACATTCCTCTACCGAGTCACCAACCAAACCGTAACACCTTATCTTTGTTCAGGGTAACAACCACTCATCAAATCCTCATGAGGTAATTCGGTGATTCCTTAACTTCACACAATTACCGGCAACTATTCCTCCGTAAATCCTTCAACGTTCTAAATCACTCCACAATTAGTCAAACGTCTTCTTTACAAGTTCCCTCTGGTCTGATACTATACACGGTACTCATTAAATCTGACATTTCCTTTCTTTCGTGTCACACCAAAAGGTAACACACTTAGAACAAGATCTCCTTACTTCCACACTCACAAGTAACAATCATTCTAATCCTTATTAGTCTGACTGCACTCGTCATCTGTCACCTTCCACTGTACAACTCAACTTCTAACAGTAGAACACTACGAATTCTCGAGCACTGTCAATTAGCTAACCGTCCACAGAGAAATACACTTATCCATTGGGATCCTTACTAACCCATGGTACAGGAAACTTACTGGCGTCTTATAGTAGAACAATTTCCTCGCCAATACACAATATCCTAACATCGGTCCAATACTCTCCAGACGGCAAAGATACCGGAGTTACACTGTTACAACCATAACTATACAACTCCGAAACTCACTCTAACTCGAATAATACATCCAAAATAGCTTAACAGCTTCCGTTTCTAGTTACCACATTCCATATCAATTCTTCTTACGATTTCTAATTCCCTCAATGTTTCTTGTTGATTCGTGATATCAATCACTAACAACGTAACACCAACATAGGACTATAATCATATGCGAGTTACCCCTTATCAAACTTAAACCATTCAAAGCGAAGTTGTGAGTTTCCATACTACTCACCAATCCACATACAACACTCCACACGCACACACACCCTCAAAGGACATGCCACGTTTCTCAACTGAATCCACTTTTCTCATTCGTTCCATTTCATAAGCGATTCCAAGTCACATACTTAACTTCGAAACGTCAAATTCTTACTCGCACTTAGAAAGATAACTATCAAATTTCCTCCCCTGGGGAACGCACAACTGCACACATCTGGTACCACTCTCACGGTCTAAATCCCAAACCATGAACTCACGGAAGATAACACTTACTAAACTCTGACCAACCGTTCATACCCTTCTAACACCAACAATTAAAATACCAAAACGATCTTTACAATTCAATACTTCGTGAGTAATCTCTGACTTCGTCCTTAAAGTTCTCAATAGTAATAATAACAATGCGCCTAATACTTTCTCATACTCAATCTGGTTCATAAGATTTCTTCCTTGTAGTCAAATTCCTTTGTCATCTAAACAGATGATCGACTAAGTAACACCCTTCCACAAGTTCAAATTTCCAACCACGAATACGTCTTTCATTTACTTGGAATTCCGTTTTACCTCACACAAAACTCTCCACTCGGAGCAACATAAGGTAACAAAACGCAGATGATGGTCATTAAGGGATTTCACAATTTACCCACGCGTTAATCGATTAACCACCGGAGCTAATCGGTTAACTCCTCAAAATTTAGCGCAAAACACCCTTCCTGCATGTGTTAATCAGTTAACCCCTTGTGTTAATCAGTTAACACTGCTGCAGAATCAAAAAAATCAGTTTTCCTCTTAATTCAAAGCCATCCCAACTCAAACCATCAATCTAGCTTGCTCTAACCCATAATATCATTCTCAACTTATAGCTCCTTAACTTATATAACATTCACCAACCATGATTCCCACTAAGGTAAAACCGACAAAGTCAAAACATGCAGACGACACACTCCAACCAAGTGACAAGGAAAATTTCCAAATTTTGTCGCAGTCACCCTACAATTTCAACGGAACAGTTCACTCTCTGTTGATACAACGATACTAGCGGGAAAAACAATAATAATGACATTCTAGGGTCTTAACCACAACTCATCCTTGAGTCGTCCATAAGCAAAATTCAACATACAACCAACATACTATACCATGAAAGCGATGGACATAACCTATAGCACACAACCTTGTTCTCACTCGAAACCCTAGGTGAGAACTAAAACAACAAAGTTCTTAGTCCAACAAAAGGTAGATTCCAAATATTCCGATTATTCACAAATACAGCAGTTCCTCTATACTTGAAACAACTCGGGGCAATGCATCCTCTTGGAGAACCTTCTCGTCACTTCGCACATGCTAACTAGGATTTCTTACTCTTTACTATCCATTACACATCCCACTTACACCAAATTACCTAACGGAAAATCCACAACCGACAATTCTCATCAACTAGTAACATAACCCTTCCGGTATAAATCGTTCCATGATTTACACTTAGTCTGTAATAAGTCCTGAATTGCTTTTCGTTGTTTTACCATAATCTTACTTCTTAAAATACAATATTCACTGCTCCACAAGGTATGTCCCTTCACACTTGTCTCAAGAATAAGAATCCATCACGTACATTGTGACTATGGTGCTACTACTACGCTTGTTCTTAATACCAAGGTGTAACTTTCTCATTCCACGCCATACTAATACAGTTCTCATGAGTGAACCATCTGTAATTACACTTCCTTAATTATAGGTTAATCAATACCTTAATAACTCTATAGCACACTCGTCCAAAAATACATTTCGTTGATACTGTTTCCACACCACGTTTACCTTGCTCTCCGTGGTAGTCCTCTTAGGTCCAATTATAAACCCATCTTACTAAACTTTCCATGAATTCAAGGTACTTACTCTGTCTCTTAATACAAACTACTTCCGGTCCATATCACTACACTTTCTATTACTAAAAGAAGTCCAAACTTTCTCCAACACAATACCTCATACGGTTCCTTGGGTAAGTTAACAAATTCTAAATTGATCTCTCACCGAAAATAGAAATCCTGATGTATTATCTTGAACTTAATCTCCACGCATAACTGAAGATACACAACTCATTTCTTACTCTCCTTTCGGCTCACACTTGTTTCACTTGAAGCATGTAGACACATCCTGGTGTTCCTTCACACACTTCTCTACTACTTTAAGTTCCCATAAAAGTCGAACGTCCTTAACTCTCCACTTTTAACCAGTCGGAAGATATTGTTCCGAACACATTCCTTAAGATACTCTCATCCATTCAAGATACCTTAACGACCTTACAAATTGAAGCACCAAATACTATCTCACTTCCGGACCCTACGCCACGCGTTCCATAAAACAACTTTTCTTTTTCCACGGAATGAGATTACTTGAAATCCTTATCCACACTAGTGTTCAATCCATCTCTACTTGCGATTTTTTTCGTATTCCTTGACACCTTAACCACTCGTCCGCTAAAGATCCTTAACCTTAAGACTCCATCCTTTCCAAAGGATTGCTTTAACAACATTTCACTCTTCGATTCCATGCTACCCGAGCACAACTTCTACCGAAACCTTAACCTTAACAGAGTTGACCAAAACTCCACACTACTAACTCGTGGCTTGAGCCTTCCCTCACAGCACAAGTTCCAACAGCACTTCGGAGTCCTCGCGGTCGCTCAACCATGATTCTACCTATCACATACATGGTATTAGGATGTTCAGGCCCAACACTACATAGTATGATATTAAGTTTCATGATGGCAAGACACACTTAAGAGGCAGGAATAGATTTACTTATGATGTTTCAAGGCTAGGTCGAGGATACGACCTGCTCTGATACCAACTGTAATGCCCTGTATAATATATATCTAGAATGATACCATACAAGCATTTTATTTGGTACTGACACATCAAAAGTGCCTAATGGCATAGTTCACATACTTGTCCATTTCTAAACATAAATACAACACATGGCGCAAGTCATGGAAACTAGCCAAAAATAATAAAAACTAAGAACATTATACAATATTCCTCACTGTACAAGAACAATAATTATACACAGCGGAATAAGCTTAACTAAGCTTCTCTTGAAACATCCCAGCATTGCTCCACTTGTAAATCAACCTGCAGTTACTTGAAATATAGCAACTATAGTGGGGTGAGATACATCAAATCTCAGTGAGTTCCCTATCCTATATGTCCTCTCGGCTGTACAGGGTTCTATCAATCCTAACTCAAGTCAAGGGGAAGGGAAATGACTTTGAGTTCACAATCTCACACTATATGGAAACATGTCATGAGTTCATCAACTCAAAAATATCACTAATCGATAACCATACCAAGGTATGTCCTGTTCCCGTCTGCTTCTACGTCTGGAAGGCGATCCGAGTCATAGATTCTTGTAATCTACTTGACATACGAATGGATTCGGGTTCTACGGGCCATTAACCGTTATGAACCGTCACTTCACACAGGCCTTTTACCGTCATAAGCATACGCTCCATGGGCGCCATTTGTACAGCACAGGGAATCAAACCTGCCAAGTAGTCGTGCACATGTTTCAGAGGAGCTCGAGACCCATGAAACACACTCAAAGATAACCGGTTACGATTACGTGATCTCACACACAAACGTGATTGTATTTGACAATCACAAGGCCATAATGCCTTCTCACAACCCACAAAGGTTCACACACATGTTCCATACTAGTGTCTCACTCTCCTCTAGACCATTACTCGGCAAGGATGCACATCTACATCGAAAGCACGAGCATCGCCATCTTGATAATTATCAATCCTAGTCACAACCTAGAATCATATCATTAGGTTTTGGGGTAAAGTTTCCTCACTCTTCCTAATTCATATTTTAAACATGCATATTCTCTCATTCACAGTTCACAACTAAATAGACATGGTATAACACAAATATTACAAGTAACACATATAATAGCATAATATGTCAACATAATCACATTATAGTTCATACAAGTTTTAAGGCACACAAGCCACTATTATCCTCTACCAAGCATCCTTGGTTCAATCATGGTCTCACATCACCATTCATTACCTTATTGGATTATCTTTCCAAAGGCTTTGGACTCGTTTCAATCGGATTCCCGATCCTTGAGTTTTGGTGGAATCAAAATCACATACATTACATTTCTATATTTTTCTTATCAATTCATAGCATATAACTATGTTTCTACCTTACTATCACATAGAGCATAAAATTAGCTTTCCAACGCTTCGAACGAGGACTAAAACGGACTTACGGTTCAAAAGATACGCCCGTTTCAATTTTCATTTTTCTGTCAATAGCAGTGGTAATCGATTACTCACTTTTGGGTAATCGATTACTTGATCAAAAATATCCCAGAAACGTCCATTTTCTCATGGGTAATCGATTAACAATATAGGGTAATCGATTACCACTGTCACAGAAGCTGAAAAACTCTGTTTTTCTCATATTTAACCTATTGGAACATCATCAAAACATCATAGGGAGTACTAGCAAGCATTATAAGTTCATTAAGCTCATAACCCGACTATTCTACGCAATTTATATCATATTTCATCCGTTAGATTTCATCGATTCACAAAATTACTCGTTTTATCAAAATCTAACCTAACTCTAAAACCTCCAGAAATTTACTCTAAAGTCTCTATCTAGAACCCACCTGATGATCGAAGAGGAGTTTGAAGAAGATGATGAACATTGATCCACGTTTCCTTCCCTCTTTTCCATTTTCTGTTCTTCTCTTCTTTCTCCTTTTCTTCTTCTTCTTCTTCTGCTATATTTTTTCTTTTCTTTTCCTTTCCAACAATATATATATATAATACTATATTATATAATATAAATCCAACCGGGCAAAATATCTCCAATTAATATTTTGTCGTCTCAACCCAATTGATCAATTATCAAAGTTACCAAAAATTACTTTCTTGAATTAGTAAATATTAATCCGTCTCTTTAATAAAATAATTGATCTCTTTAGAGTCTTCCAGTTGCTCTATTGATCCCAAATGTCAATACTTAAAGTACTTAGAGGATTCCATTAATCCAATTATCCCAAGATAGAGCACATAGATACTTATCTGATCTCATCTGATATCCAATTGAGCATTTACAATAATATGGGGTATTACTCAAGTCCACCAAGGTGCTTCTTACCCCAATATTGTGCTTCTTTGAAGAGTTTCTTGGTCGCATCGTGTTTTGGTCTTTGGATCAACTCTTGAATTAGAACGTTCATCTGCTAATAATTTTTACAATAATGACTCTTCCTTTCCTCTTGATCTGTTGGACTAAAGGAAAGATTTGATCTTGATCAATTGAATTTGGTTTGTAAGTTTTCACGTAAAGACCCCATCTTCCATATGGATCATATGTGTTAAATCGATACTTTAGTTGTGATCATTAGAACAAAGGTTAGTTAGCTTTCAAGTTTTATATATAGTCAACAAAAAGCTCAAATAATAATTGTCATTTGTGATATATAATCCTTTTATAAAAAGAAAACTTATTTTGCACAAAAATAATATTTATAATGTGTAGGGTTAAATATGTTTGTGGTCCTCCTAAATATCTCATATTTTATTTTTAGTCTTTTAAAAAAGTTTCTTTAAAGAATGGCTCTCCTAAAAATTTCCCTCTAGACTTTTGGACCCTCTTTCAACTTAGCGACGGTTTTTACAACTTAGAGACAGAATTATCGATAGTTTTATTACTTAGCGATTGAATTAGCGAATCTTTTAGTAACGGTTTAAGCAGGAGGGCCTAAAGTGTTGATGAAAATATTTAAGAGAACTATTATATAACAAAAAAATTTTGAGGGACTAAAAGTAAAATATGAGATATTTAGGAGGATCACAGACATATTTAACCCTAATGTATTAGTAATATTTATTTCTTTTTATTGAAGTCTATACATCATATTTAATCTAAGGTTGTGCGGTATGTTCGGAGAAGAACATAAGTACTTGAAAGGAATTAATGATGATGATTAAAATAATAATAATTCTCTTGTCACTATTATAAATAAATTTGACTTTTTTGGTACATTTGAAAATTAATATATCTAGTCCATATATGGACTAGATACATTAATTACCAAATGTATAAAAAATACATTACTTATAATAATGACCAGAGGGTATATCATGTGTACTTTTTTATGTGATACTAAGCAAATATAGACAAACTTTGAAAAGTAAATAAAAAATATTTACACACAAATATTAATTTTTTATATTAAGTTGAATACTAAAATTGTAGACAATTCAAATATTTTCATATATCTTATAAAATAATAGGATTATATATTTTTATTTTTAAATAAATGAAGAAAAATATTTTACTCCCTACGTTTTAAAATGAGTGTCGTTTTAGAAGAAAAAAAATTGTTTCAAAATGAATTTCATTTTCATTTTTCAATATTCAAATGATTGCTATTTCTCCAATTATGTCCTTTAATATTACTCTTTACACTACTTTAAACTTAATAATCAGGCTAATTTAGTAAAAATGCAATGTTTTATGACAATATTATTGCATTTCTCAATTTGTGTGTAAAAACCTTAAACGACAGTCATTTTGAAACAGATAGAGTATATTATTAGACACTAAAAAAACCCTTAAAAACTTTTAAAATTTTTATTTTTCAATATATTTATTTTAGAAAAAATAACTGATATTTATTCTTTTTCAATATATTTATTTTAGAAAAAATAACTGATATTTATTCACATATCATTATAAATCTTTATTACATATAATCAAAATTTATTCCCAAAAATTAAGTACTACATTTACCACCCCCGTCCTCCAAATTGAATAGAATAACCTTCACCCTTTATTTTATCTTCATAGTTCATAACTCCATAGCAATTAGGAGCATCATTGTAACTTTCTACCTCGGATGGTAGAGGATCAGAAGGATCTCTAACTATATTCAGTTCTTTTACAAATCTGAAATAAGATGCATGTGTGAAGTTTTTATCAGGTTTGTGTCCGGAACCCATTGCAGGGCTAGCAGTACCAGCCGGAGTTACTGTATATCCACCAAATCCAACTTGATCAGTTCCGTCCAAGTTGGAGAATAAAGCTGCGGGAAAATACCCAATATCCTTGTCTACTACTTTTAACCACCAATTTTTTACGTTATCCTGAACACCATAACATTTGATGATTTTACATTTGAATTGTAATAATTCAAATATTTATGATTAAATTGAAAGAATTTAATCTCATTTAAGATGTATATAGTGTATAATATTTTGTATATCATGTCTTTGAACTTTGCTATTGGCAAATAATTTTATGATATTACATAATTTAAATATTTTAAATTTAAACTTTATGTAAAAAGATGACCTGAGAAATTTGAAGTGGCGCTTCAATAATCTTTCCTCCATATGTAGATGTTGTAGATACACGTGTACCAAAGGTGTATGATTTGTCAACTTGAACGAAACCTTTGCACAAAATATCAAAGCATCCATTCTTACCTGACTGTAATTTTTTAATATCACATTATACTTTAAACAAATAAGTATTTAAATTTTTAAAAAAATTAAATATAAATTGAGATCCAAAGAAATATTGACAAAATTAATAAAAATTATTTTAACAATTTATGTAAAAGGGCATTCTAAATGAAGAATTTCAAAAAATTAGATAGAGTTATCCTTAACCTAAATCTATTGGAAACATCTAAAACTTAAACTATTTTAAATAATAATATATAATAAAATAAAATGATAGTAGATATTTGGTTTAAGATACAAATAAAATAGTCAAATTTTTGTAATGGGTAGAAAAGTTATCACTTATATAAATAATAATAATGTATATAATATTAATAACTATATCCCAAAAAAATTAATAAGTAAATATTAAATGATATATAAATATTTACTTACTGTCCAATAGGAAAATAAATGTGTTTGATTGTCATTATATAATTCTGGGAACACCTAACATCAAATATAAGATAAATTTAAAAACAAAGGTGTATCTATATATACATTTATGTTTTTAGAATAAAAAAATTTGAAATTATAGAATAAATTAAAACTCACATGCCATCCGACTGATACTTTGTTATAATTATCTTCTTCTCCTCTTTTAACATATAAATTACTTGAACTTGATTGACCTTTATAAACTTTTGGATTCTAAACACTAGTAGTTCTGCTAACTCCATAATAGGGAGAACCCACTATGGAAAGATACACACGAGCAAACTATAATTTCAAAAGATTCACTTATTAATTCAAAAGAGTAATATACGTTAATCATACAAATAAATTATAAAAAAATTAAAAATTTAATTTTATATACATGAGAAAGCTTACATAATTAATGGAGCCATTCTGAGTTAGATTAGGACCATTGAATACAGATTTTTTTTGAATTAAATCATATTTTGTTGTCCTCCGAATAGGAACCGTTCCTTCGGGACAGTTAAATTTCTCAAGTATGAGTATAGACTTAGGCTTCTTGATTGGTGAATTTTGTACTCTAGTTTCTGTGACGTTTCTTTTAAAAATTGGTTTTCTCAGGTAAAAAAACAAAAATGAAGATTGAAACAATTTTTATAAGTAATAAAAATTTAATTGAAAATAATACTTTAAATTATTTTACCTGTAATTTGTGATTTTTTAATATAGGATGATCAAAAGCTGGTTGTTTATTAATGTCAACACAATCAATTATGTATCCTGACTTTGTCTATGAGAATCGCCAAAACGAAATATAAACAAAATTGTTAAAAAGATATATCAAATTAAACCAATTGAAGCCACCAATAAATTATGTGAAAATACATGAATACTCTTTATCGGTGGCTTGTTAAGGATGTTTAGTTGCCTCTCCAATTCCAAATCTTCTTCTTTCGACACTCTCTGCATATCATGATCTGTCTGACCAGTAATAATGGTCACCAAACACATACCCAATAACAATATGTTAATCATTTTTGTCATTCTCTTTTAGTGATGAATTAATTTTGATACATCAGAGTTTAGAATATAGCTTATTTGTAGATAAAATATTCAAAAACAAATGAAATAGTATAATAATTTGATAAAGATAAAATTATGAGGTGAATGATATGAATTGAATACATTATTTTATTTTGATGTTTCCAATTTTTATTAAAGTAAATTTTGACTTTTTTAATTCATTGAATAATTAATTACATATATTTTATGAAGAAAAAAAATATTGAATTTTTAAAACACAAAATTTAATCTCAAAATAAAAACATAATTATTTTATAATTATTAAAATTATTCAAAATTTATATGATTATCGTTCAATTTATAATGAAGTAACTCATTTCAAATTGACATGTGTATCTAAATACATTTTATAATATATCAAATTTGATAGCACTCAATAACGGTGGACACGACTAACTTTCCATTTCACAGGTCACTATCAATACAATATATATTTTATTTTAATTAACAATTATCTTTTTACTTGAGAGACAAATTCTTTATTTTCAAATGTGGAATTTTTCTTTTTTTTCTTTCTTAATTTCACGAGTCATTTTATTTATATAGTTATTTAATATAATTGATTTATATAACCATTGTTCATTTAACAATTAAGTAACGCATGTTAAATTTACATGGGTATCTAAAAACATTTTATACTGTACTAAATTGAATATCAGTCAATAATGATGCACGTCATTAACTTTCGATCTCACGGGTCACTATTAAAACAATATTTATTTTATTTTAATCAACAATTGTCTTTAATTGAGATATGAATTCTTTATATTCAAATTTGAAAATTTTATTTTTTTCAAAATTATTTTTTTATTTCAAATTTACACATGTATCTAAATATATTTTATACCCTATTAAATAAATTTATTTGTGTCGATGCACAAGTATTTTGCTAGTTTATAGACAAGATGTTTAAAAACAAATGAAATAGTATAATAATTTGAAAAAGATAAAATTTATGAGGAGAATGATATGAATTGAATACTATATTTTATTTTGATATCTTCACTTTTTATTGAAAGTATATTTTTACTTTTTAAATTAATTGAATAATTATATATATATATATATATATATATATATATATATATATATATATATATATATATATATATATATATATATATATATATATATATATATATATATATATATATATATATATATATATAATAAAGAAAAACACGGAAAAATGTTGAGTTTTTAAAACACAAAATTTAATCTCAAAATAAAAAAATATTATTTAATAATTATTAAAATTATTCATAATTTATATGATTATCGTTCAATTTATAATGAGGTAACTCATTTGAAATTGACATATGTATTTAAATATATGTTATAATGTATCGAATTTGATAACATTCAATAACGGTGCACACGACTAATGTAACGTCCTGTATAATATATATCTAGAATAATACCATACAAGCATTTTATTTGGTACTGACACCATCATAAGTGCCTAATGACATAGTTCACATACTTGTCCATTTCTAAAAATAAGTATACTACATGGCACAAGTCATGGAAACTAACCAAAAATAATAAAAACTAAGAACATTATACAATATTCCTCATTGTACAAGAACAATAAAAATACACAGCGGAAATAAGCTTAACTAAGCTTCTCTTGAAACATCTCAGCATCGCTCCACTTGTAAATCAACCTGCAATTACCTGAAATATAGCAACTATAGTGGGGTGAGATACATCAAATCTCAGTGAGTTCCCTATCCTATAGATTCTCTCGGCTCTACAAGGTTCTATCAAATCCTAACTCAAGTCAAGGGGAAGGGAAATGACTTTGAGTTCACAATCTCACACTATATGGAAACATGTCATGAGTCTGTTAACTCACAAATCACACGGAAAGAATTACGTCCTGAGCCTGTTAACTCAAGATTCCTTACGAATCGATAACCGTACCAAGGCATCCCCATTTCCCGTCCGCTTCTACGTCTAGAAGTCGACCCGAGTCATGGACCCTTGTAGTTACTTGGCATACGAAATGGATTCGGGATCATCGGCCCGTACACCGTGATCCGTCACTTCACACGGCGCGTACACCGTTACAAGTCTCTTTACCCGTAGGCTCCATTCGTACTATACGCGAGAATCAAACCTGCCAAGTAATTGTGCATACGTTTCAGAGGAGGTGCTCGAGTCTCATGAAACTACACCGCAAGATAAGCTAGTTACGATTACGTGATCATATACACAACGTGATTGTATTCGACAATCACAAGGCCATAATCCCTTAATCAATAAAACATACCAAATCACATATGTTCCATACTAGTGTTTCACTCATTTCTATACCATTCGGTAATGGACACACGCCTCGGCCTCTTCTGCACAAGCGTTGTCATTACGTTATCTGCTCTAGGCCAGAACTCGTCAATGAATGCACGAGCGTCACCATCCAGAGTTTCAATCACAATTCTAATCACAACCTAGAATTATATCATTTGTTTTGGGGTAAAGTTTCCTCACTCTTCCTAATTCATAATTTAAGCATGCATATTTCTTAATCGTATTTCACAATAATATATAGACATCGCATAACACAAATACTACACGTAAAACATTTAACACAACATATCACATAAAATATATTTCATCAATCCATGACATATAATCATGTTTCTACCTCACCATCTCATAGAGCATAAAATTAGCTTTCCAACGCTTCCGACCGTGCGTCAATCGGAGCTACGGATCAAAAGTTATGGCGAAAATACGAAAAATAATGTTTTGCTGTCCCAGGTAAATTCGCCTGGCGAATACCTGGCGAATCGGACTCGCCACCTACTCGCCTGGCGAATCTGGACGAACCAGAATTCTCCCAAAACGGGTTTGGGACCCAAAAATGATCCAAACCTTCAACCCACATGATATTAATGCATCCAAATACCCAAAACAACATGTTAAAACACATTTAGACACACATTTCATCAATCTATCCGTTAGATTTCATTGATTTAACAAAATTACTCATTTTATCCAAATCTAACCTAACTCTAAAACCTCCAGAAATTTACTCTAAAGTCTCTATCTAGAACCCACCTGATGATCGAAGAGGAGTTTGAAGAAGATGATGAATTGATGATGATGATGATCCAACCTCTCTTTCTCTTTTCCCCTTCTTCCTTCTCTTCCTTCTCTTTCTCTCTTCTTTCCATTTTCTTTTTCTTTTCTTACTAACAAATATATATATATATATATATATATATATATATATATATATATATATATATATATATATATATATATATATATATATAATACTATTATTATATAATATAATCCAACAGGGTAAAGTATCTCCAATTGATATTTTGTCGTCTCAACCAATTGATCAGTTA
Source organism: Lathyrus tuberosus (assembly GCA_022829125.1). Lineage (NCBI taxonomy): Eukaryota > Viridiplantae > Streptophyta > Magnoliopsida > Fabales > Fabaceae > Lathyrus > Lathyrus tuberosus. The sequence goes on from JALAZF010000680.1 coordinate 2,324,784, forward strand.
TTAAAATTACCCTAAAATCCTTTCTTGAACTTTCAATTATTAATTCGTCTCTTTAATAAAATAATTAATCTCTTCAGAGTTCATTAGTTGCTCTATTGATCCCAAATGTCAATATTTAAAGTACTTAGAGGATTCCATTAATCCAACTACCCAAAAATAGAGCACATAGATACTCATCTGATATCCTATTGAACATTTAAATAATATGGGGTATTACACTCTCCCCCCCCCCCCCCCTTAAATTGAAATTCTCCCCCGAATTTCCTCTACTCAACAACAATTGCAACTTATATCCCTGTCTTAGATCCACACTTAACTTTACAGCCGTCCAAATTTCTGATGTATTTCAATATTGATTTAACTTTCAACTTGCTTTTTCCATAATTCATCTGTTGATCCATCCAAAACACTTGGTCGCATCTTACTTCGGAAAGAATGTACCATTCTACATTCCTCTACTGAGTCACAAACCAAACCGTAATATCTTATCTTGGTTTAGGATAATAAATACTCAACACATCTTCGCGATGTAATTCAGTGATTTATTATCTTCATGCAATTACTGATAACTATTCTTTCGTAATTCCTATCAACATTCAAACCACTTCACAGTTAGTCAAACAACTTCTTTTTCCAGTTCCATCTGGTCTGATGTTGTACACTATACTCATTCAATCCGATATTTCCTTTCTTTTGTATCACGCCAAAGGTAACACACTCAAAACAAAATCTCCTTATTTCTATACTTACTAGCAATAATCTTCAAGTTCTTACTATTCTGACTTAACTCTTTCATCGGTTACTTCCACTGCGCAATCCAAAACCAAACAGTGGAATACCACGAATTCGTAAACACTACTAATTAGCTAACAGTCTGCAGAGAAACACACTCATCCCCTTGGATCCCTACTAACCAATGGTACAAAACTTACCGACGTCTTTGGGTAGAACAATTTCTTTACCAACACATAATATCTTAACATCCGTCCAACACTCTCTAGACGATAAAGATGCAGGAGTTACACTGTTACAACCACCACATATACACTTCTCAATCCATTCTAAACTCGAAATAATTCCTTCAAAAGTATTTTAACAACCTTCGGTTCGGGTTACCACATTCCCAATCTATTATCCTTACGGTTTTCCGACTTACTCAAAATTCCTTGTTGACACGAGATCTCAACCAATATTACATAACACCATCACGATACTTCAATCATACGCGAGTCACCACTTATTAACTTAAACTGTCCAAAGCACAATTGTGAGTTTCCATATTACTCCCCAATTCACGTGCAATACTCCACATACACACACACACTTTGAAGTCCATAACACACTTCTCAGTTGAATCAACTCTTTTCATTCGTTCTGTTTCATAAACGATTCAAATTACATGCTTAACTTCGGGACGCCCAATCCCTACTCGTACTTGGAAAGATAACTTTCAAATTCCCTTATCTGGATAAGACACAACTGTGCACAACCTGTACTGCTCTCACGGAAGATAGCAATTACAATCTCGAACCAACCTTCCATACCTTACTAATATCATAACTACACATCAAAATACAGTTCTTGCAAGATCAAATGCTTCATGAATATTTTCCAACTTCGTCCTTAAGACTCGCAACGGTAATACACCTAAGACCTTTTCATACTCACCACAGTTCCCAAGATTATTCCCCCCAAAGTCAACTCTCTTGTTGCCTGAACAAAGGGTCAACTGAGCAACACCCTTTCCAGAAGTCCCGATTTCAAAACACAATCCTTCTTTCATTTACTTGCAATCCCATTTACATTCGCACAATACTCTCAACTCGTAACAACATAAGGTAACAAATACAGATGATGGTTCTCAAGAGATTCCATAACTTACCCATACGTTCGTCGATTAACCATCTGAGCTAATCGGTTAACTTCTCCAAATCCCACGAAACACCTTCAATGCACATGTTAATTGGTTAGCCACCTTGGTAAATCAGTTAACACTGCTGCAGAATCTAAAAATCAGATTTCCTCCTAATTCAAAGCCACCCATACTCAACCATCAATCCGATTTATCCTAACTCAAAATATCATTTTCCAACTCGCGGTTCCTTAATTGGTATAACATTCACCAACCATGATCCACTCAGGTAAACCCGACAAAGTCAAAACATGTAGATGACCCACTCCAACCAAGTGACAAGGTAGAATTCTAAATTCTGACGTGGTCACACGACAAATCTTTGGTGGGATAGTTCACTTTCCTACTCAAACAATTTCATTTGCGGGAAACCAATAATGACGACATTCTGGGGTTTTTAATCGCAATTCATACCTGATTCGTCCATAAGCAAAACCCAACACACAACCAGAAAACCATACTACAAAAGCGATGGACCTATCATGTCAGCATACAACCTTGTCCTCTCACTTGAATTTCCTTGGTGAGAATTAAAACAACAACATTTTTAGTTCAACAAAAGGTAGATTCCGAATATTCCGATTATTCACAAATACAGGAGTTTCTCCACACCTGCAAATAAATCGGGGTAATGCACCCTCTTGAAGGACCTTTCCATCACTTCGTACCCATTAACTGGGATTTATTACCTTTCACTATCCATTGCACATCACACTTAGACCAAGTTACTTAACGAAAGATTCGCAATCAACAATTCTCATCCACTATCTACAAAACCCTTCCGGTATAAATCGTCCATGATTTACACTTAGTCCGTAATAAGTCCTGAATTGCTTCTCGTTATTTTACCACAAACTTGCTTCTTAAAATACAATATTCACTGTTCCACAGAGTACGTCTCATCACCCTTGTCTCAAGGATGAGAATCCATCACGTACAATTGTAACCACGATGCTACTACTACGCTTGTTCTTAATACCAAGGCGTAACTTTCTTATAACATACTGTTAATACCATTTATTCCACATAATCGAATAAAATCCATCTCATAAACAATATTTTCACTTTCCACAGCATAAAACACTTTCATAGCTTCATATCGATATAAAGAACGCTTAAATCGGACACCCGAGTCTAAAGATATGAATTTCTGAAGAAAGGAAAATTATTGGAAACAGCTAGATTCGCCTGGCGGTTAAGGATTTCACCTGGCGAGTCCCCCCTTCGCCAGCACTTCGCCCGGCGAACATGCGGCGAATCCTCATTTCATAAAATCCCAAAAGTTCCAGTAGCTACACAAGTTCTGTTTCTTCATTTTCGCCTGGCGACTAAGTAATTCGCCTGGCGAATTCCTCTTCGCCAGCTCTTCGCCTAGCGAACCAGCGGCGAGACCCCATTCGCCTGGCGATTTCCTGATTCGCCTGGCGAATCACACCAGAAGCAGAATTTTCTGCTGCGTTTTCATGGTTCCCAAGCCTCAAAAGTCCAACTTTTTCCAAACCAAAACATTTTCAAATTCCAAATTGGTCTCTCATCGAATCTAGATAATCCTGATGTAATATCTCGAACTTAATCTCTCTACATAACTGAATATATCCAATTTATCTCCTACTCTTCATCTGGCGTATACTTATTCCACTTGAAGCATGTAAACACATCCTTATGTTCCTCCTCACACTTCTATACTACTTTAGGTTCCCATAGAAGCCGAACTTCCTTAACTCTCAATCCTAGCCAATTGGAAGGTATTGTTCCGAACACATTCCTTAGAGTGTGTTTGGATTAGGTAATTGAGATTTTTCAAGAAATTCAAAATTCTAAGCAATTTAAATGATTCAATTGAAATCCATTCATTTTAAAATACTTTTGTTTGAATAGAGTATTAAAATGAGTCATTGTTAAATTTTTAGGGTCATTTTCATAAATTTTAAAACTTTTGAGACAAATTTAAAATATGAAAAATAGGGACCAATTTGCAATTTTTGAAAATTTGAAGGGACTAATTTTTAAAATTTGAATAAATTTAGGGACTTATTTGCAATTTTTAAAAAAATTTAGGGGTGAATTTGAAATTTTCATAAAATATGAGGACTATCTTGCAAAATTTGAAAATTTGATAACAAACAATTTAACAATTGTATGATATAGAGTGAAAGAGTAATTTCAAATTCCTTACTTTTTGGTGTCATTTTAAATTCCTTAAATTTAACTTGAATAAAATACTTCATAAATTTACATCATTTTAACAATTCTCTATATTTTTTATCCAAACAATTGATTTTGGTCAAATCATTTTAAATTCTTTCGAAAAATTACTTTCCCTCATTAAAATGCTTCATCCAAACACACTCTTAAGGTACTCTCGTCCATTCAAGATACCATAGTGACCTTAGAAACTGAACCACCAATACCTATCTCAATTCTGGACCTTACGCCACGCGTTCCACAAAACAACCTTTCTTTTTCCACGGAATGAGATTACTTGAAATTCTTATCCGTACTAGTGGCTAATCCAGCTCTACTTAGCGATTTCACATATTCCTCAATACCTTAACCAATCGTCTAATAGAGATCCTTAACTTTCAGACTACATCCATTCCAAAGGATTACTTAAACCACACATTACACTTTAATTCCATGCTACCCCAAAGCACAACTTCTACCAAAACCTTACTGAGCTGACCAAAACTCCTCACAACTGACTCTTAGCTTGAGCCTTCCCTCACAGCACCAGTTCCGACCACACTACAGAGTCCTCGTGGTCGCTCAACCATGATTCTACCTATCACATACATAGTATTAGGTTGATCAGGCCCAAAACTACATAGTATGATATTAAGTTTCATGGTGGCAAGACACACTTAAGAGGCAGGAATAGATTTACTTATGATGTTTCAAGGCTAGGTCGAGGACACGACCTGCTCTGATACCAACTGTAACGCCCTGTATAATATATATCTAGAATAATACCATACAAGCATTTTATTTGGTACTGACACCATCATAAGTACCTAATGACATAGTGTAGCGAGCGATTTTGGACGCGGTTCTTCAGCGCTGGTCGCTCTCTGCGGTTGAGCTTAAACTACAGGTCGATTCATTTTTTATCCTATTGTGAGCTGAATAAGGAAGGGAAATAGATGTCTCCAATTAACCCTGCTTTGCATACTGGGTTTAAACAGCGGTCTGTTAGGTTATGGATGCTATCAATGTGCGGGGGCCTTTGTACTGGTTATTTGTATTTTCGCCAATACTGTTTTCTTTCTTTTTACCTTGGCAGAAGGTTTCTGGCGGGGAATAAGGATTAGGATGTTAGGACTGAAACTTTTTGAATTACTGCTTTTGATTGATGGAGATATGGGATTTGGGTTTTTTTGTTGATTGTGCTCGCTAAGATCTTTTCTTTCGATCCTATGCCTACGTATTCCCGTTTACTGAAACAGGGAAATCAGAGCGTTCGTAGTTCCTCCTATTCTATGGGAGGAAATGGGTGTTTTTGGTGTCTTGTTCAAAGCCCAAGACGTGAAGCGAAAGGTGGTTTGTATCTTGTTCAAAGCCCAAGATGTGAAGCTGAAAAGTCTATTTGTGTCTTGTTCAAAGCCCAAGACGTGAAGTTGAAGGACCTCGACTTTAGAGAGAATTTGTCATCTCTAAAGAAGGGTTTGTCTGTCACAACTGTTTATAAAGGAGAATTACTTTAACCGGGATGTGTGAATCCGGCAATGCCATAATTTCCTTTAAAGGGGATTTTAACCTGGAGGAGAAGACTTTAACTCAGTGTAGAGCAATGATATCTTTCCTTAGGAATTTCTCATGCTAAAAGAGGGATAGTGGCATGGATGTAGATGATCCAGAGGCTTGCCGCTTACAGCGATTAGATGAAGGGGAAAGGAGTTGTTGATGTTTGTATACTATGAACGAGGCACGGTTTTGATGCTAAAAGGTTGATTGGATCAACCAGTGGTTTTCTTATACAAAGCCTAAGAGGAGGCTAATATGTGTCTCGTACAAAGCCCGAGAGAGAGGCTAAAAGGTTTTGACCCGACGATGGAGTCTTTTGGTATCTCGTATAAAGCCCAAGATGGAGGCTGTTTGACTCTACAAGAGAGTTTTTTGTATCTCGCACGAAGCCCGAGATGGAGGCAAAAGGGGTGATTGACTAAATGAGGGAGTCTCTTATGTGTCTCGTACAAAGCCCGAGAGAGAGGCTAAACGTTGTTTGACTCCGCTGGGGAGGATCATTGTACAAAGCCCAAGAGGAGGCTAAGGTAACTGTTTAAGTGACAGGTCCAGTATACTGATTTTGAAAGAGAAAATCAGTTCTTATATGAGCAACACTGTACTCAAGGATCTGAGTCAAGGATCCGGGTTATTCCTATTCTTTAAGGAAGCGGGAAATCCGAAGGGTATTGAGACTGTCCGAGTCTACGGGTTTTCTTCCTATTCTTGAAGGGTGCTTGAGAATGTCTTTGAGACTCAAGGAAATTAGACCGTCTAAGTCTAGAGTTTTATCTTTTGTACTATGCTTTGAGAAACTGTAGTAGACTCTAGAAAAGACTGTTCTATGCAGATGACTAAGTTCTGTTCCTATACCTTTAGGAGGTCGTCGGGATAATTTGTACGAAGCCCAAGAGGAGGCTGGAAACTTTTAAGAAGCCAATCGGTCCTTGTACGAAGCCCAAGAGGAGGCTATCATTCCCGGAGGAAGAGATCATTATACGAAGCTTAAGAGGAGGCTGTGAATACTTCTAAGAAGCCGTAGGGTCCTTGTACTAAGCCCAAGAGGAGGCGGGGTTGCTTTTAGGAAGCCTGTGGGTCCTTGTACGATGCCCAAGAGGAGGCCGATTGCTTTTAAGAAGCCGATGGGTCCCCAAACCCCGAAAAATTCAAGGAAAGTTATTCACAAGGAATAGATCAAGTCATGAAAGTTCGAGAATTTGGAAGAAACTCAAGAGATGCCATTCACGGAGAAAAGATCATCTCTGGGGAGTAGAGTCTCTTGACAAGTGCTTTTAAGAAGCCTGTGGGTCCCCAAACCCCGAGAAATTCAAGGCAATGCTATTCACCGAGAATAGATCAAAGTCAGGAAAGTTCGAGAATTTGGAAGAAACTCAAGAGATGCAATTCACGGAGAAGAGATCATCTCTGGGGAATAGAGTTTCTTTGACAACTTCTACGAGTGACAGTCTATGAAAGGGTTCACAGAGAATGCTGCCTTTCATGTCTCCATATTGTTTAACCCCCAAGAGGAGGGAAGACAGTGTCTGGTAATCCTATGGGGATCTAGTTTTGACTATTTAAGAGTGATCGAGACGGTTTTATGCTAGACGTAGTTGCCGGGGAAACTCTAAATATCTATACTATTATTACACAGTTGATATGAGTTTATGAAAGAAGACTTACAGTGAAACAGCCCCACAATACAGTTATATGTATATGAAAGCGGTAAATGAAAGCAATAACCACTTACTCGGTTGTAGAGCTTCCATGCTGTTTGGTTAGTTGTTTCAACAAAGAAAGATTGAAAACAATAGTATATTCAAAATCAAAGGAGAAAGTACTTTGAAAAAGAAAGATTTGTGGCTTACAGCTCAAGGAGAGGCCCAAGGTTTTATCAGTGAGCGCACTGTTGAATTTGTACAGAGGGACTTATACAAGTGACTGAGGCCCAAGAAAGGTTTTCTGTACAAAGGGATGGGTCTTACACTCTCTCAAGAGGCCCAAGTGAGTTTTAAGAAAAGAAATGGGTCTTACTAGTCGAGGGTAGACCCAATGGTTAATTTTGAAAAGGGCGACGATCGCACCGAGGTTTTGGAAACATCGTGGGACTTATGCAAGTGACTGAGGCCCAAAATTTTGGTATTTACAAAGGGATTGGGTCTTACACTCTATTAGAGGCCCAAAGAGTCTTGAGACATTTGAGTATGATTAAAAATCAAAGAAACCCTAATTTTCACTTTTTAAAAGTAATTTTTCAAAGAAAATTAATAAAAAATGACAAAAAATCAAATAAGTTTAAATAAACCACTTGTGATTTTTGGTTAAGGTTTGAAAAATGAGGTTTTAATCACAAGATGATTTAAAACTTATTTAATTTTGATTTTCAAGATGAATGTTCACTTTTAAAATGTTTAAAAACAATAAAAATGAATTTATTCACAAAAATACCAACTATATTAAATAAATAATATAAATTTGATTTTTTTTTTGTAGAATAAAATATTTTACTATTTTTGTGATTTTTCAGAAAAATAACCAATAAAAAATAATCAAAATTAAGGGAGTTATTAATTTTCCAAATCATAAAAAAATAATATGAAAAATGAGAAAATATGAAAAAGAGGGGTTGGGTCTTACACTCTACTAGAGGCCCAAAGTGTATTTTTGTACAAAAGATGGGGCTTACAACTCAGGGAGAGGCCCAAAATATTTTCAGTTTGAAAATGGTGATCGCGCCGAGATTTTTAACGTATCGGGACTTATACAATAACTGAGGCCCAAAATTGTTTCGTTAAAAAAGGGTTGGGTCTTACACTCTAATAGAGGCCCAAGTGTTTAAAAATGAAAAGAAATGGGACTTACAGCTCAAAGAAAAGCCCAGTTGATTTTCGTTTAAAAATGGCGATCGCGCCGAGGTTTTGTTTTAACGCAGAGGGACTTATACAATAAATGAGGCCCAAAATTGTTTTGGTTAAAAGGGGATTGGGTCTTACACTCTAATAGAGACCCATAGTGTTTGAAAAAGATTTGTTAGGGTGAAAATCAAAGAAAACCCCAATTTCATTTTTTAAGGCATTTTTCCAAGAAAAATTAAGTAAAAAATGATAAAAATATCAAATAAAATCATTAAATAATGATTAAGGTTTATGAAAAAATATTTTATCCACATAAATATTTAAAATCATTTTGGTTTTAAAAATCAAGAAAAATAAATCATTTTAAAAGCATTTAAAACAATTTAAAACACTATTTTTAAATATATTAAAAATAATACTTTTTTTGTGATTTTTTGTGGATTAAAATATTATGGGGTATGAATTGAAAAATGATGATTTTTTGCTATGTAAAAAAAATTGGTTGAGTTTTGAAAATAAAAATAAGAAAAAGATGAAAGATGTCACAACATCATCTCCGACATCTCTTACGGGGTAAAAACTAATACCGAAACTTTAATTTTCAACACGTTTTTTTATCAAATTTCAAACACTCATAACTCTCTCAATTTTTATCAGAATCAAAATCCGAAAGTACCTATCTTGACCAATTTTTCGCAAGGAATCCAATGGTATTATTCACACACACGGAAAATCAACACACAAAACGCAGAAATTAAAAAACCAAAACTGTTATCAATTGAAAACATCGTTCCGCGCCGAATTTCCAACACGCGTAACTCTCTCGATTTTTATCCGAATTGAAATCCGTAAAAACCTATCTTGACCGATTTTTCGTAAGGAATCCAATGGTATTACTCACGCACATGGAAAGTTAACACACAAAACGCAGAAATAAAAAAACCAGAACTGCACTGTTTTGAAAATATCGTTCCGCGTCGAATTTCCAACACGCGTAACTCTCTCGAGTTTTATCCGAATTGAAATCCTTAAAAACCTATCTTGGTCGATTTTTCGCAAGGAATCCAATGGTATCACACATGCATGCTGAAACTCAACGTACAAAACGCAGCAATTAAAAAACCAGAACTGCTACTAATTGAAAACGTCGTTCTGCGTCGAATTTCCAACACACGTAACTCTCTCGATTTTTATCCGAATTGAAATCCGTAAAAACCTATCTTGACCAATTTTTCGCAAGGAATCCAATGGTATTACTCTCGCACACGGAAAATCAACACACGAAATGCAGAAATAAAAAAAACCAGAACTACACGTTGTTTTCGGCGCCGTTTCGCGTCAAATTTCCAACGTGCGTAACTCTCTCAATTTTCATCGGAATTGAAATCCGTAAAAACCTATCTTGACCGATTTTTCGCAAGGAATCCAATGGTATTACTCATGCACACTAAAACTTAATGTACAGAACACATCAATCAAAAAAACAGAACTGGACATGATTTTAAAACAACCAAAATTCCACATATAAACATGTTAAAATGCAAACAGTGGGAGGATCACAACATACACATTAAGGACTACATTTTTGCCTCAATAATTATTCAATATGATGCATGTATGTGGACAACAAAGGAAAGCATGATTCAAAGAATTCAATTTGTGAATTTTACCTCTTTTTGGGAGATTTTGGGCAACCTACCAAGTGTTTTGTTCCAGAAATGATTTGATGCTTTGGACAACCTCAAATGACCTCTTAGAAGCTTTTAGGATGGTTGGAATCGGCTGGAAACCTCTGGAGCAAGTTTGAGCACTTTCTCGCAAAATGGTCAAAAGTGGCCAAAATGCCAACTCTCTCAAATGGTGTTCCAGATGTGTGGCACCATTTGGGACAGTTCAAGGATAATATTTATAGTTTGTTTGAGGTTTTATCTGGTATGGAAAGTGACTGAATCAAGACATGGCTTGAAAAATGCAAAAAAGTGCCATTTTGAGGTTTTGAGAGGTGACTTTGTGATGTTGGTGTTATAGGTCACTTGTGAGAGTTTGGATCACCTACATATGATGTTTATGAGGTGTTAGGATCATGAGCTGTGATGGAAATGCTCTCTAACTCAAAAACTCAGAATTTCCTTACTAAAGAATGCATTTTGGAGTGAAAGAGAGAATTTGAGGAAAGCATCTGTTTGATGGCTTTGGTGTACTCAAACTGAGCACAAATGAGCTATATTTATAGTAGAGCAAGTTTGTTTTGGGATCCACAGTGAATGGTGGCTGCAGCAGAGGTTTGGCCAATGTTGGCCAATGAAAATCCAAGTCTCCTCTAGCCATTGACTAGAGGTTAGAGCACAGGCTGCTGGTTCCCTAGTTGTTGGAGGAATCTTGACTGAATTCAGTTTGAGGAAGCTCAGTTCATGCCACCTCTAAGCATCCATTAAATGCTCCAAACCAAAATTGGAGTTTTGTCCCTCTTTTAAGGATTTCTAGGTTTTGGCATGCTTTTTTTTTTGTTCCTTGGACTTGGGAGGTTCATGGATCAGATCATCCCACTTGGATTTGATCCTTAGATGTGTCCAAAATGATGACAAGGCTTGAAAATTCGTGTGGCACAAAAAATGTGCAAATCTGCCCTGAAAAATTCAGCTGCAGCAAGCCTTTTTGTAAGATCCATAACTCCCTGCTCGAGTATGCTACATGGACGTTCTAGGACTTTTCGGAAAGCTTAGATGACGTACTTCAACTTTGATGTTTGACACTAGACCTGGTTCAACTTGGATCATGGAGAAAAACAGCCTTGAAGTTGGGACATTGTGCTGAAATTACAAGGCAGATTTTTGGCTAAGTGCTGAAAAATGTCAATTTTAAGTTTTTAGCCATTTTGATCCAACCATAACTCAAAATCCATGATGAATTGGGATGAGGTGTAGTTGACACTTTTGTAGAGGGCCATGAGAGCTACAAATCAAGCTTTGGATGGGAAAAAATGGATTTGTGGTTTAGGAGTTATGATCCTCCAAAGTTGGTACCCTTGCCACTTTATTCCATAACTTAGAAAAATTTCTAAGTTTTTATGGTTACCCCTTTTACAAGTTATCCCACTTTCTTTGATTTTTCTTGATGAATGATGATTCCAATCACACATTAACATCATTTTAGGGTTAAAAAACCATTTTTATGAAAAATCTCAAAAAGTCAAAGTTTGAAGTTTGACTTTTGTGCACAGTTGACTTTTTATCAAATGAATTCCAAACTGTGCGATCCTTTAGGAAATCATGTCCTTGACCTAAATCAAAATTGATGGACATGTTCCATGGGTGTTATAGGGTATATTTAATCGTGTCCCACGGCTTGGGAGCATGTCCTGGTCAAAAGTCAAAGCTACAGTTGACTTTTCTCACGAAACCCTAACAGTGGTTCAGATGAAATTGAAACTTGTTGCTCAAGCTTCTTGGGTCAATCCATTGTTACAAATGGATCAACGTGGTATGTTGGAGACCCTCAAATCATGTCTTAAGGTCTTGGCTCATGATTTGTCCCAAAAGTCAACTTAGGGGTGAATTAGGTCAAGAAACCCTAATTCCTGATTTTTTATGTATGCATCCCCTGAGGCTAAATTGACTTGATGATGGGGTTTATGATGTTCCATGGAGCATTTTAGGTTATGCTTTGAAGCATTGGCTCATGCCCAGAGGAAAATTTTCGTCTGGAGGCCCTAGTCGACCAAACCCTAATTTGGTGACACTGGCGATCCTAAGGCTTGATCCACCTAGAAGGGAGCAGCCTTGTGCTTAATCCTTGAAGTGGGAGTCCTCTTGATCCATTGTGGATATTTGAGAGGCTAGACAAGTTAAGGTTCATGTCATTCCTTGATTGATCCTTTGTCTAAGAACTCTGAGAGGGTTTGAAACCCTAGTTTCCTGTTTGTAGTGAATGCTCACCCACCTTTGGGGAGACTAATGAGGTATGATGGTCCATCCATATTGTGCTGATGATTTGCACAATGATGGGAAATCTTAGTGGTCAAAATTTGGGGTATGACAGATGCCCCTATTTAATCTTCTTGGACCCGAAGGTGTGAATGACGAAGGTATTCGGGCATTCGGGGTGCAAGAGGATTAAATATCGGAATACCCAAAAATTTGATGGTGGTTATGAATGGTAGCTTACACATTCATCTTCTTTAGCTAAGCGAAGATGCTTAGAAAAGGTAAACTTCCCCTTGATCCTGGTCTTCAGCCAAGGAGCTGGTCTCAGTTTTCTTTTAAAATAAACTTCCCCTCGATCCTGGTTTCCTACCAAGGAACTGGTCTTAGTTTTTTTTGTAAACTTCCCCTCGATCCTGGTTTCCTACCAAGGATCTGGTCTCGGTTTCTGATATAAACTTCCCCTCGATCCTGGTTTCCTACCAAGGACCCGGTCTTAGTTGCTGAAATAAACTTCCCCTCGATCCTGGTTTCCTACCAAGGACCTGGTCTTAGTTGCTGAAATAAACTTCCCCTCGATCCTGGTTTCCTACCAAGGAACTGGTCTCAGTTTCTTTTGTCAATAAACTTTCTTGACAAGGAACGCTGTTAGTAGCAGTTTTCCTTCAAACTTCTCGCCGAATTTTTCTGGGGAGATGCCATTTGAGTGGAAAAAGTTTTGATGTCAGACTTGCTGGGGAACCCATTCGTCTGAATTGTAGAGGTACACAAAATTCTCTGTTTTGGAGACGCCATTTGTCGATTCTACTGGGGAAAGCGAGTCTCTTTAGAGACTATTTTCGTTTGGGGGCTTACATCATACTTTTCTCGGGATCTTTCGGGAGAAATGCCATATGATGGGATCCAATTTTGAGGTGCTGATGACCTTTTCATCAGTGGTTTTTTCGGAGAAAAACTGCCGTACCGCCGAATCTCTTGATTAAGAGGCTTTCTCTGTGGATTTTCCTTAATCCGGGAAAGCAAGGATATAGTCTTCGATGGCGAAGAGCGACATTTGTTGAAAGTTTTCTCTGGCTTTTCAGAGGTTAAAGTTATCAAAGTGGTCAAGGACCAACTTCATTCCAGAAGTAAACTGGAGGAGAGAGATTGTTCAGACACAGTATTTCCTGACGAGGCAGGAACTGACAACTCGATTGAGAGGACTTCTACCACTAGGGGACAAGACCGACTGGAGAGATAGCGATGCAATATGAAATGTGAATGCAAATCAACAATGCATGATGTACGTATGTTTATGCTGATAAAAATGACGCGACATACAAACTAAAAGATGAACATGACTGGATACTCGGCCATCGCGGGGCGTGGAAGAAATATCGCTGGTTCAAGATAGCAATTTTTCCTTGCTTAAGAGAAACGGTCCCTGTTGGGGGCGACACTGGTTGGGCTTAGGAGATGAGAACTCGACCGAGGATGTCAGACAAAACATGGTCTCTGACATTGTTGATCCTTCATTCAGGCGTACTGGTCTAGAAAGAGTACTTTGATTCTGCACTTTGAAGTTCAAACGCCTTTGGAGACGCAATCGATGCTCTTTCGATGTTCAACAGTCAAAAGAAATTGCTAACTTTATTTTAAAAGCAGAAAAAGTTTTAACAAGTAAATTCATTTTTGATTCATTTCAAGAATCGATAATCATGTTAAAATGTCATTCTGTAAAGCGAAAACAAGTAAGAATTATAAACAAAAGCACAAGGGCTCAAATTTTATTGATAAGATGGAGATCAGCCAAACACGTGATTCCAAAGAGTATTTACAAAGTTAGAAAATGGTAATTTAGAGGGAAAAGGGCTACGTTGAAACATAACGACCACTATCCTTCTACCAACTTCGAATTCGGGGCATCCTAAGCTTCTGTCGAAGATGACCTTAACTGGAGCTTTCCTCCGATGGATGATGTAACTGATGCTGAGGGAATTGCCTCTGTTGAACATAGTTACTTGCCATTATCCCTAGTTTTTGCCTGGATTGTACTTCGATGTTTCCAATCCACCGGGATGATTTTTTCATGTCTCTAACTTTTGCCTGGACCGCCCTTTCGAGTTTTCAATCCACCGAGACGTTTTTTTTTTAGTTTAGGTGAAGTATTTCTTGACTACATCAACATTTATGGTTTAGGCAAATTCCTCTCCGTCCATGGTTATAAGTCTCAAGGCACCGCCTGAGAAAGCTTTCGTGACCACACAGGGGCCATCATAATTCGGAGTCCATTTGCCTCATGAATCAGTGAGAAAAGATTGTATCTTCTTGAGCACAAGGTTTCCTTTCCTGAAGATACGAGGTCGGACCTTTTTGTCGAATGCCTACTTCATCCTCTGCTGATACAACTGACCGTGGCATAGTGCCGTGATTCGCTTTTCTTCGATCAGATTCAATTCGTCGTGTCGGCTTTGACACCATTCAGCTTCGGTGAGCTTAGCTTCCATCAATACCCTGATTGATGGGATCTCTAGTTCCATGGGGAGTACTGCCTCCATGCCATATACTAGAGAGAAAGGGGTTGCCCCTGTCGAAGTGCGGACAGATGTGCGATAACCGTGAAGAGCAAAGGGTAGCATCTCGTGCCAATCTTTGTAGGTTACAACCATCTTTTGAACAATCTTCTTGATGTTCTTGTTAGCCGCTTCTACCGCTCCGTTCATCTTGGGTCAGTAGGGAGATGAGTTATGGTGTTCGATCTTGAACTCTGCACACAACTCTTTCATCATCTTATTGTTCAAGTTAGATCCATTATCAGTAATGATCTCGCTTGGAACACCATAACGGCAGACGATATTGTTTTTGATAAATCGGACCACCACTTGTCAGGTTACATTAGCGTACGACGCTGCTTCGACCCACTTGGTGAAATAGTCAATGGCTACTAGGATGAACCGATGTCCGTTTGAAGCCTTAGGTTCGATCAAGCCAATCATGTCGATTCCCCATATGGAAAAAGGCCACGGGGAAGAAAGAACTTTGAGATGCGATGTCGGTACATGAACTTTGTCGGAGTATATCTGACACTTGTGACACCTCCTCATGTACTTGTAGCAGTCGAATTCCATGGTCAACCAGTAATACCTTGCTCTTAGAATTTTTCTCGCCATTGCGTGTCCATTGGCATGAGTGCCAAAGGACCCTTCGTGAATTTCTTTCATAAGCATGTCTGCTTCTGGTCTGTCGACGCATCGGAGTAAGACCATGTCGAAATTTCTCTTATAAAGTGTATCGCCGCTCAGGAAGAAGCTTCCTGCTAGTCTTCTGAGGGTTTTCCTGTCTTTTCTAAGTGCCCCAGATGGGTACTCTTGTTTCTGAAGGAAGCATTTGATATCGTGATACCAAGGTTTGTCGTCTATGACTGCTTCAATCGTGAAGATGTAAACGGGCCGTTCAAGGCGCATTATGTCGATCTTAGGTAGGTCATTCCATTGACCTACACTAATCATGGAAGAGATAGTGGCTAATGCATCAGCCATGTGATTCTCATCACGAGGGATGTGATGAAACTCAACTCTGTTGAAGAAGGGTAACAACCTTCTTGCGTAGTCCCTGTAAGGAATCAATCCTGATTGGTATGTGTTCCAATCTCCTTTTATCTGATTGATAACCAGGGCTGAGTCGCCATATACGTCCAAGTTTTTGATCCTTAAATCAATCGCTTCCTCGAGACCCAAAATACAAGCTTCGTATTCGGCCTCGTTGTTCGTACATTTGAACGTAAGTCGAGCGGTGAAAGGAATGTGGGTACCCTGAGGGGTAACAATGACTGCCCCAATTCCATTTCCATAATGATTAACTGCTCCGTCAAAGATAAGTCCCCATTGGGAACCCGGTTCTGGCCCTTCACTGGGTAGCGGTTCATCGCAGTCTTTCATTTTTAGATACATGACATCTTCGTCTGGGAAGTCAAACCCGATTGATTCTTGATCGTCAATCGGTTGATGAGCCAAATGATCGGCTAAAATACTTCCTTTGACGGCTTTCTGAGCGTGGTACTCTATGTCATATTCTGATAATAACATCTGCCAACGGGCAATTCTTCCCGTGAGAGCAGGTTTTTCAAATACGTACTTGATTGGATCCATTTCGGAGACCAACCAAGTAGTATGACGAATCATGTATTGGCGAAGACGTTTGGCTGCCCAACCCAAAGCACAGCAAGTTTTCTCGAGCATCGTGTACCGAGTTTCACAGTCAGTGGATTTCTTGCTCAAATAGTAGATGGCAGACTCTTTCTTTTTGGTTTCGTCTTGTTGGCCAAGTACGCATCCCATTGAGTCCTCCAGAACTGTGAGGTAAATGATCAGTGGTCTTCCTTCCACTAGAGGTGATAGAATCGGAGGATTCAACAGATATTCCTTAATACTGTCGAAGGCGGTTTGGTAATCTTCTGACCAAACACAATCCTGGTTCTTTTTCAGTAATTTGAAGATCGGCGCACATGTGGCGGTCATAAGGAATATGAATCTGGAGATGTAGTTCAAACGTCCCAGGAATCCTCTGACTTGTTTTTCAGTTTTCGGAGGAGGCATTTCTCGAATGGCCTTGACCTTGTCAGGATCAACCTCAATTCCTTTCTGACTATCGATGAACCCTAGTAGTTTCCCTGAACTGACACCGAAGGTGCACTTGTTGGGATTCAAGCCGAGCTTGAATTTTCTTAGACGTTCGAATAATTTTGACAGATGTTCAACGTGTTCACTCTCTGTTTTTGATTTTGCAATCATATCATCGACATATACCTCGATTTCCTTGTGTATCATGTCATGAAACAGAGTAGTCATGGCCCTTTGATAGGTTGCCCCAGCGTTCTTCAAATCGAACGACATTACCTTGTAACAAAAGGTGCCCCATGGGGTAATGAACGAAGTTTTCTCCATGTCTTTCAGCACCATTTTGATCTGGTTATAGCCCAAGAATCCATCCATGAAGGAGAAAACTTTGAACTTTGTTGTACTGTCTACCAGCATGTCAATGTGTGGTAAAGGAAAGTCGTCCTTTGGACTAGCCTTGTTTAGATCCCTGTAATCGACACACATTCTGACCTTTCCATCCTTTTTGGGAATAGGTACTATGTTGGCTAACCATTGAGGATATTCTGATGTGGCGAGGAAACCCGCGTCAATCTATTTCTGCACCTCCTCTTTGATTTTGATGGCCATGTCCGGATGAGTACGTCTCAACCTTTGCTTTACTGGCGTACATTCCGATCTTAACGAAAAATGATGTTCCACGATGCTGGTATCCAACCCTGGCATATCCTGATAGGACCAAGCGAATACATCGGGGAATTCTTTGAGAAGCTTTATCAAACTTTCTTTGACAGTTGGATTGAGCAGTGCCCTAATCCTGATTTCTTTTCTCTCTTGCTCTGAACCCAAGTTTACTGTTTCCAACGGCTCTTTGTGAGGTTCAATGGACCTTTCCTCTTGTCTGAGTAATCGGGAGATCTCTTCTGGAATTTCGTTGTCATTTTCTTCTTCAGCCTCGAATACCGGGAACTCAAAGTTGGGAGAAGGCATCGGATCGTATGTTTCAACTGGGTTTAAAACAAGCAATATGCATGACGTGATGATTCGTGTTTAGAAGAGATTGAGAAAATGCAAGTGTATGCAGTGTTTTGTTTTACTGCTTGTTTTTTTTTTTAATTGTTTTTTAGGATTACCATTTTCTGAAAAAAGCGAAAAGAGAAAACAACAATTAATGCGGAAATTACAGAACGACGTTATTTTATTAATGAACAAGTCGATTCTTGAAACTACAGCCCTATAAAACAAAACTCTGTCGCTTTGGGACAAGCGAAGAGGGAAAATTTACAGAAAGTGAGCCCTATCAAAACATCCATTCCACCTGGGCAGGGTGAAAGGTTAAAGATGGCAATTACTTTGACTGGTGAACGACCTTCGGAACATCGACAACAACCCATTGGCGGCGAACTCCTCGGTGAATCACAAAGTCTGGCACCTTCCTTGATTTGTCTTCAGAAATAACGCTGATTTCTGGTGGAGCGGGATCATTGGAATCTGTCTCCCAGGCAGAATTGTCGTAGGAGAATTCCTCAGTTGCATTTTGCATAGTATTTGTGCTCTCAGTTGTATCTCCTCATCCAGTAGGCTGGATATCTTTGAGCTTGATACGAGAGCTTTCAGGAGCGGTGTACTTTACCATATAGTCGTATTTTCCACTTGGTTGTCCCAAGGTGTCCCACACTTCTTTCGAACTGGAGGAGTCATCCCTCTCGATGACGTTGACCTCGGGAAAAGCATAGTTAATGAATTCAAGTCCTGCAAACGTTGCGAATTCATCGTCATGTTGAGTAGTTTCTGAATGACCTGAGTGTTGATCCCATGACATGGTGGGGACACAGGTATTCTGTTCGATGATGCTCAACTGAGTTTCATTACTCGGCTGACTTTTGGGCCCCAAGTTTCCTGGGTAAGGCTGCCACATTGGCAGGCCATCCATTGGGCCATAGTAGTCAAAGTTGTCTTTCATCAGAGTGTCTTCCTCTAATGAATTTGGCGGAGCACGACATCCTTCAGGATCACAATCTCCATATATCATTTCGACATCTGACCGTGGTATAAATCTCGGACTCTGTGCGGGATAGCAAAATGGCGTAAGCACCTCTTCCTGGGACATATAACCGTCCTCGTTAAGGTAGGACTTCCATTCTTCATCTGTGTCAGAGGGATCTTCCTCATTGATAGTATGAACTGTCTGAGACACTGGGTGAAGGAAACCTCCACTATGGAAGAAGTTTTGAAGGGGATGAAGACTTTTATCGTTGGCAGCTGTCTGGGTACAGGTTGCAGAAAAACCAAGACCCTTCTTTGTTTTATTGTCAATGGGAATGACAAGCTGTCCCCATCCTTTTGTATCGGTACTCTCGACCGCTTTGATAGCATCTTTGTATGAGGAAATCGAGGTTCCTCCTTTGATCTGATTGTCTTTGCTCACCGACAGTGCTTGGAACTGCGTTCCAATAACCTCCTCGGGTTCTATACCAGTAGATGATGATAAATTGCTTACAAGCAAGGCTTGTTCTCCACAGACTGTGACAAGTTAATCGTTCTTGACGAACTTTAGCTTTTGGTGGAGGGTTGAAGTAACCGCTCCAGCCTGATGTATCCAAGGTCTTCCTAATAAACAACTGTATATTGCCCGAATGTCCATGACCTGGAAAGTAACTTGGAAAATGTGAGGACCGATAGTTATGGGAAGATCAACTTCGCCGATAACCATTTTTCTGGATCCGTCGAATGCTTTGACGACGACCTCGCTGATTCTCATCGGAGGTCCCTTGAATGATAATTGCATCAAAGTGGACTTCGGCATAACATTCAGGGCTGACCCTGTGTCTACCAGTACGCTGGCTAAAGCATCGTCCTGGCAGTTAACTGTGATATTGAGCGCCATGTTATGACGGCGACCCTCTTCGGGTAATTCCTCATCACTAAATCCCAAATTATTGCAGGAAGTGATGTTAGAGACAATGCTATCAAACTGTCTGATTGTTACATCCTGTTCCACAAAGGCTTGCTCCAAGACTTTCTGTAGAGCCTCCCTATGCGCTTCTGAACTGAGTAGCAGTGATAACACAGAGATCTTTGAAGGAGTCTGTAACAGTTGATCCACAATGTTATATTCACTCCTTTTGATGAGCTTCAGCATCTCATCATTATTTTTTGAAAGGTCAGGATTACTGAATTGACCGACTGGTGGATCGGGAGCTTCTGTCTGAAGTTCTTTTTCTTTGTTAGGTTCCTCAACCCCTCGGTTGAAGATTCTACCACTCCGTGTTACTCGACTGATGTCTGCAACATTCACGACGGAGGGTAATGGAGTTTCCTTTCTATTTTCAATGGTTGTTGCACCGTATTTGTAAGGGATAGCCTTAGTTGATTCATACGGTAATGGTCCCGGAAAATAGATGACTATGGGAACCTTCTGATTTTTCTGACCATCGTAAGTAATCTCGATCCGTTCCCGGTTGGGAACTTTAGATTCGTCAAGTAGAGGGATTATGACAAAAACATCCCTGGTCCTATGATGACCAGAGATTGTGACAACATCCTCGACTTGATCGGCAAGGTAGTTCGGCATCCAGTTGATGGGTCCAGAACCCAGATATGGACAAATTTCTCCACGATCCACCTGACCCTGAAGAGCTGCTCGCACAAGGTAGCACCCTTGGTTACTTTCCGAACAGACGCTACAGCGGTCGTAATTGTGTGGTGGCACCTGGCCACGCCCACTTTGAATACAAAGTAACCTCACTGGGTTAGCTTCCACAGATCGGACATCCTGACTTTGACGACGAGTAGGATTCCTGTTACTGATACTAATTTGCTGAGTATCTTCATCCATATAGATTGGCATCCACCAATGATTTAACAAGTCCTGAAGTGCCTCCTGGACAAGGGTACAACCCTGATCGTTTTCGCAACCCGCTTTACAACTTTGATAGTCATGTGATATTAAGAATCTGAGTCGGACCTGCTCAGTATGTAACTCTACCAGGCTAGTATTCATCACGCGAATGTCAAAGATCTGAACCATGTTGATCTGATAGGAATTCCTATCATGGTAGTCTTGGATCCATCCAATATCCATCTGACGCTGGAGGGCCTCCTGTATGAAAGAGCATCCATGTTTGTTTACCGAGCAAATCAGATAGGAACTGTAATCATGCCGCGGCAGATTATGATATTGGCTTTGCCTTGAGTGCATTGCCACCAAGTTGACATTCATTGCACAGATGTCGTGGTTCTGAATGACGTTGGAGTTCGTATAGACCATGTTAACTCCA
This sequence comes from Lathyrus tuberosus, assembly GCA_022829125.1. Classification (NCBI taxonomy): domain Eukaryota; kingdom Viridiplantae; phylum Streptophyta; class Magnoliopsida; order Fabales; family Fabaceae; genus Lathyrus; species Lathyrus tuberosus. The sequence goes on from JALAZF010000680.1 coordinate 2,346,045, forward strand.
CGAACTCGGTGCTCTTGGATCCATCCGAGATCCATTTGTTCCTGTAGAGCTGCTTGCACCACAGAACATCCCTGATTGTCTTTAGAGCAGATATCACACTGATGATAATTATGAGGTGGCACATGGCCGTATCTACTCTGTCTACAATGCATCTTGACCAGATTAGTCTTCAACAAGAGTACATCGTGAATTTGATAGACATTGTTAGTCTCTTTCTCAATCAAATTGACTGCAGCCTTCTCGTGTTGAGGTAGCGGGTTCGTGAGAATATTAGGATTTGTATCCTTGAAGGATAAGACCCCGCTCCTAACAAGTTTTTGCACGCCGGACTTGAAATTGAGGCAAGTCTCTATGTTATGCCCTGATCCTCCTTGATGATAAGGGCAAGTTTGATCCACCTTAAACCAAAAAGGCGGATTTTCTGGTACTGTAAGAGGAGATTTAGTCTGAATGTGCCCCTTAGCCAGTAGTAACGGAAATAGTTATGTGTACAACATGGGTATAGGATCAAACCCTGATGGTCGTGTTGTACAGTTGTTATTGTATGGAGGACGAGCCTGCTGAAGAGGCTGTTGTGTCCTTTGCTGATTAGGTTGGCTCTGCGCAACCTAAGGTTGATACGTAGGAATAGGCGCAAGGTTGATAGCAGGAGTCACAGCTGCTACCGGTTGATAACATCGCCTTTGCTTTCCGAGAGAGATATTCCCAATATCTTGCTCTTTTTTCTTAGGGAGAGCACTACCGTATCGTTTTGTACTGCTTGATGATCCAGGGTCTTTTACCAAACGTCCTTCTCGGATGGCTTCCTCAAGACGTACGCCCAAGCCGACCATCTCGGTGAAATCACTGGGCGCACTGGCAACCATTCGGTCATAGTAGAATGAGCTTAAGGTCTTTAAGAAGATCTTTGTCATCTCTTTTTCCTCCAGAGGTGGACAAATTTGAGCGGCAATCTCACGCCACCTTTGAGCATACTCCTTAAAGGTTTCCTTGTCCTTTTCCGACATTGATCTGAGTTGATCTCTGTCGGGTGCCATGTCCAAATTGTATTTGTATTGTTGGACGAAGCCAGTGCCAAGATCTCTGAATGTGCTGATCGTGGCACGGTTTAAACCCATGTACCATTTGAGTGCGGCACCGGTTAAACTATCCAGGAAGTAGTGAATCAGTAGGTCCTGATTCTCCGTCTGAGCTGACATTCGCCGAGCGTACATCACCAAGTGACTCTAAGGGCAAGAGTTACCCTTGTATTTTTCAAAGTCGGGCACTTGGAATTTGTGCGGGACTTTCACATTGGGGACCAAGCAGAGGTCTGCGGCGTCCTTTCCGAATAGATCCTGACCGCGAATGGCTTGCAGCTCCTTCTGCATTTCCAAGAACTGTTCCTGGAATTCATCCATTCTATCGAACATAGTTTCCTTCTTACCAGCAGGTATTGGTGGAATCTGTCCTTCCGGGATAGTGTGCACCACAGGGGGTGGTACCGTGACTACGGCAGTAAATCTTGGCGTTTCCCGAAGTTTGTAACCTTCAGGAGTCTTCAGTATGCCCCTGGCATCTTCGCTTTCCCGAAGTTTTTAACCTTCAGGCCCAGCGACTTCTGTTGTGATTCCCTGATCCTCAGTAATCGGCAGAACATATCCTCCCGGGATATAGTTGACAGGCATGCCCCAAGGACGATCTTTCGGCATCTGATACCTAGGATCATTCTTCTCCACTATGGGCATTGAGGTGATCTCTGATATCACAGTTCTTTGTAGCTGAGCTTCTGCCATGGCTTGCATGTCGTTACGAAGATTTCTCATATCCTCTCTCAGATCATCCATCTTTTTCTGACGATTGGCCCAAGTATTATACGAATGAGACAGTTTGACTCTAGAATCGAGACACAAACGTGAGATTCGTAGGTAAGAAGAATGCGCGATGTGAGAATGATGAATGCAATTATTATATTAATTGTTTTTTGGTTTAATCAAAATAAACTTCGACAATTAGATTGCAAATATCAAACAGTGGGGAAACCCCTTTTTATTGAAATTCAAAGGATTACAGAAATGGAAATACAGTAGATTACAAGATGCGGAAACAGAAACCTAAGCTAATGGGTCCCGAGTCCTCTCTGAAGAGAAATCAGGTGCTGATTCTGATATATTCCTTTTCTTTGACCGGGGCTCTTGGGCCGTTGTCGGGTTGTCATTCCTTTGCCAGGTGAAAGGAGTAAGCAAATTCCTTTGGTCATCTTGATTCTCTACAGCATGTTGATCCAAAATTTCAATCAGAGCGTCCTTTTCTTTCAGTAATTGTTGTATTCTGATGCACTCTACGTCGAGGGTGCGGTACTTGTTCTTCCAAGACCTTCTCTCCCGTTGAACTTTATTTAGAGTAACCTGAAGCTTTTCAGTTTCCGTCATGAAGTACGTGACAGATTCCCTCGGCGGAAGAATTCTGTAACGAGGATAAGGCATCTTTAGCTTGAGAGCTCTAGTTTGTACCCAATGGAGATAAGGCTCCACCGAGACACAGTCCGGTTTTCCCAGAAACTCTCGTCCTTTCTTATGAACCTGTTTCCAAGCGTGCACTATTTCTGTCTTTAGTGCTCTGTCACTTTCTCCTTCCTTGAAGAAAAGACCTTCCAGATGAACACCCAGTGGGATGTGTCTCATCGGGTATCCAAATTGACGGCGAACCAATACCGGGTGGTAGTTGATTCCTCTTTTAGTTCCTATGAGGGGTACGTTGGGGAAGTTTCCACAACAGTCAATGATTCTGATTCCCTCATAAATCCTATTACACCAATCTATATCAGAGTTGGTAAGAGACATGATCTTCTGCGACCAACGTAAGGCACTCTTGCAACCCCAAAAAGAAGCAGACTTCGGCAAGTGGGAGATAAACCATTTATAAAGCAGAGGTACACAGCATGTGATCTCCCCTCCGCTGTACAAATTTCCTAAGTGTACAGAATGATACGCATCCGCGAGCAAAGTCGGCACAGGATTTCCAATGAGAAAAACCTTAATAGCGTTGATATCGACGAAATTATTAATGTTGGGAAACAAAAATAACCCGTAGGTGAGCAAGACAAAGATGCTTTCAAAAGCAGTCACGTTTCCTATACTGGCAAAATACATGGCTTTCTTTGTCAAGAACTGGGCTGGCAAACCTGGGATGCCACCCTTAGTGGTCATGTGAGTCCTGACCTCAGACTCGTCCAAATGAATTGCTCTTGCAATGGTCTGATTCTTTGGAATTTCTTCCAGTCCAGAAAATGGAGCTCGATCCGTGATATGTAGATCAATCAGATGAGAATACTTCTCCAGCATTGGTGCTAGCTGGTAATCCGGGAATGTGAAACAGTGATAAACCGGATCGTAGAATTGAATGAGCGCATCCATGATTCCCTCAATCACATGGACTCTTAACAGTGGTAGCAAACCTCCGTACTTGGCTCTGAAAGCCTCAGGGCTAGTGATCATCCTTGCTAATCTTCTCAAATCCCCTAGTTTTGGAACCTTGAAGGTGTACGTATGAGTTCTCCTTCTACCGAAATCCATTAGCATAATCCTCTTCTCTGATATTTGCAATCACAGTCTTAGTTTAATTTGAAAAACAGAGAGACTAGAAGAGAAGTTTTTTTAATGTTTTAATGTTTTATTAAATGAATGCATGAATGCAGCACACAAAAACATAGAAAAAACATGGGGTCAAAGGGTCGTTGTCATGTACTCATTATCATCAGCTCCTCCCAGGAAAGCAAAACAACAAGCAGATCGCCAGCGAGTTGTAGAGCAATCTTAGAGTAAGTGCCATTCACCAAGAATAGATCACCAGCCTCAAATGAGGGTAGTATCGCGTAACAACTATTCCCGATAGTTTCCGCACTACGAAAGGGTTTGGCTCCTCAGCTTCTCAGGCATCACAACCGACCCATTGTCTAGGTAAGAGAATGGTTACATTAGTCAGCCTCCACTAAGGTTGATGGTCGACCCCGTCGCCATCACTTATCTTAAGTGTATAATCAATCTTTCCACATACGGCATCACCCGTATTCCCATTAGCAGAAAAATAAACACGTATAGCAATTAGGAAAAGCGGTATATATATTTGTCCTAAACATCCTAGACCTTTAAAGCTATGAATCCTAAGTTCCTGACAGAAAATGGGTTCCCCGACGGAAGCCCCAATCTGTGGTATTCACACAAGAGATGAAAAGGAGAAAAAGAGAGACGGGCCCCACGGTGGGCGCCATTTTTCTGTTGGCGGCCACCGCCATGAAAATGACTTACCCAAGGTTTAAATTGTAAGAAAGAAAGAACCGGCCCCACGGTGGGCGCCATTTTTTTGTTGGCGGCCAACGCCATGAAAATGACTTACCCAAGGTTTAAATTGTAAGAAAGAAAGAACCGGCCCCACGGTGGGTGCCATTTTTCTGTAGCGAGCGATTTTGGACGCGGTTCTTAAGCGCTGGTCGCTCTCTGTGGTTGAGCTTAAACTACAGGTCAATTCATTTTTTATCCTATTGTGAGCTGAATAAGGAAGGGAAATAGATGTCTCCAATTAACCCTGCTTTGCATACTGAGTTTAAACAGCGGTCTGTTAGGTTACGGATGCTATCAATGTGGGGGGGGGGCCTTTGTACTGGTTATTTGTATTTTCGCCAATACTGTTTTCTTTCTTTTTACCTTGGCAGAAGGTTTCTGGCGGGGAACAAGGATTAGGATGTTAGGACTTATGCTTTTTGAATTACTGTTTTTGATTGATGGAGATATGGGATTTGGGTTTTTTTGTTGATTGTGCTCGCTAAGATCTTTTCTTTCGATCCTATGCCTATGTATTCCCGTTTACCAAAATAGGGAAATCAGAGCGTTCATAGTTCCTCCTATTCTATGGGAGGAAATGAGTGTTTTTGGTGTCTTGTTCAAAGCCCAAGACGTGAAGTGAAAGGTGGTTTGTATCTTATTCAAAGCCCAAGATGTGAAGCTGAATAGTTTATTTGTGTCTTGTTCAAAGCCCAAGACGTGAAGCTGAAGGACCTCGACTTTAGAGAGAATTTGTCATCTCTAAAGAAGGGTTTGTCTGTCACAACTGTTTATAAAGGAGAATTACTTTAACCGGGATGTGTGAATCCGGCAATGCCATAATTCCCTTTAAAGGGGATTTTAACCTGGAGGAGAAGACTTTAACTCAGTGTAGAGCAATGTTATCTTTCCTTAGGAATTTCTCATGCTAAAAGAGGGACAGTGGCATGGATGTAGATGATCCAGAGGCTTGCCGCTTACAGTGATTAGATGAAGGGGAAAGGAGTTGTTGATGTTTGTATACTGTGAACGAGGCACGGTTTTGATGCTAAAAGGTTGATTGGATCAACCAGTGGTTTTCTTATACAAAGCCTAAGAGGAGGCTAATATGTGTCTCGTACAAAGCCCGAGAGAGAGGCTAAAAGGTTTTGACCCGACGATGGAGTCTTTTGGTATCTCGTATAAAGCCCAAGATGGAGGTTGTTTGACTCTACAAGAGAGTTTTTTGTATCTCACACGAAGCCCGAGATGGAGGCGAAAGGGGTGATTGACTCAATGAGGGAGTCTCTTATGTGTCTCGTACAAAGCCCGAGAGAGAGGCTAAACGTTGTTTGACTCCGCTGGGGAGGATCATTGTACAAAGCCCAAGAGGAGGCTAAGGCAATTGTTTAAGTGACAGGTCCAGTATACTGATTTTGAAAGAGAAAATCAGTTCTTATACGAGCAACACTGTACTCAAGGATTTGAGTCAAGGATCCGGGTTATTCCTGTTCTTTAAGGAAGCGGGAAATCCGAAGGGTATTGAGACTGTCCGAGTCTACGGGTTTTCTTCCTATTCTTGAAGGGTGCTTGAGAATGTCATTGAGACTCAAGGAAATTAGACCGTCCAAGTCTAGAGTTTTATCTTTTGTACTATGCTTTGAGAAACAGTAGTAGACTCTGGAAAAGACTGTTCTATGCAGATGACTAAGTTCTGTTCCTATACCTTTAGGAGGTCGTCGGGACAATTTGTACGAAGCCCAAGAGGAGGCTGGAAACTTTTAAGAAGCCAATCGGTCCTTGTACGAAGCCCAAGAGGAGGCTATCATTCCCGGAGGAAAAGATCATTATACGAAGCCTAAGAGGAGGCTGTGAATACTTCTAAGAAGCCGTAGGGTCCTTGTACTAAGCCCAAGAGGAGGCGGGGTTGCTTTTAGGAAGCCTATGGGTCCTTGTACGATGCCCAAGAGGAGGCCGATTGCTTTTAAGAAGCCGATGGGTCCCCAAACCCCGAGAAATTCAAGGCAAGCTATTCACAAGGAATAGATCAAGTCAAGAAAGTTCGAGAATTTAGAAGAAACTCAAGAGATGCCATTCACGGAGAAAAGATCATCTCTGGGGAGTAGAGTCTCTTGACAAGTGCTTTTAAGAAGCCTGTGGGTCCCCAAACCCCGATAAATTCAAGGCAATGCTATTCACCGAGAATAGATCAAAGTCAGGAAAGTTCGAGAATTTGGAAGAAACTCAAGAGATGCAATTCACGGAGAAGAGATCATCTCTGGGGAATAGAGTTTCTTTGACAACTTCTACGAGTGACAGTCTATGAAAGGGTTCACAGAGAATGCTGCCTTTCATTCTCCATATTGTTTAACCCCAAAAGGAGGGAAGACTGTGTCTGCTAATCCTATGGGGATCTAGTTTTGACTCTTTAAGAGTGATCGAGACGGCTTTATGCTAGACGTAGTTGCCGGGGAAACTCTAAATATCTATACTATTATTACACAGTTGATATGAGTTTATGAAAGAAGACTTACAGCGAAACAGCCCCAAAATACAGTTATATGTATATGAAAGCGGTAAATGAAAGCAATAACCACTTACTCTGTTGTAGAGCTTCCATGCTGTTTGGTTAGTTGTTTCAACAAAGAAAGATTGAAAACAATAGTATATTCAAAATCAAAGGAGAAAGTACTTTGAAAAAGAAAGATTTGGGGCTTACAGCTCAAGGAGAGGCCCAGGGTTTTATCAGTGAGCGCACTGTTGAATTTGTACAAAGGGACTTATACAAGTGACTGAGACCCAAGAAAGGTTTTCTGTACAAAGGGATGGGTCTTACACTCTCTCAAGAGGCCCAAGTGAGTTTTAAGAAAAGAAATGGGTCTTACTACTCGAGGGTAGGCCCAATGGTTGATTTTGAAAAGGGCGACGATCGCACCGAGGTTTTGGAAACACCGTGGGACTTATGCAAGTGACTGAGGCCCAAAATTTTGGTATTTACAAAGGGATTGGGTCTTACACTCTATTAGAGGCCCAAAGAGTCTTGAGATATTTGAGTATGATTAAAAATCAAAGAAACCCTAATTTTCACTTTTTAAAAGTAATTTTTCAAAGAAAATTAATAAAAAATGACAAAAAATCAAATAAGTTTAAATAAACCACTTGTGATTTTTGGTTAAGGTTTGAAAAATGAGGTTTTAATCACAAGATGATTTAAAACTTATTTAGTTTTGATTTTCAAGATGAATGTTCACTTTTAAAATGTTTAAAAACAATTAAAAATGAATTTATTCACAAAAATACCAACTATATTAAATAAATAATATAAATTTGATTTTTTTTTTGTAGAATAAAATATTTTACTATTTTTGTGATTTTTCAGAAAAAGAACCAATAAAAAATAATCAAAATAGAGGGAGTAATTAATTTTCCAAATCATAAAAAAATAATACGAAAAATGAGAAAATATGAAAAAGAGGGGTTGGGTCTTACACTCTACTAGAGGCCCAAAGTGTATTTTTGTACAAAAGATGGGGCTTACAACTCAGGGAGAGGCCCAAAATATTTTCAGTTTGAAAATGGCGATCGCGCCGAGATTTTTAACGTATCGGGACTTATACAATAATTGAGGCCCAAAATTGTTTCGTTAAAAAAGGGTTGGGTCTTACACTCTAATAGAGGCCCAAGTGTTTAAAAATGAAAAGAAATGAGACTTACAGCTCAAAGAGAAGCCCAGTTGATTTTCGTTTAAAATTGGCGATCGCGCCGAGGTTTTCTTTTAACGCAGAGGGACTTATACAATAAATGAGGCCCAAAATTGTTTTGGTTAAAAGGGGATTGGGTCTTACACTCTAATAGAGGCCCATTGTGTTTGAAAAAGATTTGTTAGGGTGAAAATCAAAGAAAACCCCAATTTCATTTTTAAGGCATTTTTCCAAGAAAAATTAAGTAAAAAATGATAAAAATATCAAATAAAATCATTAAATAATGATTAAGGCTTATGAAAAAATATTTTATCCACATAATTATTTAAAATCATTTTGATTTTAAAAATGAAGAAAAATAAATCATTTTAAAAGCATTTAAAACAATTTAAAACACTATTTTTAAATATATTAAAAATAATCCTTTTTTTGTGATTTTTTGTGGATTAAAATATTATGGGGCATGAATTGGAAAATGATGATTTTTTGCTATGTAAAAAAAATTGGTTGAGTTTTGAAAATAAAAATAAGAAAAAGAGGAAAGATGTCACAACATCATCTCAGACATATCTTACGGGGTAAAAACTAGTACCGAAACTTTAATTTTCAACACGTTTTTTTATCAAATTTCAAACACTCATAACTCTCTCAATTTTTATCGGAATCAAAATCTAGAAGTACCTATCTTGACCAATTTTTCGCAAGGAATCCAATGGTATTACTCACACACACAGAAAATCAACACACAAAACGCAGAAATTAAAAAACCAGAACTGTTATCGATTTAAAACATCGTTCCGCGTCGAATTTCTAACACGCGTAACTCTCTCGATTTTTATCCAAATTGAAATCCATGAAAACCTATCTTGACCAATTTTTCGCAAGGAATCCAATGGTATTACTCACGCACATGGAAAGTCAACACACAAAACGCAGAAATAAAAAAACCAGAACTGCACTATCGTTCCGCGTCGAATTTCCAACACGCGTAACTCTCTCGATTTTTATTCGAATTGAAATACGTAAAAACCTATCTTGACCGATTTTTCGCAAGGAATCCAATGGTATCGGACATGCATGCTAAAACTCAATGTATAAAATGCAGTAATTAAAAAACCAGAACTGCTACTAATTGAAAATGTCGTTCCGCGTCGAATTTCCAACATGCGTAACTCTCTCGATCTTTATCCGAATTGAAATTCGTAAAAACCTATCTTGACTAATTTTCGCAAGGAATCCAATGGTATTACTCACGCACATGGAAAATCAACACACGAAATGCAGAAATAAAAAAAACCAGAACTGCACGTTGTTTTCGGTGCCGTTTCGCGTCAAATTTCCAACGCGCGTAACTCTCTCAATGTTCATCGGAATTGAAATCCGTAAAAACCTATCTTGACCAATTTTTCGCAAGGAATCCAATGGTGTTACTCATGCACACTAAAACTTAATGTACAGAACACATCAATCAAAAAAACCAGAACTGGACATGATTTTAAAACAACCAAAATTCCACATATAAACATGTTAAAATGCAAACAGTGGGAGGATCACAACATACACATTAAGGACTACATTTTTGCCTCAAGAATTGTTCAATATGATGCATGTATGTGGACAACAAAGGAAAACATGATTCAAAGAATTCAAGTTGTGAATTTTACCTCTTTTTTGGAGATTTTGGGCAACCTACCAAGTGCTTTGTTCCAGAAATGATTTGATGCTTTGGACAACCTCAAATGACCTCTTAGAAGCTTTTAGGATGGTTGGAATCGGCTGGAAACCTCTGGAGCAAGTTTGAGCACTTTCTCGCAAAATGGTCAAAAGTGGCCAAAATGCCAACTCTCTCAAATGGTGTTCCAGATGTGTGGCACCATTTGGGACAGTTCAAGGATGATATTTAGAGTGTGTTTGAGGTTTTACCTGGTTTGGAAAGTGACTGAATCAAGACATGGCTTGAAAAATGCAAAAAAGTGCCATTTTGAGGTTTTGAGAGGTGACTTTGTGATGTTGGTGTTATAGGTCACTTGTGAGAGTTTGGATCACCTACATATGATGTTTATGAGGTGTTAGGATCATGAGTTGTGATGGAAATGCTCTCTAACTCAAAAACTCAGAATTTCCTTACTAAAGTAGGCATTTTGGAGTGGAAGAGAGAATTTGAGGAAAGCATCTGTTTGATGACTTTGGTATACTCAAACTGAGCACAAATGAGCTCTATTTATAGTATAGCAAGTTTGTTTTGGGATCCACAGTGAATGGTGGTTGCAGCAGAGGTTTGGCCAATGGTGGCCAATAAAAATCCAAGTCTCCTCTAGCCATTGACTAGAGGTTAGAGCACAGGCTGCTGGTTCCCTAGTTGTTGGAGGAATCTTGACTGAATTCAGTTGGAGGAAGCTCAGTTCATGCCACCTCTAAGCATCCATTAAATGCTCCAAACCAAAATTGGAGTTTTGTCCCTCTTTTAGGGATTTCTAGGTTTTGCCATGCTTTTTTTTGGTTCCTTGGACTTGGGAGGTTCATGGATCAGATCATCCCACTTGGATTTGATCCTTAGATGTGTCCAAAATGATGACAAGGCTTGAAAATTCGTGTGGCACAAAAAATGTGCAATTCTGCCCTGAAAAATTCAGCTGCAGCAAGCCTTTTTGTAAGATCCATAACTCCCTGCTCGAGTATGCTACATGGACGTTCTAGGACTTTCCGGAAAGCTTAGATGACGTACTTCAACTTTGATGTTTGACACTAGACCTGGTTCAACTTGGATCATGGAGAAAAACAGCCTTGAAGTTGGGACAATGTGCTAAAATTACAAGGCAGATTTTTGGCTAAGTGCTGAAAAATGTCAATTTTAAGTTTTTAGCCATTTTGATCCAACCATAACTCAAAATCCATGATGAATTGGGATGAGGTGTAGTTGACACTTTTGTAGAGGGCCATGAGGGCTACAAATCAAGCTTTGGATGGAAAAAAATGGATTTGTGGTTTAGGAGTTATGATCCTCCAAAGTTGGTACCCTTGCCACTTTATTCCATAACTTAGATAAATTTCTAAGTTTTTATGGTTACCCCTTTTACAAGTTATCCCACTTTCTTTGATTTTTCTTGATGAATGATGATTCCAATCACACATTAACATCATTTTAGGGTTAAAAAACCATTTTTATGAAAAATCTCAAAAAGTCAAAGTTTGACTTTTGTGCACAATTGACTTTTTATCAGATGAATTCCAAACTGTGCGATCCTTTAGGAAATCATGTCCTTGACCTAAATAAAAATTGATGGACATGTTCCATGGGTGTTATAGGGTATATTTAATCATGTCCCACGACTTGGGAGCATGTCCTGGTCAAAAGTCAACTTAGGGGTGAATTAGGTCAAGAAACCCTAATTCCTGATTTTTTATGTATGCATCCCCTGAGGCTAAATTGACTTGATGATGGGGTTTATGATGTTCCATGGAGCATTTTAGGTTATGCTTTGAAGCATTGGCTCATGCCCAGAGGAAAATTTCCATCTGGAGGCCCTAGACGACCAAATCCTAATTTGGTGACACTAGCGATCCTGAGGCTTGATCCACCTAGAAGGGAGCAGCCTTGTGCTTAATCTTTGAAGTGTGAGTCCTCTTGATCCATTGTGGATATTTGAGAGGCTAGACAAGTCGAGGTTCATGTCATTCCTTGATTGATCCTTTGTCTAAGAACTCTGAGAGGGTTTGAAACCCTAGTTTCCTGTTTGTAGTGAATGCTCACCCACCTTTGGGGAGACTAATGAGGTATGATGGTCCATCCATATTGTGCTAATGATTTGCACAATGATGGGAAATCTTAGTGGTCAAAATTTGGGGTATGACACATAGTTCACATACTTGTCCATTTGTAAAGCCCATATATATATATATATACATCCATCAAAGCATATATTATACATGATTTCCACTTTTGGTACTGAAATATACAATAAGTTCCTAGTAAACACATTATACATATACATGCCCAAAAAACCTAATACAAATAAACTATGGCATAGTATATCTACAAGATGTTCCAAAGACAAATACTAAGAACTAGATCACTAATGATCTCAAAAACTCCACAACGGAAGCAAAGCCATCAGATAAGTAAGGATAATCACACGGCCTTATCATTACCCTTCGCGGAACCTGCAGTACCTGTGATGTAAACAACAACAGTGGGGTGAGATACATCAAATCTCAGTGAGTTCCCTATCTTAAAGTCCTCTCGGCTTTACAAGGTTCTAATAACCTAACTCAAGTCAAAAGGGAAGGGAAGTGACTTTGAGTACACACACTATATAAGTATCCACACCCGTGAGCCTGTTAACTCAGACTAGTACCAAAGTACGTCCTGAGCCTGTTAGCTCAAGAATATCACTAATCAATAACCATACCAAGGCATCCCCTTTTCCCGTCCGCTTCTACGTCGAGAAGACGACCCGAGTCATGGATCCTTGTAGTTACTTGGCATACAAAATGGATTCGGGATCATCGGCCCGTACACCGTGATCCGTCACTTCACACGGCCCGTACACCGTCACAAGTCTCGTTACCCGTAGGCTCCATTCGTACTATACGCGGGAATCAAACCTGCCAAGTAATTGTGCATATGTTTCAGAGGAGGTGCTCGAGTCTCATGAAACTACACCTCAAGATAAACTGGTTATGATTATTACACACACGCCTCGGCCTTTCATGCACGAGCGTTGTCACTATGTTATTTCACACTTTCCGACATTGTTTATGGTAATGGTCTTCACTCTACCTATTTCATATTTTAACATGCATACATATTCAACAACAATTACACACCATTAAACAATAAAAGTCGACAAAACGACACAATTCCAAAATCCCGACATAATTAAATCGGCCAACAATTGTAAAACCATTTTAATAAGAATGTACATTTTGTTAGCTGTCCATCGATATCAAGAATGTTAAAAACGGATAACCGAGTCAAAAGTTATGGACATAACGAGAAATGGTATCGTGAAAAACACAATTCTGCATTCTCCCGGCCGTACGCGTACTGCCCTAAGCCATACGCGTATTGCCTTATTCCCTCACCCATCCATACGCGTATTGCCCAAAGTCATACGCGTACGGGCAGAGACTGATTTTCCTTCAAAATTCCATTTAAAACTCCAATACGCGTATTACCTTAAACCATACGCGTATTGCCCCTCCCATACGCGTAACGCCTAAAATCCTTCATTGCCATACGGGTATTGCCCAACTCAATACGCGTATTGCCTTGCGTGATACGCGTATGGGCAGAGGAAACCCAGAATTTTTCCTGCAGAAAAGTTCTGCTACGGGTTTCTCCAATTCAACCCCAAAATTTCATTTTCCAATTCAAAACACACCAAAACATGTTATAAACATGATAACCAGTATACTACACAGTCAAATATCGAATTCCAGTAGTTAAATTATGATTCTATTGCAAAATTTCTCATTTCCCCCAATATCAAAACTAACTCTAAACTCAAGAAAACTCTATTCTAAAGTATCTAACTAGAACCCACCTGGATTACAAGATGAGGAGGTTGAAGCTGAGATGAAAAGATAAAGATTGGCTGATGATTCAAGTCCTAGAGCTCTTGAGAAATTTTTCCTCTTCTTCTCCCTTCCTTTCCTTCCTTTTTCCTTCTCTCACCTTTCTTTCTTCAAGTTTCTAACTTTTCAAATAAGGAAAGGAAAAGAAAATAGACATAGGAACATTAATTGGTAATACTACTAATTATCCAAATTATCTCAATTGTACCAATTAATAAAACTCAAAGTTAAATAATATTAATCAAATCAGTATTCCGAGTTCGTCAGTTTACTCTAATTACTTATCCAATAAATGCTCAGAGTACCCCGGAACCCAGTTGATCATACTAATATTATTCAAATATGTTCACAAAAATTATGGGGTATTACATCCTCCCCCCCTTAAATAGAAATCCGCCCTCGAATTTAAAAGATTACCTGAACAGATGAGGGTAGACCTCACGCATTTCCGATTCCAATTCCCAAGTTGCATCGCCTGGATGCGTTTCATCCCACTGGACCTTAACAAGAGGAATCTCTTTATTTCTTAACACTTTAGTTTCTCTTCCGGTGATACGACTCGATTGAGGCTCAAACATCAAATCAGCTTCTATCTCAATTGTATCTAGTAAAATTGGTTGAAGAGGATCTGGGACAAATTTCCGAAGCTGAGACACATGGAAAACGTCGTGCATCTCTGACAGAGAAGGCGGTAAGGCTAATCTGTAAGCTACTTCTCCAATTCTTTCTAAGATTTGATACGGTCCCACGTATCTTGGACTTAACTTCCGCGATTTAAATGGTCCTTTCAATCTCAATCTCGGAGTAACCTTCAAAAATACATGATCACCCTCATCAAACTCTAACGGTCTCCTACGGTTGTCCGCATAGCTTTTCTGGCGATCTTGGGCTTGTTTAACTTTTCCACGAATCATTCTAATCTTTTCCGCAGTCTCGTGAATAATCTCGGGTCCCAAAATTCTATCGTCGCCAACCTCCGCCCAACACAATGGCGTTCTACATTTCCTACCATATAACGCCTCATAAGGTGCCATACCAATACTTGCATGATAACTGTTATTATAAGAGAATTCAATCAACGGTAAAAGTTCTATCCAATTTCCTCCACTTTCAAGTACACAAGCTCGCAACATGTCCTCCATAGTTTGTATTGTCCATTCCGTCTGACCGTCCGTTTGCGGATGATTCGACGTACTCAAACATAACCTCGTTCCCATGGCTTGTTGAAAAGCTCTCCAAAATCTGGAAGTAAACTTTGGATCTCTATCCGAGACAATACTAGTATAAATACCATGCAATCTCACTATCTCTGAAATGAATAACCTTGCGAGATTACTTGCCTTGTAGGTAGTCTTCACAGCTAAGAAATGCGCTGATTTCGTTAACCGATCCACAATTACCCAAATCGAATCATAACCACCCTGCGCACGGGGTAATCCCACTCCGAAGTCCATTGAAATACTATCCCATTTCCACGTCGGAATCTCTAAAGGTTGTAATAAGCCACCCGGCCTTTGGTGCTCAATCTTCACTTGTTGGCACACTGCACATTCCGACACATACACCGCGATATCCTTTTTCATCCCGGGCCACCAATAGTCCCTCTTTAAATCTTGATACATCTTTGAAGCACCAGGATGTATAGTAAAAGTACCCTTATGCGCTTCTTCCAAAATCCTTCGTTTTAACTCCGTGTTATCCGGAACACAAATCCTTTGGTTAAACAATATAGTTCCGTCGGTAGCTCGCACAAAATTCGGTTGCAATAACACTTCCTGAATATTTTCATCTAACCCTTGGTCTTGCTAGATTTCTTCCCTAAGAGTAGAAGAGACATTCAAATTCCCCATAATTACACAATTTGGAGTCCAGTTAAATTGAAGATTGAGATCTCTAAACTTTTCCATTAAGGTATACTCTAACATCATTAACTCGGCATTATGCAACACCTTCCTACTCAATGCATCCGCCACCTTATTTGCTTTACCCGGATGGTATTTTAACTCCAAGTCATAATCCTTCAAATATTCCATCCATCTCCTCTGACGCATGTTCAACTCTTTCTGATCAAATAAGTACTTTAAGCTCTTGTGGTCGCTAAACATCTCAAAACGTACACCATACAAATAGTGACGCCACACTTTCAGAGTAAATACAACTGCCGTCAACTCCAAATCATGCGTTGGGTAATTCTCTTCGTGGACTTTCAACTGTCGTGAAGCATAAGCCACTACATGTCCCTCCTGCATTAACACACCGCCTAAACCCTTCTTCGATGCATCATAATATACCTCATACGACTTGCTAGAATTAGGAATAACCAAAACAGGAGCGGTTGTCAATCTCTCCTTCAAACTTCTAAAACTTCTTTCACAAGCCGAATCCCACTCATACGAATAATCCTTCTGAGTAAGTCTTGTCAATGGTAAAGCCAGTTGCGAAAAACCTTTGATAAACCTTCTGTAGTACCCGGCCAATCCCAAGAAACTTCTAACTTCAGAGGCATTCTTCGGTCTCTCCCAATTAATCACTGCTTCAACTTTGGATGGATCGACCGCTACACCTCCCTGGTATATGACATGACCAAGAAAATTAACCTCAGACATCCAAAACTCACACTTACTTAACTTAGCAAAAAGTTGCTTCTCTTGCAAGATGGATAAAACAATTCTTAGGTGTTCTCCGTGCTCTTGAGGATCACGAGAATAAATAAGAATGTCATCAATGAAAATCACCACAAATTGGTCCAAGTATGGTTGGAATATCCGATTCATATAATCCATGAAAACTGCCGGAGCATTTGTCACAACGAAAGACATCACCAAGAATTCATAATGACCATAACGGGTTCTAAACGCAGTCTTTGGTACATCTGAACTCTTCACTCGAATCTGATGATAACCCGACCGTAAATCAATCTTTGAGAACACACAGGCTCCTTTCAATTGATCTAACAGGTCGTCTATCCTTGGTAATGGGTATTTGTTCTTGATGGTGACCTTATTCAATTGATGGTAATCGATACACAATCGCATTCCACCATCCTTTTTCTTTACCAATAACACTGGAGCTCCCCAGGGCGAAACACTGGGTTGAACGAAATGCTTAGCCAACAATTCTTCCAATTGATCCTTTAATTCCCTTAATTCAAGTGGTGCCATCCGATACGGAGAAACGGATATTGGAGTCGTTCCCGGTATCAGGTCAATAGAGAATTCCACTTCACGCTCCGGAGGAAGAGAAGTGATATCCTCGGGGAAAACTTTAGGAAAGTCACAAACTACCGGAATACTCAAAACTTGGATGTTACTACTCTCCTCCTTAGTAAGAATCAAAAGAACAGACTTTTCCTGCTCAAACAAGAAATTAATCATTCCAACCGTACCTTTTAAAATAGTAATTAACACATCCTTTGGAGTAGCCTCTTCGGACGGAATAATGATAAGCTTTTCCTCACACCCAATAAACACCGAATTAGTGGAAAGCTAATCCATTCCCAGAACAACATCCACTTTCTTAAGCGGTAAACAGATAAGATCAATCTGGAAAACTCTTTCATTCACCGATAATACACAATTTTCACACATCAATGGTGTCTCTACAATCTCATCCATGGCAGTAGTAACCACCATAGGTGGAAACAAAGGAACAACTTGCAACCCAAGTCGCTTCACGCAACGCGTGGACACAAAAGAATGCGTTGCCCCATAATCAAATAAAACAAAACAAGGATGTCCATTTACGAAACACGTACCCGTAATCAAGGAGTTGTCATTCTTTGCCTTCCTCGCATCCAAGGTATACACTCGGCCGGTATTCTTCCCTTGTGTCTGATTCCTACCCTGTGGACAATCCCTCGATATATGGCCCATCTTATTACACTGATAACACCTCACTCCCTCCAAACTGCACCTACCATAATGATTCCTTCCACAAGTACGGCATACCGGAGGCACACTAGTCCTAGAACTCTGAACTTACTTCCCTTTGAATGATTGCTGTCGTGGTCTAACTTGTTGATTCGGTCTCCCTCGATCACTTTGATTCGTCCTACTCAAATCTCCTTCCATTTGTACCCTCTTCAAACTATGCTCCGCCACATAACACTGTCTTAACAATTCGGCATAGCTAGTGAATTCTCTCTGAGACACACTATGTGCAATTTCAGCCCTTAAACCAAACAGAAACTGATCAATCTTCCACCTCTCATCGGGAGCATACATGGCTTGTCTAGAATAAGCAGCCATAACCTCGAACTTTTCAGCATAAAAACCCACAGTTAAGTTGCCTTGTCTCAATTGTTGAAACTCGAATTCTTTTTGAGACCTTAAGGAACTTGGAAAATATTTCTCCATAAAAGTTATCTTAAACTGCTCCCATACCTTTGGTACCTCTTGAATTGTCATTAAGGCTGAAGCGCTCTCCCACCACCTCATGGCAGGACCCTTCAACAAGTGAGAAGCAAATACCACCTTGTTTTCCTCACTGCACTGCACTATTAGGAAAATCCGTTCCATACCTGATATCCATTCATTAGCCTTTACTCGATCTAACCCTCCCTGAAATTCCAGAGGATTCATACGGATGAAATCCCTAAAGGTTCACCCTGCAGCTTCAGGAACAACCATTGGAGGATGCACACCACCAGCCATTTGTTGTACCATTTGCTATACAAACTGATTCTGCTGTTGCTGCATCTGTTGCATAAATTTGTATAAATGAGCATTTCCCTCGTCACCTGGCGGATTAGTCCCTGCTGGAGTGGTTCTTGGTCTGCCACGGTTGTTTCTGCGCCTGTCAGCCATGTTCCTGAATTTCATACAGATAGGATTAAGTTGATCAGACTCAATACCATAAATATAACACGCAAGACCAATGGCGACACGCCGCATATGAAACGGAAAGAAAACTTATTCTATTTCATGGCTAGGTCGAGGATACGACCTGCTCTGATACCAACTGTAAAGCCCATATATATACATACATCAAAGCATATATTATACATGATTTCCACTTTTGATACTGAAATATACAATAAGTTCCTAGTAAACACATTATACATATACATGCCCAAAAAACCTAATACAAATAAACTACGACATAGTATATCTACAAGATGTTCCAAAGACAAATACTAAGAACTAGATCACTAATGATCTCAAAAACTCCACAACAGAAGCAAAGCCATCAGATAAGTAAGGATAATCACACGGCATTATCCTTACCCTTCGCGGAACCTGCAGTACCTGTGATGTAAGCAACAACAGTGGGGCGAGATACATCAAATCTCAGTGAGTTCCCTATCTTAAAGTCCTCTCGGCTTTACAAGGTTCTAATAAACCTAACTCAAGTCAAAAGGGAAGGGAAGTGACTTTGAGTACACACACTATATAAGTATCCACACCCGTGAGCCTGTTAACTCACACTAGTACCAAAGTACGTCCTGAGACTGTTAGCTCAAGAATCTCACTATCAATAACCGTACCAAGGCATCCCCTTTTTCCGTCCGCTTCTACGTCTAGAAGACGACCCGAGTCATGGATTCTTGTAGTTACTTGGCATACGAAATGGATTCGGGATCATCGGCCCATACACCGTGATCCATCACTTCACACGGCCCGTACACCGTCACAAGTCTCTTTACTCGTAGGCTTCATTCGTACTATACGCGGGAATCAAACCTGCCAAGTAATTGTGTATACGTTTCAGAGGAGGTGCTCGAGTCTCATGAAACTACACCGCAAGATAAACTGGTTATGATTATTACACACACGCCTCGGCCTTTCATGCACGAGCGTTGTCACTATGTTATTTCACACTTTCCGACATTGTTTATGGTAATGGTCCTCACTCTACCTATTTCATATTTTAACATGCATACATATTCAACAACAATTACACACCATTAAACAATAAAAGTCGACAAAACGACACTATTCTAAAATCCCGACATAATTAAATCGCCCAACAATTGTAAAACCATTTTAATAAGAAAGTACATTTTGTTAGCTGTCCATCGATATCAAGAATGTTAAAAACGGATAACCGAGTCAAAAGTTATGGACATAACGAGAAATGGTATCGCGAAAAACACAATTCTGCATTCTCCCGGCCGTACGCGTACTGCCCTAAGCCATACGCGTATTGCCTTGTTCCCTCGCCCATCCATACGCGTATTGCCCAAAGTGATACGCGTACGGGCAGAGACTGATTTTCCTTCAAAATTCCATTTAAAACTCCAATACGCGTATTACCTTAAACCATACGCGTATTGCCCCCTCCCATACGCATAACGCCTAAAATCCTTCATTGCCATACGCGTATTGCCTAACTCAATACGTGTATTGCCTTGCGTGATATGCGTATGGGCAAAGGAAACCCAGAATTTTTCCTGCAGAAAAGTTCTACTACGGGTTTCTCCAATTCAACCCTAAAATTTCATTTTCCAATTCAAAACACACCAAAACATGTTATAAACATGATAACCAGTATACTACACAGTCAAATATCGAATTCCAGCAGTTAAATTATGATTCTATTGCAAAATTTCTCATTTCCCCCAATATCAAAACTAACTCTAAACTCAATAAAACTCTATTCTAAAGTATCTAACTAGAACCCACCTGGATTACAAGATGAGGAGGTTGAAGCTGAGATGAAAAAATGAAGATTGGCTGATGATTCAAGTCCTAGAGCTCTTGAGAAATTTTTCCTCTTCTTCTCCCTTCCTTTCCTTCCTTTTTCCTTCTCTCACTTTTCTTTCTTCAAGTTTCTAACTTTTCAAATAAGGAAAGGAAAAGAAAATAGACATAGGAACATTAATTGGTAATACTACTAATTATCCAAATTATCTCAATTGCACCAATTAATAAAACTCCAAGTTAAATAATATTAATCAAATCAATATTCCGAGTTCGTCAGTTTACTCTAATTACTTATCCAATAATTGCTCAGAGTACCCCGGAACCCAGTTGATCATACTAATATTATTCAAAAATGTTCACTAAAATTATGGGGTATTACACCATTTCCAAACATAAGTACACTACATGGCACAAGTCATGGAAACTAGCCAAAAATAATAAAAACTAAGAACATTATACAATATTCCTCATTGTACAAGAACAATAAAAGTACACAGCGGAAATAAGCTTAACTAAGCTTCTCTTGAAACATCCCAGCATCGCTCCACTTGTAAATCATCCTGCAATTACCTGAAATATAGCAACTATAGTGGGGTGAGATACATCAAATCTCAGTGAGTTCCCTATCCTATAGATTCTCTCGGCTCTACAAGGTTCTATCATTTCCTATCTCAAGTCAAGGGGAAGGGAAATGACTTTGAGTTCACAATCTCACACTATATGGAAACATGTCATGAGTCTGTTAACTCACAAATCACACGGAAGGAATTACGTCCTGAGCCTGTTAACTCAAGATTCCTTATGAATCGATAACCATACCAAGGCATCCCCTTTTCCCGTCCGCTTCTACGTCTAGAAGTCGATCCGAGTCATGGACCCTTGTAGTTACTTGGCATACGAAATGGATTCGGGATCATCGGCTCGTACACCATGATCCGTCACTTCACACGGCCCGTACACCGTCACAAGTCTCTTTACCCGTAGGCTTCATTCGTACTATACGCGGGAATCAAACCTGCCAAGTAATTGTGCATACGTTTCAGAGGAGGTGCTCGAGTCTCATGAAACTACACCGCAAGATAAGCTGGTTACGATTACGTGATCATATACACAACGTGATTGTATTCGACAATCACAAGGCCATAATGCCTTAATCAATAAAACATACCAAATCACACATGTTCCATACTATTGTTTCACTCATTTCTATACCATTCGGTAATGGACACACGCCTCGACCTCTTCTG
This sequence comes from Lathyrus tuberosus, assembly GCA_022829125.1. NCBI lineage: Eukaryota > Viridiplantae > Streptophyta > Magnoliopsida > Fabales > Fabaceae > Lathyrus > Lathyrus tuberosus. Next base: position 2,367,491 of record JALAZF010000680.1, read on the forward strand.
CACGAGCGTTGTCATTACGTTATCTGCTCTAGGCTAGAACTCGTCAATGAATGCACGAGCGTCGCCATCTAGAGTTTCTATCACAATTCTAATCACAACCTAGAATTATACCATTTATTTTTGGGTAAAGTTTCCTCACTCTTCCTAATGCATAGTTTAAGCATGCATATTTCTTAATCGTATTTCACAACAATATATAGACATCGCATAACACAAATACTACACGTAAAACATTTAACACAACATATCACATAAAATATATTTCATCAATCCATGACATATAATCATATTTCTACCTCACCATCTCATAGAGCATAAAATTAGCTTTCCAACGCTTCCGACCGTGCGTCAATCGGAGCTACGGATCAAAAGTTATGGCGAAAATACGAAAAATAATGTTTTGCTGTCCCAGGTAAATTCGCCTGGCGAATACCTGGCGAATCAGACTCGCCATCTACTCGCCTGGCAAATCTGAACGAACCAGAATTCTCCCAAAACGGGTTTGGGACCCAAAAATGATCCAAACCTTCAACCAACATGATATTAATGCATCCAAATACCCAAAACAACATGTTAGAACACATTTAGACACACATTTCATCAATCTATCCGTTAGATTTCATTGATTTAACAAAATTACTCATTTTATCCAAATCTAACCTAACTCTAAAACCTCCAGAAATTTACTCTAAAGTCTCTATCTAGAACCCACCTGATGATCGAAGAGGAGTTTGAAGAAGATGATGAATTGATGATGATGATCCAACCCCTCTTTCTCTTTTCCCCTTCTTCCTTCTCTTCCTTCTCTTTCTCTCTTCTTTCCATTTTCTTTTTCTTTTAATATATATATATATATATATATATATATATATATATATATATATATAAAATACTATTATTATATAATATAATCCAACTGGGTAAAGTATCTCCAATTGATATTTTGCCGTCTCAACCAATTGATCAGTTATTAAAATTACCCTAAAATCCTTTCTCGAACTTTCAATTATTAATTCGTCTCTTTAATAAAATAATTAATCTCTTCAGAGTTCATTAGTTGCTCTATTGATCCCAAATGTCAATACTTAAAGTACTTAGAGGATTCCATTAATCCAACTACCTAAAAATAGAGCACATAGATACTCATCTGATATCCTATTGAACATTTAAATAATATGGGGTATTACACTAACTTTCCTTTTCATTGGTCATTATCAGAACAGTAAATATTTTATTTTAATTAACAATTATTTTTTTTTTGAAAGACAAATTATATATTTTCAAATGTGAAATTTTTATTTTCTTTCTTTCTCTATTTCACGAGTCTTTTTTATATAATTATTTAATATAATTGATTTATATGATCATTGTTTATTTGACGATTAAGTAACGCATTTTAAATTTACATGTGTATCTAAAAAAAATTTATATTGTATTAAATTGGATATCAGTCAATAATAGTGCACACCATTAACTTTCCATCTCACGGGTCACTATTAAGACAATATTTATTTTATTTTAATCAATAATTGCTTTTAATTGAGAGATGAATTCTTTATATTCAAATGTGAAATTTTTTTTCTCAAAATTCTTTTTTATTTCAAATTTACACATGTATCTAAATATATTTTATACTATATTAAATAAATTTATATTTGCGGACACACGAGTATTTTACTACTTTATAGAAAAAAGGTTCAAAAACAAATGAAATAGCATAATAATTTAATAAAGATTAAATTTATGAGGTCTGAATTGAATACATTATTTTATTTTGATATCTTCACTTTTATTAAAAGTAAATTTTGACTTTTAAATTTATTAAATAATTAGTTTTATATATTTAACTTATATATAGATCAGATACATCTCATATTCAACGAATCTAAAATGTTAAAAAAAATTATAATAGGAAATGGAGGAGGGTGTACTTTTTTTCTTTTCTTGGAATAATATTTTTGGAATAAACATTTTTTTATTTTTCTCCATATAATTGATAAGGTCTTAATATTTTAATTAGTGTAATGTCAATTGCCATCTAAATACTTTGTCTTTTTTTTAACAAACACATGTTCAATTTCTCAAATATAGTATATCTATTTTAAATTATAGGTTATTTGTCCATTTCACACAAATTACAAATACATTTAATTTTGTCCAAAAAAGACTAATTATAATTTCTTAAAAAAAAGTATCTTTCAAGAATAACATGACAAAGAAAGAGACAAATATAAATTTACGGAATTGGGAATTAGGGCTCTACTAGGGTTCCCAATTGGGAATTAGGGCTGTAATACCCCGTAAAATTCTGAGCGTTTTGGATGATATTATTTTGGTCAACTGGGTTCCGGTGTACTCTGAGCAATTATTGGATAAAATAATTAGAGTAAACTGACGAACTCATATTGATTAAATTTAATACTATTTAACTTGGAATTTTATTAATTGGTGCATTTGAGATAATTTGGTTAATTAGTAGTATTGCCAATAAATATTTTCTATGTATATTTTCTTTTCCTTGCCTTATTTGAAAAGTTAGAAAACTTTGAGAAGGAATTGGAAGAGAAAGGAAAAGAGAGGAAAAAGGAAGGAAAGGAAGAGGAAAATTCTCTCAAGAGCTACAGGACTCGAATCATCAACCAATCTTCATCTTTTCATCTCAGCTTCAACCTCCTCATCTTGTAATCCAGGTGGGTTCTAGTTAGACGCTTTAGAATAGAATTTTTGTGAGTTTTAGAGTTAGGTTGATATTGTTAGAAAATGTGAAATTTTACAATAGAATCATAATCTAACTGCTGAAATTCGATAATTGATTGTGTGTTATGCTGGTTGTGATGATTATAACATATTTTGGTGTATTTGACTGAGAAAAAATGGGATTTTGGGGTTGTTTTGGATCACCCCGTAGCAGAAATTTTCTGCAGGAAAATTCTGGGTTCCACTGCCCATACGCGTATCACGCAAGGCAATACGCGTATTGGGGTGGTCAATACGCGTATGGCAACGAAGGATTTTGGGCGTTACGCGTATGGGAGGAGGCAATACGCGTATGGGTTAGGCAATACGCATATTGGAGGATTAAATGAAATTTTGAGGGGAAATCAGCCTCTATTTGAATGTATGCTTTGTATGTCTAAACCTTTTCAAACTTATAAAAATCTCGATCCAATGTCGAGTCCACTTTTCTACCCATGTAAGTCGATCGCCTTAGGGCATCGCATTCGACCTACCGATCACAAGACACAAGTCTAGCATCACTTTGCTAGCACCTTCGCCTAAATAACAATAATTTAATCGCATTAATATCCAAGGGAAAATCCCATGCATGATAACCATGTTATTGTGCATGGTGCACATCATTTGCATTCATAATCGACACCCTTAAGATAAGATTATTAGACAACTCTAGGATAGACTTCCTAAGTTAGTCCCCCTTCAACGTTGATTTTTTAAATCAAACTTTAGTCCACCTAATTCTCCACACAAGAGAATTAGATGTTAATCATCTCAAAGAAGGGACATACAATCCCATACCCCACAAAATACAAACATTTTCAAAATTGCGGTGGTTTTCTTAAGATGATGACTCATCTTCTCTCCTAAACCTTTAAAACAACTTTAGTATCCTTAATAAGGAACTACAAGTGCTCTGATTCCCTCCTGATAGGATATGTAGGCACAAGATGCGATATCTTGTCGAGCACACTTAGGAGTAAAAATAATAAATCACCTACTCCTAAACCCTTGGCAAAACAAAAACAAATAACATAATAAACAAGAGGTTCCTATAGAGTACTACAGATATCTAGGATGCTAACACCTTCCCTAGTTATAACCAACCCCCGACCTTAGAATCTTAGTGCATTTCCATTGCATTGTGGGAATTCGGTTTTTCTCCCTTCCCTTGGATAAAATCAAAGACCGGTGGTGACATTAAAAATGCGATCCTAGTTAACAAATAACTATGGTATCCAATTTTCACCGCGACAGTAAGGATTTTGATTCTGATGAGATATTCAGTGTACAAACAGGTTACTTTAGGACAAGAAATAGAGTAAGTTTGAGATTATGATGACACTCGGTCATTATGTAATATTTGCAAGAAATTTCGAATAAATTGGTGAAGTAATAAGTAAAAGCAAAGCTAAAATGTGAAAGAAGTGAGCAAAAATAATCAAGAGGAAGAAAGATGGGACTTAGTGAAAAATGGAAGAAAAGGGAATTAAAAAAAAGTGAATTTGCCTCTGTTTTTCTCGCGGCTGTTATACTGACATCGTGGGTGCAATAACGTCACATCGGGGCCGCGATGGATATTAACGCGGTCACAATGCAGTGAGATCCTAACACGCTCTTTGCAACTTTAAAAGGAGATTTTGGCTACTTTTTTTACAGGTTCCAAATTTGATATATAAAGTGACGACCAAGAGGCTTGGAGCATGAATTTGGAGAGCATTCAAGCCATTTTTGATTTCAATAAATACTTCTTATCAACTCATGTTAATTGTTAATTGCACTATGAGTAACTAAGATATTCTAGATCAGATCTTTTGAGATGAACCTGATTATGCTTTGTTGGATCATTTGATTGTTTGATATTATTTGAATTTCTTTATGTTATCATCATTATTTAATTGTTCTTGTACTTAATGCTTTTTGTGTGTCGACGAGCGTACAAACTATTATTCGATGAGTATAGATTATTGATCGTAAGTCTACTGATCTGAATTAGGACAATTATTCAACTTAGTAATTAAATAGGAATATGAAATTATAAGTTTTGACTTTTGAATTAACAAACTTAGAAACACCTAGTTTAACTCTGGATTGGCCTAAGGAATTAGGGAATTATTGTGTAAATTAATGAGTTATAAACCAAGTAATTGGGTACAGTGCTCTTGTTAATTTGCTGTGAGAGTATAGAATAATTGTGTAAGTATTGAGTGCACACAACCTAAGAGGGGGTGAATTAGGTGTAATGGTATTTTTAGAGATTTTAAGCATTTATTTAGTTTCTTGTAATTTTTCGAAATTATGAATAGATGAATGAATAAGAAATAGAAAAGTAAATAAACAGAATGATGTATACTAGTTCCCATAATCAACCAATAGTGCATCTAGTCCCCTCACACCCCGTGAGAGATTTTCACTATTGTTAGATCTTTGTACAAGCCTCCACAACTACGGAAAACCCATTTAACAACGGTTGGGAAAGATATATAATGACGCGGGCACAGGCGTTGTTATGTAGAGTGTCGTTGTATATATGATACTTACAATCACGGCCCAGTAAGCGTTGTAATAAACTGGAAAGCGCGCTACATATAATCACAGTTATTTTAAATAATTGTTGTTACATGTCTTTTAATAAAATAAAATAAAACGTAGCATTAGAACTACCTATAAGCACAGTTATTTTAAATTACCGTTGTTGTATGTCTTTTAATAAAATAAAATAAAAATTGCAGCATTAGAACAAGAGAATCAACAAGAACAACAAGAACATCAAGAACAACAACAAGAACAACAATAAGAATAAGAACAATAACAACAACAACAACAACAATAATAATAATAATAATAACATCAATAATAAAAAAGAACAACAAGAACAACAATAATTTAAAAAAAACACCAACAACTAACATTGCTAACTCGAATCCGTACTTTCCCTGTGTCATTCAAGTTGTAGAAGAGATGATGGAGTTCTGAAATTTGTTCTGAAATTTGGTTTAGTGGAGAAATAGAGTATCGTAAATGAAAGATGACGTTTGGAGGTAGAATATGTAGTTCGTCTAAGTTTTAGGTTTCACGCGGATCACTAATAGTAGTGTCTTGGCCGTTGATAATCACTAAATGGACGGGCAAGATTTGTTTAAGGATGGTGAATAAACTCAATAAGCGCGCCACCTATAATGTTGGTAATGGGATTTGAAAAAATAAGTAAAAAACCAAAAATGTTTGTGCTTGGACTTGAACCCATGACCAGACTCTACCTATGATCACGGTTTTTTAAATACCCATGGTGAAAGGTCTGTCAGCATTTTGAAAAAATAGGAAAGAAGTAACATGATTAAAATAAATTCAGAAAAATACAAAAACATAAAATTTAATCTAATTAAGTAAAATAAGAATTTTGAGATTTTTTTGGAATTTTTTGAGACTATAAAAACAGTAAAAAAAAATTCATTAAAAATAGAAAAAAAAGATGAATTTGGGGTTTTGAGGGTGAAAGGCCTCACATTTCACGACGGTTGGAATTTTAACCGTGATTAAAAGCATTTTAATAAGATTAAAAAATGCGTGCATCCAGTTTGCACTATTACAATGGTGTATATGAATTCGTTGTAAACCTGACATTGTTGTTTCCGCGTTTTGTAGTAGTGCTCACACCAAATCTTCTCCTACAATCTTCTAACAACAACAAAGAAACAAATCACTTCCTTGATTTTTAATAACCCCAACAATTATGGTGGACTTTGAATCAACCCAGTTCAAATGACCTTTCTCCAATAATCACCAACACTATGATGAATATCACATATACTTAAAAAGCACACCACATTCTATTTACAAGTAAATTTCACCACACACTTGATGATCAAGTTACAACAAAATGATACTTTTGTATAAAATATAATATTTGGACAATTTTCAAGAATAAATAATTCTTTTTCCTGTACAATATACAATTCAACAATATATATAAGCCATAAGTGCTTAGAATATATTATGAAACTTTTTGAGTGATTTTAAAGTTATGCACAAAGTTTCAACATTTTTAAAAAAAATAATGAACACTTAGAAAATTATTTGAACTGATGTAAGAAATTAATAATGAAAGAGGTAATTTGAAAACTAATGTATTTTGCCTTAAATACATCATAAGAAATCTGTATGAATTGATGCAAAAGTTTGAGACATTTTCATGAAGGTTTGCAATAGTTTAGAGTGACAATGGTTCATGAAAAAGACATAATTTTGAATTTTGTAGGTTAAATGGATACCTGACTTAAGAAGTACTGGACGAATTTTGAATTTAAAACAATATTTCAAATTTCAAACGACAACAGGTTTTGTTAAATCAGTTAACCATTCCTGACTTAAAAAGTGAAATGGACCTGACTTAAAAAATGCAGACAACTTTTTTAAAATTCAGATTTTTATGCATTTGCTTCAAATATTTTTATGCATGATAATTTGATAAGTTTAGATATGAAGATGAGTATTATTTTTTGAACATCAAAAATTTATACATAATGAATTGCAATTGAGTACCTTAGCATCAAGATCAATTTCCTTTACTTCCAAAATATCCATAAGCTTATCCATTCTTGATTCCAAACTTTTTCTTCTTTGATAAGTTTATGTCTTCATCAAAACTAAACTAAGATAGATGATGAACATCTTCTTCGTCAATTTCAATTCATTTGATACACAATTCATCAACATGTATAATTAGGGGATTTGATAAAAATATCTAATCACCTTTCCTAATCGACTTTTACTCTGTTAATTTTCTCGTTTTTGTTTTTGTAACAAATCACCATTGATACCCCCCCCCCCCAATTATTTCTTTTAAATCTCGTTGTTATCTAGTTGTAATGCCCATATATAAATACATACATCAAAGCATATATCATACATGAATAATACGTTTGGTACTGAAATATACAAGTTCCTAGTAACACAATATACATATAAATGCCCAAAAAAAACCTAATACCACAACTATGGCATGTTATATATACAAGATGTTCAAAAGATAAAACTAAGAACTAGATCACTAATGATCTCAAAATCTCCACAACGGAAGCCTTGCCACACAAAAGATACGATCTGTAAGGAAAAGTCAAACCACTTTGTCCTTACCCTTCGCCGAACCTGTAGTACCTGTGATGTAAACAACAACATGGGGTGAGATACATCAAATCTCAGTGAGCTATCTATCTTAAAGTCCTCTCAGCTTTACAAGGTTCTAACAACCTAACTCAAGTCAAAAAGGAAGGGAAGTGACTTTGAGTACACACACTATATGGATCCATGTTCGGGAGTCTCATTAACTCACAATATCACTAATCGGTAACCCGTACCAAGGCATCCCTTTTTCCCGTCCATTTCTACGTCTAGAAGGAGACCCGAGTCATGGATCCTTGTAATTACTTGGCATACGAATGGATTCGGAATTAAGGGACGCATTATCACCTTAATTCGTCACTTCTCATGGCCTCTCATGCCATCACAAGTCTCTACCCGTAGGTTCCATCGTACTATAACATTGGGAATCAAACCTGCCAAGTAGTAATGCCTGCATTTAGAGGAGCTCGAGACTCTTAAATGCCTCTCAAGGGCGATGGTTACGATTACCTGATCATATACATAAATGGGATTGTATTCGACAATCACCCGACCATATTAGCCTAAGACCTCTCTTGTCTTATCAATTAAAACACAATCAAACATGATCCATACTAGTGTAAATCTTTTCATACCATTCGGTAATAGACGCACGCCTCAGCCTCTTATGCACGAGCGTCGTCGTAATTATTATTCCACATTTTCCCACATTGTGTACGGTAATAGTCCTCACTCTACCTATTTCATATTTTAACATGCATACGTACTCAAACATGTTTAACAATAAGAGCAAAGGCAAATAGTCATTAATCACATAATGGAAACACATAATTCAACATACCACAAATTACACCAATTCACGGTTCCCTCTGATTTATTTAATCGGGCAATAAACAGATATTTCTCACTTCCATTAGCTAGAGGATGTTCCTAGCTTCACAACGATACCAAGAATACTCACATCGGATAAACGAGTCAAAAGTTATGAAAGAAACAAGTTGGAGGATATGTCATGTTCGCATTGCGAATCAGCCAGTGAATGCTCGCTTCCTTATTCGCAGTGCGAAGCTCCCAGCGAATACCTAGCCAACACTGGTTCCCTGCCCCATTCGCAGTGCGAATGTCTGGCGAACCAAGGCAGAACCAAAACAAGGTAAAGTTCGCAGTGCGAACCTCTGGCGAATGTTCGCCTTCACACTCGCCGTGTGAATGTCCTGCGAACGCTCGCTTTCCCCTTCGCTAGGGGACTCGCAGTGCGAACCTGCGAATTCTGGGTTTTCCAGCAGCGTGAAAATAGAGCTTTGTGACCAATTTTCTCATCCCAAAACTTCACCAACATGCAAACATATATTTACAGATGATCATACATGGCTAGGCATTATACTACACAGATTATACCGCATTTCAACCGTTAAAGTCAAGATTATTCATTTTCTCACAATTCTAACCTAGATTCTAGACCTCAAGAAAATCTAAAACAAAAGGTTCTATCTATAGCCCACCTTGTATAGATGTTGATGATGAAGATTGGAAGATGATTTGGTGAAGAATGGGTGATGGTTGATGATCTTGTGTTCTTGAGCTTTTCTCCTCTTCTTTCCTTTCCTTTCCTTTCTCTCCCACTTCTTTCTATCTTTTTCCTCTTTTGCTCCTAAGTATGGAATTAGAGTGGAAAGGAAAATGATATAGTAAATTACCATCAATTAGTAACACTACTAATTGTCCAAATAGTCTCTAAAGCTCCAACACTTAAAACTTCAGAGTCAGATAATATTAATTGGGTCTGCTCTGAGCTCATCAATTTACTCTAATTATTTTATCAAATAAATTTTCGGAGTAAACCGGAGCCCATTCGATCATACCAATATTATCCAGAGTAAAATAATTTACGGGGTATTACATCCTCCCCCCTTAAATACAAATTCGCCCACGAATTCAAAACAGTTACCTGAAAAGATGAGGATAAGCGTCTCGCATCTCTGATTCTAGTACCCACGTTGCATCTCCCAGATGCGTCTCATCCCACTGAACCTTAACCAGAGAAATCTCCTTATTCCTTAACACCTTAGTCTCTCTTCCCGTGATACGACTCGGTCAAGGCTCAAACGTTAAATCTGCTTCTATCTCAATAGTATCAGGTAGAATTGGCTGAAGAGGATCTGGAACAAACTTTTGAAGCTGAGACACATGAAAGACATCGTGCATCTCTGACAGAGAAGGCGGTAGGGCTAATCTGTAAGCTACTTCTCCAATTCTTTCTAAGATTTGATACGGTCCCATGTATCTTGGACTTAACTTCCGCGATTTAAATGGTCCCTTCAATCTCAATCTCGGAGTAACCTTCAAAAATACATGATCACCCTCATCAAACTCCAAAGGTCTCCTACGGTTGTCCGCATATCTTTTCTGACGATCTTGGGCTTGTTTAACTTTTTCAAGAATCATTCTAATCTTTTTCGTGGTCTCGTGAATAATCTCGGGTCCCAAAATTCTATCTTCGCCAACCTCCGCCCAACACAATGGCGTCCTACACTTCCTACCATATAACGCCTCACAAGGTGCCATACCAATACTTGCATGATAACTGTTATTATAAGAGAACTCAATCAACGGCAAAATTTCTATCCAATTCCCTCCACTTTCAAGTACACAAGCCCTCAACATATCTTCCATGGTTTGTATTGTCCGTTCCGTCTGACCATCCATTTGCGGATGATTCGACGTACTCAAACACAACTTTGGTCCCATAGCTTGTTGAAAAGCTCTCCAAAATTTTGAAGTAAACTTCGGATCTCGATCCAAAACAATATTAGAAGGAATACCATGCAATCTCACAATCTCCGAAATAAACAACTTTGTGAGATGACTCGCCTTATAAGTAGTCTTTACGGCCAAGAAATGAGCAGACTTCGTTAGCCGATCTACAATTACCTAAATCGAATCATAACCGCCCTACACACGGGGTAATCCCACTGTGAAGTCCGTAGAAATACTATCTCATTTCCACACCGGAATTTCTAAAGGTTGCAACAAGCCACCCGGCCTTTGGTGTTCAATCTTCACTTGTTGGCATACCGCACATTCCGATACATATACCGCAACATCCTTTTTCATCCCGGACCACCAATAGTCTCTCTTTAAATCTTGATACATCTTCGAAGAACCAGGATGAATAGTAAAAGTACTCTTATGCGCTTCTTCCAAAATCCTTCTTTTCAACATCGCATCATCCGGAACACAAATCCTTTGATTAAATAAAATGATTCGTCGGTAGTTCGCACAAAACCCAGTTGTGTCAACAATTCTCGTAACTTCTCATCCAATCCTTGTCCTTGTCGGATTTCCTCTCTAAGAGTAGAGGTGACATTCAAATTCCCCATAATCACACAATTAGGAGTCCAATTGAATTGAAGATTTAGATCTCTAAACTTTTCCATTAAGGCATACTCTAACATCATCAAGTCGGCACTATGCAACACTTTCCTGCTTAAAGCATCTGCCACCTTATTCGCTTTACCCGGATGGTGCTTTAGTTCCAAATCATAATCCTTCAAATACTCCATCCACCTCCTTTGACGCATATTCAACTCTTTCTGATCGAAAAGGTACTTTAAGCTCTTGTGGTCACTGAACATCTCAAAACGTACACCATACAAATAATGATGCCATACTTTCAAAGTGAATACAACCGCCACCAATTCTAAATCATGCGTTGGATAATTCTCTTCATGGACTTTCAACTGTCGAGAAGCATAAGCTACCACATGTCCATCTTGCATTAACACACCGCCTAATCCCTTTTTCGATGTATCACAATATACCTCATACGACTTGCTAGGATCAGGGATAACCAAAACAGGAGCGGTCGTCAATCTCTTCTTCAAACTCATAAAGCTTCTTTCACAAGCCGAATCCCATTCATACGAACAATCCTTCCGAGTAAGTCTTGTCAACGGTAAAGCCAGTTGGGAAAAGCCTTTAATAAACCTTCTATAATAACCTGCTAATCCCAAGAAGCTCCTAACTTCTGCAACGTTCTTCGGTCTCTCCCAGTTAATCACCACCTCTACTTTTGATGGATCAACCGCCACACCTCCTTGAGATATGACGTGACCAAGAAAATTTACCTCCGACATCCAAAATTCACACTTACTTAGCTTGGAAAAAAGTTGCCTCTCTTGCAAGATAGATAACACTATTCTTAGGTGTTCTCCGTGCTCTTGAGAATCACGAGAATAGATAAGAATGTCATCAATAAAGATCACCACAAATTGGTCCAAGTAAGGTTGAATTATCCGATTCATATAATCCATAAAAACTGCCGAAGCATTAGTCACACCGAAAGGCATTACTAGGAATTCATAATGACCATAACGGGTCCTAAACGCAGTTTTCGGTACATCCGAACTCTTCACCCGAATCTGATGATAACCCGACCGTAAATCAATCTTCGAGAACATGCAGGCTCCTTCCAATTGATCTAACAGGTCTTCTATCCTTGGCAATGGGTATTTTTTCTTGATGGTGACCTTATTCAACTGACGGTAATCAATACACAACCGCATTCCACCATCCTTCTTCTTTACCAATAACACTGGAGCTCCCCAGGGCGAAACACTTGGTCGAACAAAATGCTTAGCCATCAATTCTTCCAATTGATCCTTTAATTCTTTTAACTCGAGTGGTGCCATCCGATACGGAGAAATGGATATTGGAGCCGTTCCCGGTATCAGGTCAATAGAGAACTCCACTTCCCTCTCCGGAGGAAGAGAAGTGATATCCTCGGGAAAAACTTTCGGAAACTCGCAGACTACCGAAATACTCAGAACCTGAAGGTTGTCGTTCTCCTCCTTAGTGAGAACCAAAAGAACAGATTTTTCATTCTCAAACAAGAAATTAATCATTCCCACCGTACCTTCTAAAATAGTAGTCAACACATCCTTCGGAGTAGCCTCCACGGACGGAATAATAATTAACTTTTCCTCACAACCGATAAAAACCGAATTAGCAGAAAGTCAATCCATTCCCAAAACAACATCCACTTTCTTAAGCGGCAAGCAAATAAGATCTATTTGAAAAACTCTTCCATCCACCGATAATACACAATTTTCATACATCAACGGTGTTTCAACAATCTCATCCATGGCAGTAGTAACCACCATGGGTGGAGACAACGGAATAGCTTGCAACCCCAGTCGCTTCATACATTGCATCGATACAAAAGAATGTGTTGCCCCACAGTCAAATAACACAAAACAAGGATTTCCATTAACAAGACATGTACCAGCAATCAAGGAATTGTCACCCTTTGTTTTCCTTGCATCCAAGGTATACACTCGCCCGGTACTCTTCTCTTGTGCTAAAATTCGACCCTGAGGGCAATCCCTCACCAAATGACCCATTCTATGACACCGATGACACTCCACTCCTTCGAAATGACATCTACCACCATGCCTCTTCCCACAAAAATGGCACACGGAAGGTGCGCTAGATCTAGAACCCTGAAGTTGCTTTCCTTTGAAAGCTTGTTGCCTTGGTCTAAATTATTGATTCGATCTTCCTCGATCACTTTGAATCATCCTACTCAATTCTCCTTCCGTTTGTACCTTCTTCAAACTATGTTCCGCCACATAACACTGCCTTAAAAATTCCGCATAGCTAGTGAATTCCCGCTGAGATACGCTATGTGAAATTTCAGCCCTTAAACCAAACAGAAACTGATCAATCTTCCACCTCTCATCAGGAGCATACATGGCTTGCCTAGAATAAGCAGCCATAGTCTCAAATTTCTCCGCATAAGAAGCCACAGTCAAGTTGCCTTGTCTCAACTGTTGGAATTCGAACTCCTTCTGAGACCTTAAGGAACTTGGAAAATACTTCTCCATAAAATTTATCTTAAACTGCTCCCATACCTTCGGTACCTCCTGAATTGTCATTAAGGCTGAAGCGCTCTCCCACCACCTCATGGCAGGACCCTTCAACAAGTGAGAAGCGAAAACAACCTTATTTTCCTCACTACACTGAACTATCAAGAAAATCCGCTCCATACCGGATATCCATTCATGCGCCTTCACCAGATCTAATCCTCCCTGAAACTCCGAAGGGTTCATACGAATGAAATCTCTAAAGGTTCCCCCTGCAGCTTTAGGAACAACCACTGGAGGATGCAGGCCACCAGCCATTTGCTGTACCATTTGTTGCACAAATTAATTTTGTTCCTGCTGCATCTGCTGCATGAATTGATACAAAGGGGCATTCTCCCCGTCACCTGGTGGATTTGCTCCGGCTGGAGTGGTTCTTGATCTACCTCGTTTGTTTCTGCGCCTGTCGGCCATGTTCCTAAATGTCATACAGATAGGATTGAGTTGATCAGGCTCAATACCATAAATATAACACGTAAGACCAATGGCGACACAACACATATGAAACGGAAAGAAAATAATTACACTATTTCATGGCTAGGTCGAGGATACGACCTGCTATGATACCAACTGTAACGCCCATATATAAATACATACATCAAAGCATATATCATACATGAATAATACGTTTGGTACTGAAATATACAAGTTCCTAGTAACACAGTATACCTATAAATGCCCAAAAAAAACCTAATACCACAACTATGGCATGTTATATATACAAGATGTTCAAAAGATAAAACTAAGAACTAGATCACTAATGATCTCAAAATCTCCACAACGGAAGCCTTGCCACACAAAAGATACTATCCGTAAGGAAAAGTCAAACCACTTTGTCCTTAGCCTTCGCCGAACCTGTAGTGCTTGTGATGTAAACAACAACATGGGGTGAGATACATCAAATCTCAGTGAGCTATCTATCTTAAAGTCCTCTCGGCTTTACAAGGTTCTAACAACCTAACTCAAGTCAAAAAGGAAGGGAAGTGACTTTGAGTACACACACACTATATGGATCCATGTTCGGGAGTCTCATTAACTCACAATATCACTAATCGGTAACCCGTACCAAGGCATCCCCTTTTCCCGTCCGCTTCTACGTCTAGAAGGAGACCCGAGTCATGGATCCTTGTAATTACTTGGCATACGAATGGATTCGGAATTAAGGGACGCATTATCACCTTAATTCGTCACTTCTCATGGCCTCTCATGCCATCACAAGTCTCTACCCGTAGGTTCCATCGTACTATAACATTGGGAATCAAACCTGCCAAGTAGTAATGCCTGCATTTAGAGGAGCTCGAGACTCTTAAATGCCTCTCAAGGGCGATGGTTACAATTACCTGATCATATACATAAATGGGATTGTATTCGACAATCACCCGACCATATTAGCCTAAGACCTCTCTTGTCTTATCAATTAAAACACAATCAAACATGATCCATACTAGTGTAAATCTTTCCATACCATTCGGTAATAGACGCACGCCTCAGCCTCTTATGCACGAGCGTCGTCGTAATTGTTATTCTACACTTTCCCACATTGTGTACGGTAATAGTCCCCACTCTACCTATTTCGTATTTTAACATGCATACGTACTCAAACATGTTTAACAATAAGAGCAAAGGCAAATAGTCATTAATCACATAATGGAAACACATAATTCAACATACCACAAATTACACCAATTCACGGTTCCCTCTGATTTATTTAATCGGGCAATAAACAGATATTTCTCACTTCCATTAGCTAGAGGATGTTCCTATCTTCACAACGATACCAAGAATACTCACATCGGATAAACGAGTCAAAAGTTATGAAAGAAACAAGTTGGAGGATATGTCATGTTCGCATTGCGAATCAGCCAGCAAATGCTCGCTTCCTCATTCGCAGTGCGAAGCTCCCAGCGAATGCCTAGCCAACACTGGTTCCCTGCCCCATTCGTAGTGCGAACGTCTGGCGAACAAAGGCAGAACCAAAACAAGGTAAAGTTCGCAGTGCGAACCTCTGGCGAATGTTCGCCTTCATACTCGCCGTGCAAATGTCCAGTAAACGCTCGCTTTCCCCTTTTCTAGGGGGCTCGCAGTGCGAACCTGCGAATTCTGGGTTTTCCGGCAGCGTGAAAACTGAGCTTTGTGACCAATTTTCTCATCCCAAAACTTCACCAACATGCAAACATATATTTACAGATGATCATACATGGCTAGGGATTATACTACACAGATTATACTGCATTTCAACCGTTAAAGTCAAGATTATTCATTTTCTCACAATTCTAACCTAGATTCTAGACCTCAAGAAAATCTAAAACAAAAGGTTCTATCTATAGCCCACCTTGTATAGATGTTGATGATGAATATTGGAAGATGATTTGGTGAAGAATGGGTGATGGTTGATGATCTTGTGTTCTTGAGCTTTTCTCCTCTTCTTTCCTTTCCTTTCCTTTCTCTCCCACTTCTTTCTATCTTTTTCCTCTTTTGCTCCTAAGTATGGAAATAGAGTGGAAAGGAAAATGATATAGTAAAATACCATCAATTAGTAACACTACTAATTGTCCAAATAGTCTCTAAAGCTCCAACACTTAAAACCTCAGAGTCAGATAATATTAATTGGGTCTGCTCTGAGCTCATCAGTTTACTCTAATTATTTTATCAAATAAATTTTTGGAGTAAACCGGAGCCCAGTCAATCATACCAATATTATCCAGAGTAAAATAATTTACGGGGTATTACACTAGTTAAATTTACAATCCCTATGGAGACGAATTATTTTATTACTTCGACAAGACTCGTACACTTGGTATTTTAGTCCATCACATGCCCAACGAGAGGTCTATTTCAAAATTTTGGGAAACATGAACAGACACAAATTTAAGCTTCCCCACTCATTTCACCTCTATCATTTGCGAAAAACCCTAGCACATACAAGAGAACACCATTTAAGGTCAAAATCTTCACCATTTCAAACTTCAATCCATTATAGAGATTGCTCATGTATGTTATTCTACTATACTTTCCTCAAACTTCTAATTTATTATGGACTTTGCTCAAACTTGCAATGAATAACTAAATTACTTAAATTTAGGGTAATTATATTGCTCCATAATGATACAACAGGATATGGTAGTTTAATTGTAAAAAAATTACAGAAGTTTATGGCACCTCTAAGCTAGTAAGGATGACTAGGGGCCTTAGTAGTTTCCTGGAGGTGAGTGCTTGCCTGCGCCGGCAAGAGGCCTTGTTTGGTAGTGTTTATGGTAATGAGAGAGAGTCATCTCACTTAAGGTGAGAATATTTGTGTTTATGTGTTATTATGGGTAATTTATGACTTGTCATCTCAACCCTAAGGTTGGGATATTTATAGAGGCACTTTGGGTCTAGGGTTTCCTTAGGAATGATAATCACCCACTTAGTCAATGACAAACCATTGAATCCATATTTCATAGGGAGAGGTGGGTTATATTATCGACCCTGGCTTCTCTCTGATCGAGGAACATCATTTCCCATATTACCCATGATAGGGCGAGTAGGGAGCACTCAGGGTGAGGTGGTCCCTAATGAAGTGCGACACGTCAGAGTTTCCCCCTTAAGGGAAATTGGAAATCCACTCTCCTTCAATTGATATTTTTACAAATATATCACTATATAGTCCCTCAAGCACAAGGTTTTTGATAAAGGTTGAAGTGCCTTAAACAACATAGCATTGGGGATATCAGTTCGAGAGGATCGAAGTCCCCTAAGAGAGATGTTGACCCCTGTGGGTGGGACTTGCATCAAGCCCACGTACAATAATTTAATTAAATTTTCTTGAGCCGGACTTTAGTCGCACCCCTTGGTCTAAAGTTTATGTTAGATCCTGCCTAAGAATAGGGCATTGAGATAAGACTGTTTAATGGGACTCTTAGTCCCTAAGGAGAGATTATATGTTGAGTCCAAACTGATGGGACTCAAAGTCCCTTAGGCGAGACATTAAACCCCATGCGCAAGACTTCTATCAAGCCCTCAGACAATACTTAACTTAAAGTCCATTGAGGCAGACTTCAATAACATCCATTGGGTTAAACTTTAAGCTAGGTCCCGCCCAAGAAAGCTCTTAGTCACTCAAAATAATGCGTTGAGATAAGCCTATTTAATGGGACTCTTGGTCCCTTAGGAGGGGTTATATGTTGAGCCTTGACTGATGAGATTCCAAGCCCCTTAGGTAAAGCGTTGAGCCCCATGGGAGATACTTATATCAAGCCCGTAGACATGAAATTACTTAAAGTCTCTTGAGCCAGACTTCAGTGACACCTCTTGGGAAAAACTTTGAGTTAGATCCCACCCGAAAAAAATCATAGTTACTCGGTAGGGAAATTGATAAAAGCCTTTTTGGTGGGACTCTTAGTCCCTCGGGAGAGATTATATGTTGAGGCTTGATTGCTGAGACCAAAGTCCCTTAGGCAAGGCGTTAAGCCCCAAGGGCACGACTTTGATCCATCCCCCAGATAGGACTTTACTTAAAGTATCTTGAGCCAAAATTTAGTTTCACCCCTTGGACTAAACTTTAAGTTAGATCGCTCCCGAGAAAACTTCAACTTACTCTACTGGGGAATTGAGATAATCCTATTTTATAGGACTCTTAGTCCCTCAAGTGAGATTATATGTTGAGCCTTGACTGATTAGATTCTAAGTCCCCCATGCGAATGGTTGAACCCCATGGGTGAGACTACTATAAAGCCATTAGACAAGACTTTACTTAAATTATTTTGAGCCAGACTTCAGTCGCACCCATTAGGCTAAACTTTAAGTTAGATTCATCCCACGAAATCTCCAAGTTACTTAGATGGCACATTGAGATAAGCATATTTGATGGGACTTTTAGTCCCTAAGGAGATATTATAAGTTAAGTCTTGACTAATGAGATCCCAAGTCCCTCAGGTGTGGTGTTTAGCCCCCTGGGGAAGGACTTCATATGGGGTGGTCCCAAGAGAATAGTTTGGTCATATTTTCCCTAAAATTCTCTCAAAGTTATGATTTCAAGAGGACACAAATGAGAAAATGGATTTTTTCCTTCATGAGTGTGAGTTTAAATACATTTCTAAGGAAAATCTTATAATGCCCTTGTTACTTAATCCATATTGCTAACTATGCCGCTAGAGATTAATTAAGCTCCTAATTCCTTCATTTTCTACTAAGCTATCACTTACCAAGTACTAATTTGTTCATTAAGGAACCAGAACATGATTAAGAAATGAGGGTATTACTCTCTCTCTCTCTCTCTCGATGAAGAGTTTCCAAAATTGAATAGGAAAAAAAGAATGGTTTCTCTTCACTTTTAGATTTGATACCCCTGGCAAAAGACTCATTTATCCCTCAATTTAATTCAAATGTCCACATTACCATTGGTGCCTCTATATTACTAGAATAACCTTAAACTTAAAGTTGTCTTCTAATTTAGGAATTTACCTAAATAGATGAGGATAAATTTCTCGAATTTCAGACTTCAGCTCCCACATGGCTTCACCTGGATGTGATTCTTCCCATATCACCTTCACAAGTGATATCTCTTTATTTCCTAACACCTTGATTGCGTAATCCACAATACGGTTAGGTTGAGGTCGAAAACAAAGATCATCAGCAACTTCAACCAATTATAGGAGGATGGGTTAGTACGAATCCGAAAGAAATTTCCTAAGTTGATATACGTGGAATACGTCATGGAGTCTGAATTGTGGAAGTGGAAAAGCTAATTGGTAAGCCACTTCACCAACCCGACTTATGATCTGATACACATTAATGTATCTCAGACTCAACTTCCTTATACTAAACAATCTCTTTAATCATGGATTTAGAGTAACCTTCTAGAATATATGATGTTCCTCTTCAAGCACCAAAGACCTTTTATTTTGACCCGCATAACTTTTCTGATAGTTTTGGGCCTTCTTTATTTTCTCTTGAATCATCCTTGTTCTCTCGATGGTTTCTTGGATCATTTCCAGTTCAAGAACCCATTTATCACCAACTTATGTCAACCTAAAGGACTTCTACATTTTCTTCCATACAAAGTTTTACATGGCGACATCTTGATGTTAAAATGATAGTTGTTATGGTAGGCAAAGCTGATCAAGGTTAAGTGGTCCTTCCAATTTACTCCACTTCTTAAGTTACATGCCCGCAACATATCTTCGACAGATAGGATGATTATTTTCATCTTTTCGTCTGATTGAGGATGATTTAATGTACTAAGGTTCAAATTATCTCCCATTGCATGAGGAAAAGCCTTCCTATTTCCAAAATTTCTATCTTTTTCCACTACACTACTCTGATTCAACTTGCTGTAGAATTCTTAGGGGTTCATAAGCACTCTTGGTTTGCTTGTAGGATCTTATTAGAGGAGTCCATATTCATTCTACATGAACGAGTATTGCCTGAATTTGCCACAATAACTTCACCAACCACTTACTTAGTCTTACATGCTGACTCATACCATCATATCATATCTATCTGGTTGCAATTCCACGACTGTGAAAAGCCTGAACACATACCTAGTTGATGGAGATCCAGTTACCATACATAAACTCTAAGTCATGAATTTATATGTTGGGACTTACTGATACAATATCGAATCAATAAAAGTCCTTAACCGAATAACTCATATAGTACTGTCACGGTCACGACCAATTAGGTTTATCTCACAAGCATTGTATCGGAATTTGGTATATCATACTTCCATGCTACAGGAGCTAACCCATGCATGGTTCCCTACATCTGAACTGAGCCAGAAGTGAAATCCTCCCATGTAGCTCATAGGTCATGTATTGCATTGGTAGTCTTTAACTGCCAAGTACGGCGTGCAAATCATTAATTGCCCTACTCTTCTTCATGAGAGTTCTAGTTCATGATTTATGAGTATACTATTAGGATTATACATTGAGATAAGGATCGTCATATATTCACACTTGGCTCAAAGGATAATTCGTGTATCCAATGTTAGTAGGGATATTGCAGCGTTGTATGCTTTTGATACCACTCACATAGAGGTCCACAATCCACATCTAAGGCCATGAATACAAATGAATCATCCAACATCATACTACGGTCTTCCACCCATATCCTACAGATACCACTCCTTATGTATATATCAAAACATAAGAGTACAACATGTCTAAGGTCCGCCTATACTGGATGCAAAAAATTAAAGCTTACACTACGACATTTTAAAATAACTAAAAGTAGATTGGTCTGGTCCCTTGGATCATGTGTATGAAGAGAAATCCACTCCTTTCCCCAAGGGATAGAGAAATGACATTCTATGGATACACTACTTGGAATTCTTCCATTGCTGGAATAGAAGAGATATTTTTCTTCCATTTGTGTCCATGGTAAGAAATTGAGGAAAACCTAATTCCGCTCAAAGGAACAAGGTATTATACTGACAATACCTTCTTAAAGAGTGGGAAACACTTCATCAGGGGCTTGCTGCATTTGCAAATATGACAATGGTGTTTTTTTTACAACCAATGTATACTAGATTTGCGGAACTTCCAAAAAATTCCCAATACTCACGTCCATACTCTTGAAGGTGATTAAATGAAGTTAATCTAAAAGGTACAATCACTCACAGCTATCGAACAATTTCCACATACCCCAAAAGGTTTCTATTCTGCTATCTGCCACTACGATTATTACCATCGAGGAAAATAATACAACTACTTTCAAAACACATCTCTTACAAGTATCACTTTGCGGAGTCTAAATAAGTCTTTCATTATGACTCTGAAAGTCTCTTAATTTAGTTTGTTGGTTGAAACGACTGGAGTCCATCCAAGACTGCCTAGTTTACTCCTTCTCTAGTCGAATATGTTCTGCGTCACCATGAAGGGTCATCGAAAGCTTCACTTTATCCTCGTGAAACAATCTTGTGCCGTTATGGATTAAATATTTCTACAATATTAGACGAGTTCACACTGTACAAGTCTTAGGAGTTTCACTCACCTGCCCCCTGCTACGGAGAATAAGGTAACGACTGCTGATTATCTCACATTTGTTGTACCAGTAACATCAGGAATCCTTTCCTACACAACATTTGTAACTGATATGGGTGTTACATTACTTGTGTTCAAATATCCTAATTACTTTCCACACAATGTCTGATAAATACAAGATGTGTGTGGTTTACCCTTGAACTTACGCGTCCTCGTTGTGGCTCAGTCAAGATCCTACCCATCACATATACATGTATTTAATTGATCAAGCTCAGTAACTGAATATTATGACAATAGAAATTAGACTGACAACACACACATGTGAGGAAGAAGGAATTGACATTTAATGTCTCATGGATGGGTTGAGGATTGACCTGCTCAGATACCAACTGTTACACCCTGAATAATGTGCATATAAAATCATACTACTCGACATGTTGTATATGGTTCTCAGTACAACAAAAGTATATAAATGACGTATAATACATGTATGACACTAAGTCCATAGCATAGTACATACATAAAATAAACGTTGATACAAATACTAAACAGAGAAAATACATCAAAAACACAATAAATGAATAATGAGGTTTTCAAATCCTTCACGTCCTCTCGCACTTTGCCTTACACCATCTTACCTCATATAATCAGCATGGGGTAAGATACAACTATCTCAAAAGAGTCCTAACTAAACCACAAGTCCACTTGTTCAAAGGTTACTAACATTATTCTCGTGTCACAAATACTATTGTGTATTAGATAAATTAAATGAAAAGAACAACACTCTTATAGCTTTACATAATACATGAATGCCAATCCCCTAGTGACACTAGTCATTTAACTCAAGAGTGAATATTATAATGGATGTTCATAATGATCTACAAATTTGTTCCGCCAAATATGGCTTCTAATGGTACGACCTACCTCAATTGCGTGGAAATCCCTTTCCACCAAATATGGCTTCTATGGTGGTATCTGCCTCCATTGCACAAAAAATAATGTCCACTAAATACGGATTCTGTGTTATTACCCGCCTCCATTGCATGTATAATTATCCACAAAATATGGCTTATGTGGTAGTACTCGGGTCCATTGCATGGATTATACGAAAGTCTTTTCCATCAAATATAGCTTCTACGGTACGACCTGCCTCCATTGAGTGGAAATAATGTCCACTAAATATGGCTTCAATGGTAGTACCCACCTCCATTGAATGGATTACTATCCATAAAATATGGCATATATGGTAGTACTCACCTCCATTGCATTGATTATACGAAAGTCCTTTCCACCAAATAGGGCTTCTACAGAACAACATGCCTCCATTGTGTGGAAATCATGTCCACGAATTATGGCTTCTATGGTGGTACCTGCCTCCATTGTGTGGATTACTTCTTACATTGAGTTACATTTACGAAAAGCTTTCACTACTACAAATAACGCTTATAACATCGCACACGAGAGATAAGTAACCTCGGCTACCGAGGCGACATAATGAAGGGTGACACAAAAAGATGTCGCTTAACACCTCAGTTAATGAAAAACTGAGGGGTAAAGTTATGTGATCATGAGTTCGAACCCCCAACGTCTGCATTTTTATTATTTATAAAAACATCGCCTCATGCCTCTCGGTTTATCCATAAACCAGGGGTAAGATAGATTTTTTTTTAAATAAAACTCGTTACATTGTTTACGCATAATCTTAATAAAATAATATATTTACAAACTATAATGTTTACCCAGTATATTACATTGTTTACATAGAATATTAAAATAAAAATTAATTAGTCCATGAAGATTATATGTTAGATCTTCTAATCCTTGATATTTGGGCAAGGTCAAATGTTGGGTGCGATTATATTCTCAATGGCTTTACCTCACGTGGATTTGTTTCTGATATAAAAAAAAAGGTTGATAAAAAAATGTTAGATAAATAAATGATTTTTGCTCAAATAAATATTTAAGAACACAAACCTTAAACCCAAACAATTTCCTGATCTTGCATCCATCTTACCGATCTTTTCATGGCAAATGATATTGCAAACCCAAAGAGGTGGATGTAGATATGTTTCAAGCGCTTCATGATGTTTTACTTGCTTCTTCATATTCATAAATATGTTTTTATAATGGAAGTTTTTTATGTTTCACGCGGATCACAAATGGTAGTGTCTTGAGCGTTGATATCTCATGAAATGAACGACATATATTTGATCAACAGAGTCACTAATGGTTTTTTATGTATAATTTAGGTAAAATAATTTACCCCTCGTTTTAATAGAAAGCCGAGGTAAATAACTTTTTTTTTACATTTCATTGATTACGAAGAATATTTACAAATAAATAATATAATAAAAAAGAAAGGTTCCTGGATTGTTGGTTCTTGGTTTTCCCCTCGGTTATATGAATAACTGAGGTAAAATGTTGTTTTAATATTTTTTTAAATAGTAATGATCATCGTGCCTTGGAATCATATCACTAGAATATTAATGATCATCCATATTCAAAATGTAACGTATCTTTTGGATGTTCAAGGAGGCGTTTAAGCTTCTCAGATTGTTTCACTTCCTCTTTTCCAATTTATTTATTCATTATTCAAGTCTCATTTCATTTCCAGCTCTTTGTGTCTTCAAATCTAGTTTAAAAGTACTTTCTTTTTATTCCAAAAATGTCTACAGAAACCTTTAACGGAGATGAAAATCTTTTGTTTGTAATCAATGAAAATCTTGTTGATTTTGAAGAGTTAAAAGACCAAAGTTTTGATCTAATGAAAACTATTTCTAAACATAAGTTGAAAGGTTACTTTGACATGCTTCATAGACCCATCTACACTAATCTCGTAACAGAGTTCTGGTTAAATGCCTCCGTTAGGCAATCTGGTGAGGATGCTAAGTCAATACAGTCCAATGTATATGGCTTTCCTATCACAGTTACTCCATCACTTATTACTTAGACAATAAAGTGTGAAGAGAAAGGTATGTTGAACAATATAGATTCAACAATGCCTTCTCAAACCACCTTCTCCTAATTTATGCTAACTACAATAACCTCACCAGTCCTGCTATTCTCATCCTAATTACAAAAGTTTGGCATCAACCTCTAGTGTCAAATTTTTGTCCAAGAGAGAAACAATTAGAAACACTTAATTTAGATGGCAAGCATCTTTTGTACTTCCTTATCTTCAATTGTATTATTATGTAATCTTTTTATTGATAATACTTCCTACTATGGCTAAGCTGGCGGGCAGGGACATAATCTCGGATCCACACGACATCGTTTGTGTTTTTTGTTTCAATGAAGTGGAACTGTTGGCTTGACCTCCCACACTCGTTCTGGATCCTTTTGAAAGCTTGCTGCCTAGACCGAAACTGTTGGCTTGACCTCCCACACTCGTTCTGATTCGACCTACGCAAATCCCCTTCCGCCTGAACTTCCCTCAAGCTGTTCTCTGTCTCATAATATTGCCTCAACTGCTGGATTTCAAACTCTCTTCGGGTCCCCCAAAGGTTAGGAAAGTACCTCTCCATGAAAATAGCCTTGAATTTCTCCCACACTTTAGGTACACCTTGCACAGTCATAAAAGCTGAAGCAATATCCCACCACCTCTTAGCAGGACCCCTCAGTGAGTGAGAAGCAAACGCTACTTTGTTTTCCTCACCACAGTGGACTATCAGAAAGATTCTCTCCATACCAGCCACCCATTCATGAGCTTCCACAGGATCTATTCCGCCATGAAATTCTGGAGGATTCATGCGGATGAAATCCCTAAAGTTTCCTCCTGCAACCTCAGGAGCAACCACTGAAGGATGTAGACCACCCGCCATCTGCTGAACCATTTGTTGTATAAACTGATTTTGTTGTTGTTGCATCTGTTGCATAAATTGATACAACGGAGCATTCCCCTTACCAACCGGTAGATTAGTCCCTGCTGGAGTGTTTCTCGGTCTACCACGGTTGTTTCTGCGCCCGTCAGCCATGTTCCTGAATGTCATACCGATAGGATTAAGTTGATCGGCTCAATACCATAAATATAACACTTAAGACCAATGGCGACATAACACATATGAAACGGAAAGAAAAATACTGATACTATTTCATGGCTTGGTCGAGGATACGACCTGCTTTGATACCAACTGTAATACCCATATATAGATACATGCATCAAATCATATATTATACATGAAAGGTACGTTTGGTACTGAAATACATAAGTTCCTAGTAACATTGTATACATAAAAATGCCCAAAATCTACCTAACACCAAACACTGGCATGTTATATGTACAAAATGTTCAAGAGATAAAACTAAGAACTAGATCCCTAAGGATCTCAAAAGACTTCACAAAGGAAGCAAAACCAACAGCTAAGCAAGGATAGTCACACGGCCTTATCATTACCTTTCGCGGAACCTGCAGAACCTGTGATGTAAACAACAATAGTGGGGTGAGATACATCAAATCTCAGTGAGTTCCCTATCCTATAGTCCTCTCGGCTTTACAAGGTTCTAATAAACCTAACTCAAGTCAAAAGGGAAGGGAAGAGACTTTGAGTACACACACCACAAAAGTATCCACAATGGTGAGCCTGTTAACTCACACTAGTACCGAAGTACATCCTGAGCCTGTTAGCCCAAGAATCTCACAAATGAATAACCATACCAAGGCATCCCCTTTTCCCGACCGCTTCTACGTCTAGAAGACGACCCGAGTCATGGATCCTCGAAATTACTTGGCATACGAAATGGATTCGGGAACAACGGCCTGTTAGCCGTGAACCGTCACTTCTCATGGCCTGTTAACCATCACAAGTCTCTACCCTTAGGTTCCATTCGTACTAAATGCGGGATTCAAACCTGCCAAGTAATGGTGCATATGTTTCAGAGGAGCTCGAGACCCATGAAACGCACTATAAAAAATAACCGGTTACGTTTACACAATACACACGCCTCGGGCAGAGGCTGTTTTCCCTTTAAAATTCCATTTTTTCCTCCAATACGCGTATTACTTAAACCATACGCGTATTGCCTCCTCCATACGTGTAACGCCCAAAATCCTTCACTCTCATACGCGTATTGCCCAACTCAATACGCGTATGGCCCTGCGTGGTACGCGTACGGGCAGGTGAAACCCAGAAAATTTTCTGCAGACAAGTTCTGCTACGGGTTGATCCAATTCAACCCCAAAATCCCATTTTTCCAATCTACAATACATCAAAACATGCTATAATCATAACAACCAGTATAACATACAATCAAGTATCGAATTTCAGCAGTTAAATGATGATTCTATTGCAAAATTCCACATTTTCTAACAATATCAACTTACCTCTAAACTCAATAAAACCTTAATCTAAAGAGTCTAACTAGAATCCACCTGGAATCCAAGATGAGGAGGTTGAAGTCGAGATGAAATGATGAAGATTAGCTGATGTTTCTTGCTCTTGAGCTCTTGGAGAATTTTCCTCTTCTTTCTCTTCCTTTTCCTCCTTCTTCCTTTCTTTCCAATTTCTTTCTATGTTTAACAAATAAGGAAAAGGAAAGAAAATATACCTAGGAAAATTAATTGATCATACTACTAATTATCCAAATTATCTTAAATGCACCAATTAATAAAATTCCAAATTAAAATAGTATTAACTCTAATCAGTCCGAGTTCGTCAGTTTACTCAAATTATATATCCGATAATTGCTCAGAGTACCCCAGAACCCAGTTGACCAAAATAATATTATCCCAAAACGCTCAGAATTTTACGGGGTATTACAGTTATTTTAATGAGGTTTAAACTCCTAATTTTAGGATTTTGGACTACCTTGAAAGACACCGGTCTTGGAGTTTCTTTTGGTCGGGGATGCAAGCTACGATGTAGTGGATAATTGACCTTTTGTCTTGGGGAGAATATTGTACGAAGTGCCATGGGGATAAGGAACTTGAGAATGCTCATTCTCAAGGTGGAAGAGACGAGAAATTGGATAAGGAGGTAGATAAGTTGCAGAAAACAGTTCAACAAGATCAAAAGATATCCTACAAAAATATGGTAACAGGGGAGTCAAGCAAGACAAGCAGGAGCGTTGACTCAATTGACGAAGATATGGTGGATACTAAATAGGATCAGAAAAGGATATGTATAGAGGAACTCAAGGTATGAGGTTATGAGTGGCCGAAATTCATTGTTTTTGTGTTAGAGGAAAAACGAATAGCGAAGCCATGGGAAAAGGGAGTTATCATCAAAATATTAGGAAGGAGAATTGGTTATAAGGCGCTTGAGAAACATCTTCAACAACTTTGGGCGAGAAGGGGAGTGTCGAGTATTGTGGATTTGGGACAGGAATATTTTCTTGTCACTTTCACAAGTGAAGAGGATCATCAAACATCACTCTTGGAAGGGCCATGGTTAATTTATGATCACTACATCACCGTGCAAGAATGGCAACCTAACTTTTGTTCTACTAATGATGTGGTTGAGCAATTGGCAGTTTAGATTCGTAAAGCAGGACTGCCCATAGAGTATTATGATCACAAGGTTCTCACTTTCATTGGAAACCAGATTGGAAAAACTACCAAGGTTAACCGGAATACCACTACAAGGGAAATGAGGAAATATGTGAGATTGTGTGTGCAAGTGGACCTTTCCAAACCATTACTGGCAATTTTGCAATTAAAGGCATGCATTATAAAATTGAATATGAGTGACTACATTTGCTCTGTTTACGTTGTGGTAAGTATGGGCATTATGTTGAACAATGTCCGGGAAAAAAGAGTATAGATCCTGACAAGGAAGAAGAGAATGATACATGAAACCAAAATGGGATTACATCTGTGTCCAAAGCCATGGTACAAGAGGTTGTTAAAGGGCCTTGGACGGTTGTGCGGAAAGCAAGGAGAAAGAATAATGATACTGGTAAAAATACGGCTTCTGCAATTTCGAGACTAGGTTCGAAGATGGATGACAAGTACAAAAGATCTAGATTTTTCACCTTTATGAAGGAAGGTGTAGAGGAGATAGTGGAGGAATTAGAACCACCAGAGCAGCAGGAAGATTCCATTGAGCAACACCAACAAGAGGAAGGCATAAAATTACAACAACCAAGAATCATGAATGGTGACAAACAGAAGAATTTGAGTGAGATGAAAGGGGCTCAAAAGCGAAGGAAAGGAAAACAAGATAGTAAAAAGGTGAGTCTGTTGTAAAGCATATGGAGATGTTATTGAAGGGAATAAACAAAGAAAAGAATAAATGAGGGATGAGTAACAAGATATGGCACAATATGGATAAAATAAAGGCTAATATGGAGATAAAGGATTTACTTAGTGAATGCGAAGTTGAAGATGTTACTAGCCAAAAGCAAGGAGGATGCTAAAGAACTCTAATGCAGTGCCGCAACATATTGACAATAAGCAGAAGGGTTTGTAGAATGAGTTAGATAAATTGGGGCCAAAATGTATTAGAGCACAAGGAGATAAAAAGGAACTAAAACCACTGGAAGGCAATCTGCTTAACTCTGTACGAGATTCTGAGCTTAAATCTTTCACGGAGAGCTTGGTTTATAGAAATAGTGGGGAAACTCGGAAGAGTTCAGATTCTATGGAGATGGTGTTTGAAACTCCAGGGCAAGAACAAGGAGGACAGAAATAAGAAGTTAATATTCTGGATGATTAAGCAACTTTCTTGTATGTTCTGGAATTGTAGGGGGGTTGGTAACAAAGCATTTTTTTGTATGTGCAATGAGTATGTGAAAGCTAGATGCCCTGATATTCTGGTGGTCATGGAGACGCGATTTAATCCAGTGAATCTTCAAAAGCCTTTTGAGAAAATAGGATTTAATGGTTTTACCAATTTTCAAGCTCAAGGCTTTACGGGTGGTATATCGATGGGGTAGAAGGAGGATAAAGTGAATTTGCAAATCTTGAAGACTCATTTTCAGTTCATACATGTGTGTGTTACCACAACTGATGGTCACAAATGGTTTTTAAATGCTGTCTATGCTAGTCTTAAGGATGATATGAAGAAGGGTTTGTGGAAGGATCTTGAGGTGCTAGGTCAAGACATGAATGACGGGTGGCTGGTGATTTCAATGATATTTTGCACTTGAATGAAAAGAGGGGGTGTAAATGCTAAACCTCGTAGATGTAGAATGTTTCAAGAGTGTATCAACAAGTGTTTTCTCATGAATCTTGATTCTACAAGTTTCAAATATACTTGTCGTGGCCCGGTTGTGCAAGGCGGCAGAAGAGTTTTTCAAAAGCTGGGTCAGGGATTATGCAATGATATTTGGAGGAATATTTCCATGAGGCTCAAGTTCAAGTTCTACATAGATTGAGCTACTCAGACCATCATCCTATTCTTTTTAGGCTTTTGGATAAAGAATTATGTAGGAGGCATATGGATTTCCGATTTGAAAGTGCCTGGTTGGAGGATCAAACCTTTGAGATTTTTTTTAAGAGGTCGTGGCAGGATAATGCGGACCTGGAGACTAATATGTTGGCCTTCAGGAAGAATTTGAATCAATAGAAGTTGTATAACCTTCAAAGTATCATCAAAGAGAATAAGGCTTTGGTTAGGAGTATTCAAGGTATTCAAGGTATTGTGCAGATGGGAAGAGATCATGTAGGCCTGAGAAAGTTGGAAAAGAAATTTCAATCTAAACTAGACAACATTTTGTATCAGGAGGAGCTTATGTGGTATCAAAGAGCTAAGGTGAGTTGGATGGTTGAAGGCGATAGAAATACAAAATTCTATCATACGAAAGCTGTTCAACGACATCGCAAGAAGGTGGTAAATGTCCTTAAATATGGGGAAGGTATATGGATAAAGGATATCAGGAAAATTTGTGAGATATTTAATTCCAACTTCATTAATCTGTATACCAAGGATGAGTGGAATAAAATGCAACATACATTTCCGATTATTACTAGCCATCATAGAAATTATCTTGAGCCAGACATTAGTAAGAGTGAGGTTCCGAGGGCTCTCTTCAATATGGCTCCATGGAAGTCTCCTGGGCCGGACGACTTTCCTGCGGGTTTTTATCAGAATACTTGGGATATCACATATGATGTCGCTTGCAGATCCATAAAAAGTTTGTGGCTGCAAGAAAATAGCTTAAATGATATCAATTATATGAACACATGTCTTATTCCTAAAACTTTTAGCCCCCATATTATTCATCAGTTCAGGCCTATTGCTTTCTGCAATTCGATTTAAAAACTGTTTAGTAAAGTTATTGTTAATTGTTTGAAGCCCATTATGGATACCATCATTACCCTGAATCATACAGGATTCATTCCTACGAGAATTATCCAAGAGAACATTGTGGTGGCCTAAGAGATCCTTCATAGTATGAATCGGCTTAAAGGTAAAAAATGTTACTTTGCGCTCAAGCTAGATCTTGCTAAAACCTACGATAGTCTGAGTTGGTCCTTTGTAGATCATGTTCTTGAAGAAGCTAGTATATCAGAGGTGCTTAAAAGACATGTGATGCAGGCTATCTCTACTAATAAGTGAGGGTCTAGTTGAAAGGTGAGAAAAGAGATTTTTTCCAGACCAAGAAAGGTATTAGGCTGGGTGATCCGTTGTCGCAATACCTTTTCGTGTTGCATATTGATAAGATTTTGCATATGATTTTAGATTTGGTTGAGAAGAAACAATGGGGTTGTATGAAGATTGGCAAAGATGGACCTTGTGTTTCACATCTTATGTTTGCAGACGATTTAATTCTTTTTGGAGCAGCTACGGAGAGGCAAATTGATACGCTGTAGAACATTCTTCACAAGTTTTGTCATATGTCTGGTTAGAGGGTGAACATTGAGAAATCCAATTTTACTTTTTCTAGGAACACGAGGCAAATGGCAAGGAGAAACATTCTTAACAAAACTGGTTTCAAGGAAACAGAGATCTTGGATACATATTTAGGAGTGATGCTAACAGGTCGTAACCCTAAAATAAAAGTTTATAGGAGCTTGATTGCGAAGGTTCAGAATAGACTTTTCAATTGGAAGAGGAATCAACTATCCTTTGTTGGGCGAGTCACTCTTTCCAAATGTGTGATTGAAGGTTTTTCAATGTACAGTATGATGACGACAATAGTGGAGCCTTATTGCTAAAGAGAATAGTCAATAGGGTTTAGGCATTAGGAAGCTTGAGATTTTAAACCAAGCATGCCTTGTGAAGCTCAGCTGGGCTATGAAACAAGGGTGCAAATCTATGTGGTGTGACGTGCTGAGAAGCAAGTATGTAACTAGTAGGCCTCACAAGGAAGGTGGAAATGTCAAGGCGACAGATTCAAGTCTTTGGAATAACCTTGCAAAGCTATGGCATCATATGGAGAAGTCTACTTTCTGGTAGTTAGGAAATGGGAAAACCACCATATTTTGGGAGGATGCGTGGGTTCAGCCTGGTGTGTATTTGAGTTCGAAGGTGTGCAACCAGTAGGTTTGGATTGATCATAAAATCACGGTCGACAGTATGGTGACTTCTGTAAGTGAATGGAATTGGCAACTTTTGGGGGGTTTGATAGAGCAAGGATGTCTAGTTCAATTGAGAGCTATAATGACCCCTAATATTATGTATGAGATAAATTATGTAAGAGTGTTGAGTAGCACGACTGAAGGGACGTTCTCGATAGCCTCTATGTACAAATATCTCGATGCAACTAATTGTATGGAGGTTCCCAACATCAATTCAGATTTGAAAGTCCTTTGGAAAATAAAGCTCCGGAGCGTATTCTATATTTTCTGTGGAAAATGTGCCTTAATGGGCTTCCTACGAATCATGTACTTGAGAAGTTGAGATTAAGGGACGCTTATTGTGATGTCTGCGGGAGACATGAGGAAACTATTATACATGTTTTGCGCTGCTACAGTTTATCCAGATTTATATGGCCTCAACTTGTTAGCAATAATAACAAGCACATATTCTTTCAATTAGATTTTGAAACTTGGCTCCATATTAATTTTAACAAGAATTTGAATCCTAGGTATAAGGATTGGAAGGCAATTTGGGTGGTTACTATTTGATAAAGCAGATTCAGTAGCTTGGCAACCAGTTTGAAGAGATTTGTGTGGATTATATATATATATATATATATATATATATATATATATATATATATATATATATATATATATAGAGAGAGAGAGAGAGAGAGAGAATGTAATTAGAGTGCTGATTTGCTGGCTAAGCGGGGTCGTCAAGGGTGTAGTGAATTTTTTAAGAATAGTCCTAGGTGGTTGCTCCCTCTGATTCAAGGAGATTGTGCTGGTGTTTTTGATAGGCAGTGTTATTAGTTGTCCGTGTTTTAGGCTTTTTGCCCTCTCCTTTTACAACAAAAATAATAATAACATGACAAAGAGAGAGTAATAGATATTAAAAAAATTATAAAATATATAATAAAAAATATTTTTATATAAAATGATTTATGATTTGAAGTAGAAAGTGTGTTTTTAGTAAAAATTCGATTGTATAATTTTATATAATATTTTATGTCATAATTTATTGCCAATATTTGAATTACTGAAACAAAATAGAAAACTTAAAGAAATATAATCAAATCTTTTTGTTAACAAATAAAAAATAAAATCTTTATTGAGCACACGTTGAAGTCTACCTCAGCTTAATGCAATTAATTTGCAAAAAATACATGTTAATTTGATCCCAAAAGACTTATTCATGCTACCTCATAAAAATATATTATTGTATTTGGAAGTTGGCATCGTTTAAGTTTAGGATTGGGGTACTAGAGAAATTGATCAAAATAAAGAAAAAGTAGAAAAAGAAAATAAAAAAGTTAAAAATGACTTCTTCAAAATAAAATGATGAAAACGACCAACAAATTGAATCTTTTAGAGTACCGATTGACCAGAAAATGGGTGATATGAAGGGGATCAGGTAACATAAGGAGAACTAGGTACCTAACTCCAAATATTTAAGCCTATTATTCTAAAATATCATACCCTGACATAAGCCACGTTACAATCGTAAAAAGACCTCAAAAGTATGTGTTTAAATATGACTTTAATTGACTTGGTTCAAAATTTTACAAACTCAATATTAAATACTTGTGTTCGTTGATTGTGTGATTATCTTATCAAATTGAGTGAATAAATGTGGGATGGGAGACATGTTGAGTACTTGCGTGTTTAGAAGAACTTTTCCAAGTTATTTGAATTGAAGTAGGGAACGAACATGTGATCAGATGACAAAGGTGATGTGATTGGTAAGGTAAGGATTTTGATTCTGATGAGATATTCAGTGTGCAGATAGGTTACTTTAGGACAAGAAATAGAGTAAGATTGAGATTATGATGACACTCGGTCATTATGTAATATTTGCAAGAAATTTCAGATAAATTGCTGAAGTAATGAGTAAAAGCTAAGCTAAAATGTGAAAGAAGTGGGCAAAAATAATCAAGAGGAAGAAAGATGAGACTTAGTGAAAAATTGAAGAAAAGGGAATTAAAAAAAAGTGAATTTGCCTTGGTTTTTCTCACAGTTGCGATACTGACATCGTGGGCGCAATAATGTCACATCGAGGTCGCGATGGATATTAACGCGGTCGCAATGCAGTGAGATCCTAGCACGCTCTTTGCAACTTTAAAAAGAGATTTTGGCTACTTTTTTTACAGGTTCCAAATTTGATATATAAAGTGACGACCAAGAGGCTTGGAGCATGAATTTGGAGAGCATTGAAGCCATTGTTGATTTCAATAAATACTTCTTATCAACTCATGTTAATTGTTAATTGCACTATGAGTAACTAAGATATTCTAGATCAGATCTTTTGTGATGAACCTGATTATGCTTTGTTGGATCATTTGATTGTTTGATATTATTTGAATTTCTTTATGTTATAATCATTATTTAATTGTTCTTGTACTTAATACTTTGTGTGTGTCGACGAGCGTACAAACTATTATCAGATGAGTATGGATTATTGATCGTAAGTCTACCGATCTGAATTAGGACAATTATTCAACTTAGTAATTAAATAGGAATATGAAATTATAAGTTGTGACTTTTGCATTAACAAACTCAGAAACACGTAGTTTAACTTTGGATTGGCCTAAGGAATTAGGGACTTATTGTGTAAATTACTGAGTTATAAACCAAGTAATTGGGTACAGTGGTCTTGTTAATTTGCTGTGAGATTAAAGAATAATTGTTTAAGTATTGAGTGCACACAACCTAAGAGGGGGTGAATTAGGTGTAATGATATTTTTAGAGATTTTAAGCATTTTTCTAGTTTCTTGTCATTTTTCAGAATTATGAATAGATGAATGAATAAGAAACAAGAAAATAAAGAGCGGAAAAGTAAATAAACAGAATGATGTATACTGGTTCCCATAATCAACCAATAGTACATCTAGTCCCCTCACACCCCGTGAGAGATTTTCACTATTGTTAGATCTTTGTACAAGCCTTCACTACTACGAAAAACCCATTTAACAATGGTTGGGAAAGATATATATAATGACGCGTGCACAAGCGTTGTTATGTATAATGTAGTTGTATATATGATACTTACAATCACGGCCCAGTAAGCGTTGTAATAAACTGGAAAGTGTGCTACATATAATCACTGTTATTTTAAATAACCATTGTTGTATGTCTTTTAATAAAATAAAAAAATGCAGCATTAGAACTACCTATAATCACGGTTATTTTAAATAATTGTTGTTGTATGTATTTTAATAAAATAAAATAAAAATTGCAGCATTAGTGTAATACCCCGTAAATTATTTCACTCTGGATAATATTGGTATGATCAACTGGACTCCGGTTTACTCTGAGAATGTATTTGATAAAATAATTAGAGTAAACTGACGAGCTCAGAGCAGACCAAATTAATATTATCTGACTCTGAGGTTTTAATTGTGGGAGCTTTAGAGATTACTTAGACAATTAGTAGTGTTTCTAATTGATGATATTTTCTATATCATTTCGTTTCCTCTCATTTCTAAACATAGCCAATTTTGAGAAGAAAAGGAAAGGAAGGAAAAGGAAGAGAAAAGAGGAAAAAAAAGTCCAAGAGTTCAAGATCATCAACCATCATTCAATCTTCATCAAATCATCTCCCAATCTTCTTCATCATCATCTATTCCAGGTGGGTTCTAGATAGATGCTCTAGATGTAGAATTCCATGTGTTTTAGAGTTAGGTTGGAATTGTGAGAAAATGAGAAATTGTGTTAAAATTATGAATTTAACAGATGAAATGCAATATAATTGTTGTTAAATGCTTATTGTTATGATCATACTATGTTTTGATGGTTATAATAAGGGTTGGAGGTGTTTTGATTGGAAAATTATTGATTTTGGGTTGAAGAACAGCGCTGTTGAGAAGTGGGATTTTCCAGGCTTCGCCTAGCGAACCTGGGGCGATTCGTAGCGAACAGATTTTCAAGGGTTTTCCTAGCAAACCCGTCAGCAAAGGTCAGCGAATGTTCGCCAACGACGTTCGCCTAGCGAACTTTGTGCCTTTTCAGTGTTGTTTGGTTCTGCCTTGCTTCGCTGAGTTGTTCGCGAAGCGAAGGGCGAGGCGAATGTTCGCCAGGGAGTTCGCGAAGCGATGTTTATGTCTGTTTTTGTTCTGTTTGTTCATTCGCCAGGGGCTTCGCCTAGTGAAGGCTGGAGCGAATGCTCGCTGGGTGGTTCGCCTAGCGAACATGTTAGGTTATGCAGTTTTGTTTCTTTCCTAACTTTTGATCGGCTTATCCTATTTGAGTGTTTTTTATATCAATAGAAACCTGTGGAAATAATTTTTATGAGGACAATAAAAGATACTGATTTTGATGCCTGATTAAATAAATCAGAGAGAACCGTGAATTTGTGTAATATGTGATATGTTGAATTATGTGTTTTCGCTATGTGATGGATGATTAAATGCCTATGCTCTTATTGTTAAACATGTTTGAATATGTATGCATGTTAAAATATGAAATAGGTTGAGTGAGGAATATTACCGTAAACGATTGTCGGATAGTGTGGAATGACATTGTGACAACGCTCGTGCAAGAGAGGCCGAGGCGTGTGTCTAGTAATCATAACCGGTTTATCTTGCGGTGTAGTTTCATGAGACTCGAGCACCTCCTCTGAAACGTATGCACAATTACTTGGTAGGTTTGATTCCCTACGTGTAGTACTATTAAAGCCTATATGGTAAAGAGACTTGTGATGATTAACAGGCCATGAGAAGTGACGGTTCACGGTTAAAAGGCCGATGATCCCGAATCCATTTCGTATGCCAAGTAACTACAAGGATCCATGACTCGGGTCATCTTCTAGACGTAGAAGCGGACGGGAAAAGGGGATGCCTTGGTATGGTTATTGATTAGAGAGATTCTTGAGTTACCAGGCTCAGGTCTTATCTTTTTATTAGTGTGAGTTAACAGGCTCACGAGTGTGAATCCAGTTATGGCGTGTGTGTACTCAAAGTCATTTCCCTTCCCTTTTGACTTGAGTTAGGCTTGTTAGAACCTTGTAAAGCCGAGAGGACTATAAGATAGCGAACTCACTGAGATTTGATGTATCTCACCCCACGTTGTTGTTTACATCACAGGTACTACAGGTTCGGCGAAGGGTAAGGACAAAGTAGGTTGACTTTTCCTTACGGATCGTGGCTTTTGTGTAGCAAGGCTTCCGTTGTGGAGATTTTGAGATCATTAGTGATCTAGTTCTTAGTTTATCTTTTTGAACATCTTGTATATATAACATGCCATAATTGTGGTATTAGATTTTTTGGGCATTTATATGTACACTGTGTTACTAGGAACTTGTATATTTCAGTACCAAACGTATTATTCATATATGATATATGCTTTGATGTATGTATTTATGTATGGGCGTTACAGTTGGTATCAGAGCAGGTCGTATCCTCGACCTAGCCATGAAATAGTATAAGTATTTTCTTTCTGTTTCATATGTGTTGTGTCGCCATTGGTCTTACGTGTTATATTTATGGTATTGAGCCTGTTCAACTTAATCCTATCTGTATGACATTTAGGAACATGGCCGACCGACGCAGAAACAACTAGGGTAGACCGAGAACCACTTCAGCCGGGACCAATCCACCAGTTGACGGGGAGAATTCCCCTTTGTATTAATTTATGCAACAGATGCAGCAACAACAGAATCAGTTTGTGCAACAAATGGTACAGCAAATGGCTGGTGGCATGCATCCTCCAGTGGTTGTTCCTGAAGATGCAGGGGGTACCTTTAGGGATTTCATTCGCATGAATCCTCCGGAGTTTCAGGGAGGATTAGATCTGGTAAAGGCGCATGAATGGATATTCGGTATGGAGCGCATTTTCTTAATAGTTCAGTGCAGTGAGGAAAACAAGGTGGTCTTTGCTTCTCACTTGTTAAAGGGTCCTGCCATGAGGTGGTGAGAGAGTGCTTCAGCCTTAATGACAATTCAAGAGGTACCGAAGGTATGAGAACAGTTTAAGATAACTTTTATGGAGAAGTATTTTCCAAGTTCCTTAAGGTCTCAAAAAGAATTCGAGTTTCAACAGTTGAGACAAGGCAACTTGACTGTGGCTTCTTATGCGGAGAAATTTGAGTCTATGGCTGCTTATTCTAGGCAAGCCATGTATGCTCCAGATGAGAGGTGGAAGATTGACCAGTTCCTGTTTGGTTTGAGGGCTGAAATTTCGCATAGTGTATCTCAGAGGGAATTCACTAGCTATGCTGAATTGTTACGACAGTGTTATGTGGCGGAACATAGTTTGAAGAAGGTACAAGCGGAATGATAATTGAGTAGGCTGAATCAAAGTGACCTGGGGAGATCGAATCAACAATTTAGACCAAGGCAACAATCTTTCAAAGGGAAGCAAGTTCAGAGTTCTAGGACAAGTACACCTCCGGTATGCCGTACTTGTGGTAAGAATCATCATGGTAGGTGCGGTTTAGAGGGAATAAGGTGTTATCAGTGTAACAAGGTGGGACATGTATCGAGGAATTATCCTCAAAATAGGAATCAAATGCAAGAGAAGAATGTCGGCCGAGTATATACGTTGGATGCAAGGAAAGCAAAGGGTGATAACTCTTTAATTGCTGGTACGTGTTTGGTTAATGGAAATCCTTGCTTTGTTTTGTTTGATTGTGGAGCAACACATTCCTTTATATCGGTGCAATGTACGAAGCGACTGGGGTTGCAAGCTATTCCACTGTCTCCACCCATGGTGGTTACTACTGCCATGGATGAGATTGTTGAAACACCGTTAATGTGTGAAAATTGCATCCTATCGGTGAATGAAAGAGTTTTCCAAATTAATCTTATTTTTTTGCCGCTTAAGAAAGTGGATGTTGTTCTGGAAATGGGTTGGCTTTCTGCTAATTTGGTTTTTATCGGTTGTGAAGAGAAGTTAATTATTATTCCGTCTGAGGAGGCTACTCCGAAGAATGTGTTGACTACTATTCTAGAAGGTACGGTGGGAATGATTAATTTCTTGTTTGAGAATGAAAAGTCTGTTCTTATGGTTCTCACTAAGGAAGAGACCAACGACTTTCAGGTTCTGAGTATTCCCGTAGTTTGCGAGTTTCCGGAAGTTTTCCCCGAGGATATCACTTCTCTTCCTCCAGAGAGGGAAGTGGAATTCTCTATTGACCTGGTACCGGGAATGGCTCCAATATCCGTTTCTCCGTATCGGATGGCACCACTCAAGTTACGAGAATTAAAGGATCAATTGGAAGAATTGATGGCTAAGCATTTTGTTAGACCCAGTGTTTCGCCCTAGGGAGCTCCAGTGTTATTGGTAAAGAAAAAGGATGGTGGAATGCGGTTGTGTATTGATTACCGTCAGTTGAATAAGGTCACCATCAAGAAAAAATACCCATTACCAAGGATAGACGATCTGTTAGATCAATTGAAAAGAGCCTGTGTGTTCTCGAAGATTGATTTATGGTCGGGTTATCATCAGATTCGGGTGAAGAGTTCGGATGCCCCAAAAACTGCGTTTAGGACTCGTTATGGTCATTACGAATTCCTCGTGATGCCTTTCGGTGTGATTAATGCTCCGGCAGTTTTCATGGATTATATGAACCGGATATTTCAACCTTACTTGGACCAATTTGTGGTGATCTTTATTGATGGCATTATTATCTATTCTCGTGATCCTCAAGAGCATGGAGAACACCTGAGAATCATTTTATCCGTCTTGCAAGAGAGACAACTTTTTGCCAAGTTAAGCAAGTGTGAATTCTGGATGTCGGAGGTAAATTTTCTTGGTCACGTCATATCTCAAGGAGGTGTGGCGGTGGATCCATCAAAAGTTGAGGCGGTGATTAATTGGGAGAGACCGAAGGACGTTGCCGAAGTTAGAAGTTTCTTGGGGTTGGCAGGTTATTATAGAAGGTTTATTAAAGGCTTTTCCCAACTGGCTTTACCAATGACGAGACTTACTCGGAAGGATTGTTCGTATGAATGGAATTCGGCTTGTGAGAGAAGTTTTATGAATTTGAAGAAGAGATTGACTACCGCTCCTGTTTTGATTATTCCTGGTCCTAGCAAGTCGTATGAGGTGTACTGTGATGCATCGAAGAAGGGTTTAGGAGGCGTGTTGATGCAAGATGGACATGTAGTAGCTTATGCTTCTCGACAGTTGAAAGTCCATGAAGAGAATTATCCGACGCACGATCTGGAATTGGCGTCCATTGTGTTTACTTTGAAAGTGTGGCGTCATTACTTGTATGGTGTACATTTTGAGATGTTTAGTGACCACAAGAGCTTAAAGTACCTTTTTTATCAGAAGGAGTTGAACATGCGTCAAAGGAGGTGGATGGAGTATTTGAAGGATTATGATTTGGAACTAAAATACCATCCGAGTAAAGCGAATAAAGTAGCGGATGCACTGAGTAGGAAAGTGTTGCATAGTGCTGAATTGATGATGTTAGAGTATGCCTTAATGGAAAGGTTTAAAGATCTAAATCTTCAATTTAATTGGACTCCAGATGGTGTGATGATGGGGAATTTGAATGTCACCTCTACTCTTAGGGAGGAAATCCAACAAGGACAAGAGTTGGATGAGAGGTTACAAGAAATGTTGACTCAACCGGGTTTTGTACGAACTACCGACGGAATCATTGTTTTTGACCAAAGAATTTGTGTTCCGGATGATACGGTGTTGAAAAGAAGGATTTTGGAAGAAGCACATAAGGGTACTTTTACCATTCATCCTGGCTCTTCGAAAATGTATCATGATTTAAAGAGGGACTATTGGTGGTCCGAAATGAAAAGGGATGTTGCGGTGTACGTGTCGGAATGTGCGGTA
Source organism: Lathyrus tuberosus (assembly GCA_022829125.1). Classification (NCBI taxonomy): domain Eukaryota; kingdom Viridiplantae; phylum Streptophyta; class Magnoliopsida; order Fabales; family Fabaceae; genus Lathyrus; species Lathyrus tuberosus. The sequence continues at coordinate 2,408,485 of JALAZF010000680.1, forward strand.
TGCCAACAAGTGAAGATTAAACACCAAAGGCCGGGTGGCTTGTTGCAACCTTTAGAGATTCCGGTGTGGAAATGGGACAGTATTTTGATGGACTTCGCGGTGGGATTACCCCGTGCGCAAGGTGGTTATGATTCGATTTGGGTAGTGGTAGATTGGTTGACGAAATCTGCTCATTTCTTGGCTGTAAAGACTACTTATAAGGCGAGTCATCTCGCGAGATTATTCATTTCGGAAATTGTGAGATTACATGGTATTCCTTCCAGTATTGTTTTGGATAGAGATCAAAAGTTTACTTCTAGATTTTGGAGAGCTTTTCAACAAGCTATGGGGACGAAGTTGTGTTTGAGCACGTCGAATCATCCGCAAACGGATGGTCAGACGGAACAGACAATACAAACCATGGAAGATATGTTAAGAGCTTGTGTGTTGGAAAGTGGCAGAAATTGGATAGAACTATTGCCATTGATTGAATTCTCTTATAACAACAGTTATCATGTAAGTATTGGTATGGCTCCTTATGAGGCATTGTATGGGAGGAAGTGTAGAACACCATTGTGTTGGGCGGAGGTTGGCGAAGATAGGATTTTGGGACCCGAGATTATTCACGAAACTACGGAAAAGATTAAAATGATTCATGAAAAGGTTAAACAAGCCCAAGATCGCCAAAAGAGCTGTGCAGACAACCGGCGGAGACTTTTGGAATTTGATGAGGGTGATCATGTATTTTTGAAGGTTACTCCGAGATTGAGATTGAAAGGACCATTTAAATCGCGGAAGTTATGTCCAAGATACGTGGGACCGAATCAGATCCTAGAGAGAGTTGGTGAAGTAGCTTACAGATTAGCCTTACCACCATCTCTGTCTGAGATGCACGATGTTTTTCATGTATCTCAGCTTCAGAAGTTTGTTCCAGACCCTCTTCGGCCAATTCTACCCGATACTATTGAGATAGAAGCAGATTTAACGTTTGAGCCTCGACCGAGTCGTATCACGGGAAGAGAAACTAAGGTGTTAAGGAATAAGGAGACTCCTCTGGTCAAAGTTCAGTGGGATGAGACGCATCCGGGAGATGCAACATGGGAACTTGAATCAGAGATGCGAGACGCGTATCCTCATCTTTTCAGGTAATTATTTTAAATTCATGGGCAAATTTCTATTTAAAGGGGCGGGGGGGAGGATGTAATACCCCGTAAATTATTTCACTCTGGATAATATTGATATGATCAACTGGACTCCGGTTTACTCTGAGAATGTATTTGATAAAATAATTAGAGTAAACTGACGAGCTCAGAGCAGACCAAATTAATATTATCTGACTCTGAGGTTTTAATTGTGGGAGCTTTAGAGATTACTTGGACAATTAGTAGTGTTTCTAATTGATGATATTTTCTATATCATTTCTTTTCCTCTCATTTCTAAACATAGCCAATTTTGAGAAGAAAAGGAAAGGAAGGAAAAGGAAGAGAAAAGAGGAAAAAAAAGTCCAAGAGTTCAAGATCATCAACCATCATTCAATCTTCATCAAATCATCTCCCAATCTTCTTCATCATCATCTATTCCATGTGGGTTCTAGATTGATACTCTAGATGTAGAATTCCATGTGTTTTAGAGTTTGGTTGGAATTGTGAGAAAATGAGAAATTGTGTTAAAATTATGAATTTAACGGATGAAATGCAATATAATTGTTGTTAAATGCTTGTTGTTATGATCATACTATGTTTTGATGATTATAATAAGGTTTGGAGGTGTTTTGATTGGAAAATTATTGATTTTGGGTTGAAGAACAGCGCTGTTGAGAAGTGGGATTTTCCAGGCTTCGCCTAGCGAACCTGGGGCGAGTCGTAGCGAACAGATTTTTGAGTGTTCGGCTAGCGAACCCGTCAGCGAAGGTCAGCGAATGTTCGCTAACGACGTTCGCCTAGCGAACTTTGTGCCTTTTCAGTGCTGTTTGGTTCTGCCTTGCTTCGCTGAGTTGTTCGCGAAGCGAAGGGCGAGGCGAATGTTCTCCAGGGAGTTCGCGAAGCGAACTTGATGTCTGTTTTTGTTCTGTTTGTTCATTCGCCAGGGGCTTCGCCTAGCGAAGGCTGGAGTGAATGCTCGCTGGGTGGTTCGCCTAGCGAACATGTTAGGTTATGCAGTTTTGTTTCTTTCCTAACTTTTGATCCGCTTATCCTATTTGAGTGTTTTTGATATCAATAGAAAGCCGTGGAAATAATCTTTATGAGGATAGTAAAAGATACTGATTTTGATGCCCGATTAAATAAATCGGAGAGAACCGTGAATTTGTGTAATATGTGATATGTTGAATTATGTGTTTTCGCTATGCGATGGATGATTAATTGCCTATGCTCTTATTGTTAAACATGTTTGAATATGTATGCATGTTAAAATATGAAATAGGTAGAGTGAGGAATATTATCGTAAACGATTGTCGGATAGTGTGGAATGAAATTGTGACAACGCTCGTGCAAGAGAGGCCGAGGCGTGTGTCTAGTAATCATAACCGGTTTATCTTGTAGTGTAGTTTCATGAGACTCGAGCACCTCCTCTGAAACGTATGCACAATTACTTGGTAGGTTTGATTCCCTACGTGTAGTACGATTGGAGCCTATATGGTAAAGAGACTTGTGATGGTTAACAGGCCATGAGAAGTGACGGTTCACAGTTAACAGGCCGATGATCCCGAATCCAATTCGTATGCCAAGTAACTACAAGGATTCATGACTCGGGTCGTCTTCTAGACGTAGAAGCAGACGGGAAAAGGGGATGCCTTGGTATGGTTATTGATTAGTGGGATTCTTGATTTAACAGGCTCAGGTCTTATCTTTGTATTAGTGTGAGTTAACAAGCTCACGAGTGTGAATCCAGTTATGGCGTGTGTGTACTCAAAGTCATTTCCCTTCCCTTTTGACTTGAGTTAGGCTTGTTAGAACCTTGTAAATCTGAGAGGACTATAAGATAGCGAACTCACTGAGGTTTGATGTATCTCACCCCACGTTGTTGTTTACATCACAGGTACTACAGGTTCGGCGAAGGGTAAGGACAAAGTAGGTTGACTTTTCCTTACGGATCTTGGCTTTTGTGTAGCAAGGCTTCCGTTGTGGAGATTTTGAGATCATTAGTGATCTAGTTCTTAGTTTATCTTTTTGAACATCTTGTATATATAACATGCCATAGTTGTGGTATTAGATTTTTTGGGCATTTATATGTACACTGTGTTACTAGGAACTTGTATATTTCAGTACCAAACGTATTATTCATATATGATATATGCTTTGATGTATGTATTTATGTATGGGCGTTACCATTAGAACAAGAACAACAACAAGAACAACAAGAACATCAAGAACATCAAGAACAACAACAAGAACAACAATAATAATAAGAACAACAATAAAATCAACAACAACAACAACAACAACAACAATAATAATAATAATAATAATAATAATAATAATAACAACAACAAGAACAACAATAATAAAAAAGAACAACAAGAACAACAATAATTAAAAAAGAACACCAACAAATAACATTGCTAACTTGAATCCATAGTTTCCTTGTGTCATTCAAGTTGTAGAAGAGATGATGGAGTTCTGAAATTTGTTCTGAAATTTCGTTTAGTGGAGAAATAGAGTATCGTAAATGAAAGATGATGTTTGGAGGTAGAAGATGTAGTTCGTCTAAGTTTTAGATTTCACGCGGATCACTAATAGGAGTGTCTTGGTCATTGATAATCACTAAATGGATGGCCAATATTTGTTTAAGGATGGTGAATAAACTCAATAAGCGCGCCACCTATAATGTTGGTAATGGGACTTGAAAAAATAAGTAAAAAACCAAAAATGTTGGTGCTGGGACTTGAACCCATGACCAGACGCTACCTATGATCACAGTTTTTTAAATACCCGTGGTGAAAGGTCTGTTAGCATTTTGAAAAAATAGGAAAGAAGTAACATGATTATAATAAATTTAGAAAAATACAAAAACACAAATTTAATCTAATTAAGTAAAATAAGAATTTTGAGATTTTTTTTTTGGAATTTTGAGACTATGAAAACAGTAAAAAAAAATAATTAAAAATAGAAAAAGATGAATTTGGAATTTTTCTGCTCACAATGTACGAAACAGATTTCAAAAAGGAGACGATTTTCCCTAAAACTGGGTTTTTCGACCAGCAAGATCTAAAACTAAACTATAGGCTATAATCACGGTTTTTAAAATACCCATGGTGAAAGGCTGTTAGTATTTTGAAAAAATAAGTAATAAACCATAAATGATGGTGCTAGGACTTGAACCCATGACCAAACGCTACCTATAATCACGGTTTTTTTAAATAATTGTGGTGAAAGACCTCACATTTCACCACAGTTGGAATTTTAATCGTGATTAAAAGCATTTTAATAAGATTAAAAAAATACGTGCATCCAGTTTGCACTATTACAACGGTGTATATGAATCCGTTGTAAGTCTGTCATTATTGTTTGCGCATTTTGTAGTAGTGCTCACGCCAAGTCTTCTCCTACAATCTTCTAACAACAACAAAGAAACAAATCGTTTCCTTTATTTTCAACAACACCAACAATTATGGTAGACTTCGAATCAACCCAATTCAAATGGCCTTTCTCCAATAACCACCAACACTATGATGAATATCACATATACTTAGAAAGCACACCACATTCTATTTACAAGTAAATTTCACCACACACTTGATGATCAAGTTACAACAAAATGATACTTTTGAATAAAATATAATTTTTGGACAATTTCCAAGAATAAATAATTCTTTTTCCTGTAAAATATACAATTCAACAATATATATATATATATATAAGCCTTAAGTGCTCAGAATATATTGTGAAACTTTTTGAGTGATTTTAAAGTTATGCACAAAGTTTCAACATTTTTGAAAAATAATGAACACTTAGAAAATTATTTGAACTGATGTGAAAAATTAATAATGAAAGAGGTAATTTGAAAACTAATGTATTTTTCCTTAAATACATCATAAGAAATCTGTATGAATTGATGCAAAAGTTTGAGACATTTTCATGAAGGTTTGCAATAGTTTAGAATGACAATGGTTCATGAAAAAGACATAATTTTGAATTTTGTAGGTTAGATGGATACTTGACTTAATAAGTACTGGACGAATTTTGAATTTAAAACAATATTTCAAATTTCAAACAACAACAGGTTTTGTTAAATCAGTTAACCATTTCTGACTTAAAAAATGAAATGGACCTGACTTAAAAAATGCAGACAACTTTTTTAAAATTCAGCTTTTTATGCATTTGCTTCAAATATTTTTATGCATGATAATTTGAGAACTTTAGATATGAAGATGAGTATTATTTTTTGAAGATAAATAATTTATACATAATGAATTGCAATTGAGTACCTTAGCATCAAGATCAATTTCCTTTACTTCCAAAATATCCATAAGCTTATCCATTATTGATTCCAAACTTTTTCTTCTTTGATAAGTTTTTGTCTTCATCAAAACTAAACTCAGATAGATGATGAACATCTTCTTCATCAATTGCAATTCATTTGATACACAATTCATCAACATGTATAATTAGGGGATTCGATGAAAATATCTAATCCCCTTTCCTAATCGACTTTTACTCTGTTAATTTTCTCGTTCTTGTTTTTGTAACAAATCACCATCAACCCCCCCCCCCCCCCATTATTTCTTTTGAATCGCGTTGTTACCTTGTTAAATTTACAATCCCTATGGAGATGAATTATTTTATTACTTCGACAAGACTCGTACACTTGGTATTTTGGTCCATCACATGCCCAACGAGAGGTCTATTTCAAAATTTTGGGAAACATGAACAGACACAAATTTAAGCTTCCCCACTCATTTCACCTCTATCATTTGCTAAAAACCACAGCACATACAAGAGAACACCATTTAAGGTCAAAATCTTCACCAATTCAAACTTCAATATGAAATTCTGGCCTATGCAGACAGCAGATGTCCTAACACATGTCAAGACATTGTGCTACATAATCTATTAAACTTGGAGGCGCAACAGCAGACTGGTACCTTGAATATTAGAACTGCACCCTCACAGATGTCACGACATCTGATCCAACATGTCAGTCAAGAACATTAACAAAGCTGTAAATTGTAGAATGTTAAATAAGACAATAATTGTTAACCCAGTTCGGTGCAATTCACCTACATCTGGGGGATACCAATCCAAGATGAAGACTTCATTATCTGTAGAACTGTTACAAAGCTAAACTCCCCAGTTTACAACTTCATACCTAACATCTACCAATGAACATCTTTATCAAGGCTAAACTCTACCGTTTACAACCTTGACATTACAGAGATTTCTTCACAAATTATGATTACAGTCTGCAAGAGAAAAATAAATTCTCCCAGACTCAATCAATGATTCTTAAGTATCCAATAAGAACCATTTAAGTATGCATTGCCAAGTTTCCCACAACTTGCAACAATACTCTAATGTCAAGACATCCTCCTTGACATCTCAGTTTGCTTGACACGCAAATGCAAACTGGAATTTCCACTGCCTCCTCGCATTAATTCATCTTAGACCAAGGGGCCTCTCCCCCTGACTAAGGTAACTGGTGCTCTTCCACTAAACACCCAAGCTAATGATTAGAAAACATAAGACGCATCTTCATGTCTTCAAGAGTGCACCCTCTATTTAACACACCTGCTGAACGCAACCATCAACTCTTTATTGTTCCCTCTGACAAGAAACAATAATCACTCACACATGATCAAAGTCATGCATCCCGTGAGGACGTGTATACAAACCATAACAAACTCTTGGCTTGAGATCAAACTCCCATTGATCCCCCTTATTCCATAACCATCTTATACACCTCACGAACTCCTCTTGAATTCTCATGTATAGATATCCCATTGCTTGAGGCACAAACCAATTGAATCAGAATGCTTCCCATTCCTTAAAGAGACGTGCAGGGTCCCTTAGTTTGTTATCACGATGTCAGCTATCGTATGCATGCTCCAGAACTTCACAGCTGCTAAACTGATCCACTACTAGCATGACTTGGTCCAAGGGATCCAATGTCGTATGCAAGATTTTCCACTGACCTCACCAGGCCAGCATTAGAGATAAACACCCCACAATCCAAGATAGTCATTCCTTATCATTCTCCCGTATGATAACCTGGAATACTTCTGATTTATGGTGAATCTCCACTTCTGAACGCATTCTAGAAACAGACTTCCAAGCAATCAACACGTGATCCACTTCAGTCTTCACAGAACACTTACATCCTCCTTCCAAGGAACCCTTCTACTCTATCATTCTCCTGGATGATCATGTAGATACTTCTTGGACACGATGCATGTAACCGGTTCATCACAGAACCTGAAATCCTTCACCAAGGATATTTAACCCAAAGATGTTCTAACATCAGTTAGGACATCTTCCGCACATCATAGACACCACACACCATGGTTCTTGATATGCTCCACTACTGGACTTACTATCGACATAGTAATCCACACTGAAGATCTTCACACAACACTGAGCCACCAGCTTGAACAAAGAAGACTTCAGAAACCTAGAGAGAAATAAACTCTTAACCACCAAGAAGGTATGCTTCCATTCTCAACCTAGAACTTATGCCACAAGCTCCCAGAGAACCAGAACCTTCAAACAAATTCAACTAACTACTCTTATACACAAGAGCAATCAGTTTCAAGCATCCCGCTTAAACGCACATTGTGAAACCAATCAAATGCCACCTTTTGATTGACCCCACTTATCTTCAGAACTCCCACAAGATACCCTGATCTACTGATGAAATCAGATCTTCAAGTCACACAAACTACTTGCCCTATAGCAAGACATCTTGGATCCACCAAGCCTCTTAGTCATGTAACATCTTCTCATCCACAACTCACGTAAACTGCATGAGATAGACCTTTTTGAAGAATCCATCACTTCCATTCTCTGGTAGATCACCTTATCTTAAGCTGATGTGCCACATCACCAGCTGAGACTTCTGATGTTAAGTTAGATGTCAAAGCATTATGACATCCAACTGTTGAATTCAGCTCTTCCTTCTGCCACTTAGAAGAACCTCCTCCCTTTGCAGAAACAGATTTCCATGCTCTCATACACTTGATTCAACAATCAAGTTTGAGTAGACAACCTCCATCCTGCTTTGAAACTCCAAATACTTTAAATCTGCCACATCTGAATCTTCAGAAAATAAGTAGTCCAAGACTACCCCATAGCCATACCAAAGAATGACACTTCCCTTAGTAGAACCGTCAGTAGAAAGCCAGAGATAACTGCCACTTAGCCTAGACCTTCACAATCAGAGCAAACACTATGCTCCAATGCACCTAGATCAGAAATAAACTGATCCAAGCTGTAACCATCAAGATTATGCTGTCTTCATAGTCTTCCATCTCCATCTTCAACAGCATCACCATCTGGACAAGTCATTCACAATACTTTCCAGGAACAGATGCTAAGCCAATAATCCCAGGTCAACACCTAGGAGACTTGTGAGCGAATGTAGAACCCCTCCCATGATTCTCCAAGCCTCTGATGAAAAGATGTTAGAACATCTGACAGAACATCCTCAATCTTGACTTTCAAGGATAATCAACTAAATACTTGTGGATTCCACAAATAGCAATTGATCTTAAATTCTTGTACAATAACCCTTCTTCACTGCTGTAGCTGAGCTCCACCAGATCATGTCATGAACACCTATAAAGCATTCAATCTTTTTGCAAGTATCTTCTTCAATAACAATGTTGAGATACCAAGGCTGCCACCCTTGACTCAAGTAACTAAGGCTTTCTCTGAACAAGTCTTATTTACCTCAATAAATCTTCAATCAGATTGGATCCACTCTTAGGGTCAAGAGAGATGAATCCTTCCTTGCTGTTTTTGAATGGTGAAAATAAATCACCTCCACGTTCTTTAGATTGTGTTTCAAGGAAACACCTAGTCAGAAGAGTAACTATTAGACTCCAGATACACGACATAGATGTCTTTATGAGTGGACTTGAGAGAATTCTCAAGTATCTTTGACAACCTAGCCAACCAAACATTTATCAAACTCCTAGAGCAAGAACCTGATAAACTTTCACTCAACTCCTCTCCTCTTCAACTGACTCCAAGCTGCACCAGGAAACCAAGCTTCCAAGTACCAAGTCATTATACCAGATATCTAACCACAACTTCCTTCATTCCATCGCTCCTGACTTTGGAATAAAAGAATGAAGATATCTTCAAATATAGAGGCCGACGATTGAGACCTTCCACCAACAGTCTTTAGTAAAAACTCCAGAATCCCATAATTCTAGAGCTCTTCCATCAGAAACACATGCTGCGGAACCACCAAGGAATAGATCCTGCTTGCCCTAATAAGATGTCAGAACATCTTATAAGGCACACCAACAAGAGAACTATCCACTTCTCCTATAGTTGTTGTAGAATCTCCTCAGCAACATGAACAATATCCGGGTTGTTCCCATTGATCCAGAACATCCATCTCATCCATTTGAGTATGTCTGAGTTGATTGATCTGATCTCCAAAACTCCTCCTTGTTTAAACGCCAAAAAGTATCTCCCATGGATCTCATCCAGAACCAGACATGATGCCTGCTCTGATACCAATTGACATTCTGGCATATGCACACAACAGATGTCCTAACACATATCAAGACATTGTGCTACATAATCTTTTAAACTTGGAGGCGCAACATCAGACTGATACCTTGAATATAAGAACTGCACCCTCACAGATGTCACGACATCTGATCCAACATGTCAGTCAAGAATATTAACAAAATTGTAAATTGCAGAATGTTAAATAAGATAGTAATTGTTAACCCAGTTCGGTGCAATTCACCTACATCTGGGGGGATACCAATCTAGGATGAAGACTTTATTATCTGTAGAACTGTTACAAAGCTAAACTCCCCCGTTTACAACTTTATACCTAACATCTACCTAATGAACATCTTTATCAAGGCTAAACTCAACCGTTTATAACCTTGATATGAGATACCCCACTCAAATCCTAATCACAACCTGTGATATCTCTGTCTTCTGCCAATTCAGAACTGTTGCGGTTTCTTGACCTTCAAGTTATCTTGGACTTGCTTCAAAGCTTCATCCAAGAACAATACAACAACCATTACCTACAGGTTTCTGGTTGTGTCCCTGTACGGTTGTACCTATGCCTTCCACCCTGCATCCCATAATACAGAGTAGAGACTTACAACTCCTAAGAGAGCCAGCAACTCTCAAACCCTAAACCCTTATTCAACACAAAGGAACTAGGTTACAAAGTTACAAGTGATAAAAAATGTACAGTACGTAAAACCCTAGGTCTACGTCTCCTTATATAGTCTTCTGTTGTCTTGGGCCTTCAATCTTTTCTTATGTGATTCCTTGATCCGCTCCTTAATTCTTGCAGCAGATTAAAACCTGCTAACTTACCAAGTTAGTCAGGATGTCGAGACATTTCCTTCGACATCTTTTTCTTCTGCAGATTCTTCAAGTTTATCATCAGAATGTTTTAGCAAAATTTAGTCAAACAACAGGTGCTTTCACAATCCATTATAGAGATTGATCATGTATGTTATTCTACTATACTTTCCTCAAACTTCTCATTTATTACGGACTTTGCTCAAACTTGCAATGAATAACTGAATTACTTAAATTTAGGGTAATTATATTGCTCCATAATGATACAATAGGATATGGTAGTTTAATTGTAAAAAAATTATAGAATTTTATGGCACCTCTAAGCTAGTAAGGATGACTAGGGGACATAGTAGTTTCCTGGAGGTGAGTGCTTGCCTGCGGCGGCAAGAGGCCTTGTTTGGTAGTGTTTATGGTAATGAGAGAGAGTCATCTCACTTAAGGTAAGAAGATTTGTGTTTATGTGTTATTAGGGGTAATTTATGATTTGTCCTCTCAACCCTAAGGTTGGGATATTTATAGAAGCACTTTGGGTCAAGGGTTTCCTTAGGAATGATAATCGCCCACTTAGTCAATGACAAACCATTGAATCCATATTTCATAGGGACATGTGGGTTAGACTGTTGACCCTGACTTCTCTCTGATCGAGGAACATCATTTCCCATATTACCCATGACAGGGCGAGTAGGGAGCACTCAGGGTGAGGTGGTCCCTAATGAAGGGTGACACGTTAGTGTTTCCCCCTTAAGGGAAATCGGAAATCCTCTCTCCTTCAATATATATTTTTACAAATATATCACTACATAGTCCCTCAAGCACAAGGTTTTTGATAAAGCTTGAAGTGCTTTAAACAACATAGCATTGGGGATATCAGTTCGACGAGATCCAAGTCCCCTAAGAAAGATGTTGAGCCCTATGGGTGGGACTTCCATCAAGCCCTCGTACAATAATTTAATTAAATTTTCTTGAGCCGGACTTTAGTCGCACCCCTTGGGCTAAACTTTATGTTAGATCCTGCCTAAGAATGGGGCATTTAGATAAGACAGTTTAATAGGACTCTTAGTCCCTAAGGAGATATTATATGTTGAGTCCAAACTGATGGGACTCAAAGTCCATTAGGCGAGACATTAAACCCCATGCGCAAGACTTCTATCAAGCCCTCAGACAATACTTAACTTAAAGTCCCTTCAGGCAGACTTCAATAGCACCCATTGTGTTAAACTTTAAGCTAGGTCCCGCCCAAGAAAGTTCTTAGTTACTCAAAATAATGCGTTGAGATAAGCCTGTTTGATGGGACTCTTGGTCCTTTAGGAGGGGTTATATATTGAGCCTTGACTGATGAGATTCCAAGTCCCTCAGGTAAAGCGTTGAGCCCCATGGGAGAGACTTATATCAAGCCCTTAGACATGACATTACTTAAAGTCTCTTGAGCCAAATTTCAGTCACACCTCTTGGGAAAAACTATGTGTTAGATCCCACCCGAAAAAAATCATATTGACTCAGTTGGGAAATTGATATAATCCTTTTTGGTGGGACTCTTAGTCCTTCAGGAGAGATTATATGTTGAGGCTTGATTGCTGAGACCAAAGTCCCTTAGGCGAGGCGTTAAGACCCAAGGGTGCGACTTTGATCAATCCCTCAGATAGGACTTTACTAAAAGTATCTTGAGCCAAAATTTAGTTTCACCCCTTGGACTAAACTTTAAGTTAGATCGCTTCCGAGAAAACTTCAACTTACTCTGTTGAGGCATTGAGATAATCCTATTTTATGGGACTTTTAGTCCCTCAACTGAGATTATATGTTGATCCTTAACTGATGAGACTCCAAGTCCCCCATGTGAGTGGTTGAACCCCATGGACGAGACTACTATCAAGCCATTAGACAAGACTTTACTTAAATTATTTTGAGTCAGACTTCAGTCGCACCCATTGGGCTAAACTTTAAGTTAGATCCATCCCACGAAATCTCCAAGTTACTTAGGAGGTGCATTGAGATAAGCATATTTGATAGGACTCTTAGTCCCTAAGGAGATATTATAAGTTAAGCCTTGACTAATGAGACCCCAAGTCCCTTAGGTGTGGTGTTTAGCCCCCTGGGGAAGGACTTCATATGGGGTGGTCCCCAGAGAATAGTTTGGTCATATTTTCCCTAAAATTCTCTCAAAATTCTTATTTCAAGAGGACACAAATGAGAAAATGGAATTTTTCCTTCATGAGTGTGAGTTTAAATACATTTCTAAGGAAAATCTTATAATGCCCTTGTTACTTAATCCATATTGCTAACTATACCGCTAGAGATTAATTAACCTCCTAATTCCATCATTTTCTACTAAGCTATCACTTACCAAGTACTAGTTTATTCATTAAGAAACTAGAACATGATTAAGAAATGGGGGTATTACTCTCTCTCTCTCTCTCTCTCTCTATGAAGAGTTTCCAGAATTGAATAGGAACAAAATGAATGGTTTCTCTTCACTTTTAGATTTGATACCCCTGGAAAAAGACTCATTTATCCCTCAATTTAATTCAAATGTCCACATTACCACTGGTGCCTCTATCTTACTAGAATGACCTTAAATTTAAATTTGTCCTCTAGTTTAGTAATTTACCTAAATATATGAGGATAAATTTCTCGCATTTTAGACTTCAACTCCCACATGGCGTCGCCTGGATGTGATTCTTCCCACATCACCTTTACAAGTGATATCTCTTTATTTCCTAACACCTTGATTGCGTAATCCACAACGTGGTTAGGTTGAGGTCGAAAACAAAGATCATCAGTAACTTTAACCAATTATAGGAGGATAAGTTAGTACGAATTCGAAAGAAATTTCCTAAGTTGATATATGTGGAATACGTTATGGAGTCTGAATTGTGGAAGTGGAAAAGCTAATTGGTAAGCCAATTCACCTACCCGACTTATGATCTGATACACATTAATGTATCTTAGACTTAACTTCCTTATACTAAACAATCTCTTTAATCATGGATTTAGTCTAGAATATATGATGTTCCTCTTTAAGCTCCAAAGGACTTCTATTTTGCCCCACATAACTTTTCTGATAGTTTTGGGCCTTCTTTATTTTTTCTTGAATCATCCTTGTTTTCTCGGTGGTTACTTGGATCATTTCCAGTTCAAGAACCCATTTATCACCAACTTATGTCAACCTAAAGGAATTCTACATTTTCTTCCATACAGAGCTCCACATGGCGTCATCCTGATGCTAGAATGATAGTTGTTGTGGTAGGAAAAGTCGATCAAGGTTAAGTGGTCCTTCCAATTTACTCCACTCTTAAGTTACATGCCCGCAACATATCTTCGACAGACGGGATGATTATTTTCATCTTTTCGTCTGATTGAGGATGATTTAATGTACTAAGGTTCAAATTATCCCCCATTGCATGACGAAAAGCCTTCCCCTTTCCAAAATTTCTATCTTTTTCCACTACACTACTCTGATTCAACTAGATGTAGAATTCTTCGGTGTCCATAAGCACTCTTGGTTTTCTTGTAGGATCTTATTAGAGGAGTCCATATTCATTCTACATGAACGAGTATTGCCTGAATTTGCCACAATAACTTTACCAACCACTTACTTAGTCTTACATGCTGACTCATACCATCATATCCTATCTAGCTGGTTGCGATTCCACGATTGTGAAAAGCCTGAACACATACCTAGTTGATGGAGATCCAATTACCATACATAAACTCTAACTCATGCATTTACGTGTTGGGACTCACTGATACAATATTGAATCAATAAAAGTCCTTAACCGAATAACTCATATAGTACTATCACGGTCACGACCAATTAGGTTTATCCCACAAGCATTGTATCGGAATTTGGTATATCATACTTCCATCCTACAGGAGCTAACCCATGCATGGTTCCCTACATCTGAACTGAGCCAGAAGTGAAATCCTCCCACGTAGCTCGTAGGTCATGTATTGCATTGGTAGTCTTTAACTGCCAAGTACGGCATGCGAATCATTGATTGCCCTACTCTTCTTTATGAGAGTTCTAGTTCGTGATTTATGAGTATACTATTAAGATTATACATTGAGATAAGGATCGTCATATATTCACACTTGGTTCAAAGGATAATTCGTGTATCCTATGTTAGTAGGGATATTGCGGCGTTGTATACTTTTGATACCACTCACATGGAGGTCCACATCTGAGGCCATATATACAAATGAATCATCCAAAGTCATACTGCGGTCTTCCACCCATATCCTACAGATACCACTCCTTATGTATATATCAAAACATAAGAGTACAACATGTCTAAGGTCCGCCTATACTGGATGTAAAAAATCAAACCTTACCCTGCGACATTTTAAAATAACTAAAAATAGATTGGTCTGGTCCCATGGATCAAGTATATGAAGAGAAATCCACTCCTTTCCCCAAGGGATAGAGAAATGACATTCTATGGATACACTACTTGGAATTCTTCCATTGATGGAATAGAAATATTTTTATTCCATATCCGTCCATGATAAGTGTTGAAATTGCTACAAATTTCTAGAATTTTCTTAACTATTATATGTATGAAAATAGTAGAAAAATCTAGAACTATAATGTTTGAAAATGATAGAAGAACCTAGAACTATCATGATATTAATCTATCATGAAATAACTAGAAAGAACTAAAATGATGTAGAAACACTCACTACCATTGAGAGGTTGGTGGCTTGAGCCTATAAATAGGCAATTGGTACTTTGTAAATGATCATCCAAGAAATCAATGACATAGCCTTCTTATAAACAATTTTCTAAAACTATCTTTTATCAACTATCAACTAACCAACTACAAACAGTGGCATCAGAGCTACGTTCGGTCATATATTGGGCGTAGTTATATTACCTACCTAACATTCTAAAATCCTCCAAACTACTACAAAAACTTCCTTTGTACTATAAACCCACTCTGAAATTTTTTTTTTCTAAACTATGGATAACACCACTCAATCATCATCTATTTCTGTCCCTATTTTCAATGGTGAAAATTATGATTTCTGGCATGTTAAAATGGAAACATTTTTTTCATCTCAAGATTTATGGGACATAGTAGAAGAAGGCTTCACCGTTCCCGCAGATACTTCAGCTCTTAATGCAACTCAAGAAAAAGAGGTGAAGAAAAACAAACAGAAAAATTCAAAGGCATTGTTCACCTTACAACAAGCGGTGACTGTGACGCCCCCAATCTATAACCCCAATTAAACATGCAATTAAAGCAGTAAAAGGAAATTCAAAATTTGGTCAGAGTATATTTAAAAACATGGCATAGACCAAGGGGTCACATCAATTTGAAACCAAACATACATCACCTGCCCATAAAGATATGCAACAGTGGGGTAGCAAATAACAGAGGAAACTTCGTTCCTTACACCCACATGTTCAAGTACAGAATAAAAGCGGAACATCTGTACTGAACCTCATATAAATATATATATATATCAACTAAAGAGTTTGTCATACATCAAGGTATACAGGTACAACCCAAAATATATATATACATAGTACTCAATAAACACAAACGGCTACCCTAGCTACCCGGTGTCACATATCAGAGCCGACCGACAAAAAGGGTGAAGACACAAAGCTTCATAAAAGACCTCCAGCAACTCTAATCTGCAATGCCTCATAGAGCATTATAAAATGAGCAGAAGGGTGAGAAAAACAACCATAATACAAATGCATATAATTATATATATCCACAGAAAAATACACATATTCAATAATCTCACCACAATTATCACATGCCAACACATAAGGCACATACATATTATATTCACATAATCACTTATTCACACATCAGCATATGTTTATACATACAAAACATATCATTCATAATTCAAGCATTTAACACGAATGCACATCAATTCACAAATGCTATCACAGCTCAATCACACCATGTCTCCATCCCCAATTGCATATTAATCATGCCCAATACATTTATCACAAATGCATATCACAATGTCTCACACATAATCACCAAATCATGATTTTCCACATATAACCAATGCAATCATAATTCATGCAGATGCAAAGAGACCGGCACAACGACTCTCTATGCAAATGCAAATGCGGTACCGACTCCAAGATTTCATATCTCATCACTAGTTCACTCAGGAACTCTGTTGGAACCATCGCTCGTTACATCACTGTAACTCCCCGTCGGGCCTACGATGTTCACCCACCGCTCACACCACCACAAAAGGTGCACAGGGTGTTTATGGATCGCTCACACCACCACAAAAGGGGCACACGACCCGATCGCTCACACCACCACACGAGGGGCACACGATCGTCTATAACAGTCGCTTTAAGTCCTCAGGCTATTCATACCTTTCATATTTTCGAGGCACACGATGTTATAGCTGATTCCCCACCGGAACCGCCGTCCCACAGGACGCTACAATGATGCATATCATGATGCTTGACATACAAGGACTCATGACAACCAATGCATCTTCACACATATATGCAGTTACAAACATGCATATATAACCATATACATCACATTACATTTATTTGCCTTTCGGCCACGATTCATCACCACACATGTCATCACAAGTATTTTCATCACACAACAGCACATAGCATAATACATATCAATTATGCACACTTACAACGACAAAAGTCAACAATCGACACTATTCACTTTTCCGTGACATAATTAAATCGGCTAACAAATTCCAACATCATAATCACAAAGTACAAGTCAATACCTTTCCAACGACACCAAGAATGTCAAAATCCGATAAACGGAACAAAAGTTACGGACGAAAACGAAAACGACATTTTCAAAATTCACATTTTTACCAATCTCCTGGCCATACGCATACTACCCAAGGCCATACGCGTATTGCGCAAATTTCTCGCCATGCCATACGCGTACTGCCCAACACCATACGCGTATCACCGTCTCTCATACGCGTAATGACCCAAACATAGGCCAATGTTACGCGTACTGCCGAGTCCCATACGCGTATGGACATGACCCATACGCGTATGACCTGCAGAAACCCAGAAAAATTCTGCAGAAACGAGTTCTGCGTTTTCCAACCAAAACACACCCAAATTCATCACCTTAATCCAGAAAATTACCAATTCGATTCACAACAAGACATACCTATCAAGTATCAACAACAAGGAACACAAAGACATCATTTCCAACACTATTAAATCGAATTTCCACACTTTCAACCAAAAATGGGTTTTGTCACATTTTTCATATAATCCAACACAACAACAAACAAACACATACATAATCATACACATGTATAAAATAATTGAATTTCACACCCTTACCCGATTAAATCGATTCCTAGAAGTTATTTTTCTTTGATTCCTAGCTTTTCCTCTTTTTCTCTCTTTTCTCTTCTTTCCCTTCTCTTTTCTTCTTCTCCTTTTCTTTCTCTTACTATTTTTCTTTCTTTTCTAATTCTCTCTATTTCTATTTCTTTCTCTTATTCTTTACTAACTTAATAAATAATTAGGGAAAAGACTAAAATACCCTTACTCTCAATTATCTCACAAACGATCCCAAAATGCGATAAAATATAATAACAATACCAAACAACATATTATCACACCAAAGTCATGAATAAAAATAATATAATACTCAAAATAATTAAATCGACTCGATTAAATAAAATGGTCAAAAATGGGGCATTACAACTCTCCCCCACTTGGAAATTTTCGTCCTCGAAAATATAACCGAGACGAACAACTCCGGACACGACCCTCGTATCCGACCAACAACATCAGGCCTACAAAAGGCACACCACAAATAACACAACTGACAAACCACCTTGTTAACAGCAGATACAACAACGACACGACAACGCCGACCACAACAACGACAAGATGCAAAACCCATACAATGCACTTGACGACTAACACACAACTCAAAGAATACACAAAACACAACTCACAGGTTCACTCTTGAACCAAAGCACAACAGGATCGTTACCATCTCCCTAGGTAACACTCCCCTAATCCCACATACAGGAATTAGCCACTTGCACTCGAACCAACACAATGGAAACGAGGCAACAACACAAACAAGAACACAAAGCTCCACGACACGACAAGGTCTCAACAACATCAACAAAACAAGAATACCAACCTCCTTGTCACATCAATGCTACGATTCGCCAATCGAAAATATAACCAAAATAGACATACATAGAAACTTCCGAATTAACTCCTCTGATACAACAATAACTTTTCCCCAAAGGATAATCCAAGCCCCATTCACAACTCATCACAATTCTAACCATTCTCGTTGTCTCTATTCCTTCAGACCAAACCAGTACTCAATATTCTTGTAATTGCCAAACACTTCGAATCTAGAATCATACAGATAATACTTCTAACATAATACAACTGCAAACAACTCCAATTTCCATAATAATACTGATCCTTTCATGAATCCTCGAATGTCGAAAAACATAAACCACGACTTACCCTCTTACATTAACACACCAACTATACTTATCAAGATGCATCTCAAACAATCGACCTCACCTTTGCAAGTCAACTGAAGTAACAAAAACACTAATCTTGGAAAAGCCTTCCATACCCTTCGATAATAACCAACAAAATCCAACAAGTTTCTAATCACCTTTAACTAACTTCGAAGCCTCTACTCAAACCATCACTACGCTTATCCAACATTCCAACAATTGTAATTCTAATCAAACTCAACCAATACCATACCCTTTACTTAATCCTGAAAGTAAACACTTATTCTCAATCGTCACCCTATACCACTGTCCGTACTCCACACACAATTCCTGCTCTTGACAATCCAAATTCCATCCTATTGCAACATTCAACCACAAAAAGGAACTCTCAAATATCACATCCACCCCTAAGGGTTCCCTCAAGGTTTCTGTAATCTCTATACCATCACAGAATTTCAAATCGTTTGCAATTCGTCACAATTCAAAACTTAAGCTATGCAAAACACAACCACAAGTTCCCATACTACTCACTTAGCAGCTATAGCCTCGACTATTCACTGTTGTCCAACTAAGTTCACACTCTACTCTCTGAGAACAACCCTTAGTAATACCCAATCATTATCCCTCAGAGACATTCCAACTTAATCCACATACACAAACCTCTAATTCGTCTCATCTTCTGATATAAGAATTCTCATCGACTCAACAACGCAATTTGTAACCATCAAACAAAATCTTGATTCCGCATCACCGTCAGATATAAAGCCTTCCTCATCTTGACAAAATGATCCACAATCATTTCCTTAAATTTCAAGTAATCCAATCCACACCACTATTAAAGCCGGAAAGACACGTCCATACATCCAACATAATCCCGTCTGCTATCAACAAGAGATTAAGGGTGATCAGTTCCTCAATTTGCCAATAGACAGCCGACAATCATGATGAGGCATAAACCGTCCCCACCAAACTATAATAGCATACCTTACATCTTATGCACAAAAATACCTAAGGCACAACTCCTTAGTTGACGTAAACCTTACTTCTGCATTCTGCCTTGAACCGGAAACCACACTTAAAATCTTACAATACATAACACACTGAGCCAGCACTCTACACCTGAAGCAACATGGAGAAGTACCAGCTTCTCCCCCACTTATCTCATTCTAATCCTTCCAACTGTAAACACACTAATTCCATCTCAAGCCTTTACCACAAATGATCAAAGAACAATTTAAACAAACCAGAGAAGAAATCACCGATCCCTAAGCAGAAGTATCGATAACCACCTTACTACTCCAAAAAGACCACAACAAATTCAAACACTTCACGCACTCACACGAAATAGACGAATGAGCCGCTCCAGTACCAATAATAGAAAATAAAGACGTACTATTAAGAAAACAAGTACCTTGAGTCAAACGACCCGTACTAGTAGTCTCATCTCCTGCCAATGCAACAACTTTCCTACCAGTCTGAGCTCCCTTCGATTTCGTACAACCCGGGCTAATATGACCTGTTTCACCACAGTTGAAACATCGCACATTAATTTTCCTATAATCCGCTGCGACATGTCCCGAACCTCCACACTTGGAACATTTCAGTTTATTCCTTGCACAATCAGACTGACGATGCCCTACTTCTCCACACTTGTAACACTTAATGTAACACCTCGGAGGACTAGACATTCCTTCCCTACTACGAGACTATTGTTTCCCTTTCCTGCCATTCACATTCTCATAGGGAGTAGCACGCACCTTACGATTCTCTTCATAACTCCTACAACTGTCCACCAAATCAGAAAACCTTCTAATCCTCTGATAGCCGATTGCCCGTTTAATCTCCGGACGCAATCCGTTCTCATACTTCACACACTTAGAAAATTTAGCAGTCGCTTTCGGATAATGAGGATAAAACTGCACCAGTTCCACAAACTTAGCAGTGTAGTCAACAACAGACATGTTGCCTTGTTTTAGTTCCAAAAACTCAATCTCTTTCTTTTCCTTCACTCCCTCAGGATAATACCTCCTCCGAAACTCTCGGCCAAATAAATCCCAAGTAACTTCTTCATCATCCACTTCCAACACTTGGCGCAAACTAACCCACCAATCAGCCGCTTCTTCTTCCAGCATGTAAGTACCCAGTCTCACCTTATCCTCTTCAGCACAATCCATCACATGGAAGATTCTTTCAACCTCCTCAAACCAAAATTATGCATCATCCGGATCATATCTTCCCTTGAAGATGCAGCTTATTCTTTCCGAACTCATCATTACCCATAACATTCGGTACACCCTGCACAGCTCGAGCCATATTCTGTTCATTTCCAATAACAGCAACTATGGTTAAACCAACGGCTCACCGAACCACAAAGACCAACAAAGACTGACACAAACTGACACGGACTGGCTCTGATACCACTTATTGTGACGCCCCCAATCTATAACCCCAATTAAACATGCAATTAAAGCAGTAAAAGGAAATTCGAAATTTGGTCAGAGTATATTTAAAAACATGGCATAGACCAAGGGGTCACATCAATTTGAAACCAAACATACATCACCTGCCCATAAAGATATGCAACAGTGGGGTAGTAAATAACAGAAGAAACTTCGTTCCTTACACCCACATGTTCAAGTACAGAATAAAAGCGGAACATCTGTACTGAACCTCATATAAATATATATATATCAACTAAAGAGTTTGTCATACATCAAGGTATACAGGTACAACCCAAAATATATATATATACATAGTACTCAATAAACACAAACGGCCACCCAAGCTACCCGGTGTCACATATCAGAGCCGACCGACAAAAAGGGTGAAGACACAAAGCTTCACAAAAGACCTCCAGCAACTCTAATCTGCAATGCCTCATAGAGCATTATAAAACGAGCAGAAGGGTGAGAAAAACAACCATAATACAAATGCATATAATTATATATATCCACATAAAAATACACATATTCAATAATCTCACCACAATTATCACATGCCAACACATAAGGCACATACATATTATATTCACATAATCACTTATTCACACATCACGCATATGTTTATACATACAAAACATATCATTCATAATTCAAGCATTTAACACGAATGCACATCAATTCACAAATGCTATCACAGCTCAATCACACCATGTCTCCATCCCCAATTGCATATTAATCATGCCCAATACATTTATCACAAATGCATATCACAATGTCTCACACATGATTTTCCACATATAACCAATGCAATCATAATTCATGCAGATGCAAAGAGACCGGCACAACGACTCTCTATGCAAATGCAAATGCGGTACCAACTCCAAGATTTCATATCTCATCACTAGTTCACTTAGGAACTCTGCTGGAACCATCGCTCGTTACATCACTGTAACTCCCCGTCGGGCCTACGATGTTCACCCACCGCTCACACCACCACAAAAGGGGCACACGGTGTTTATGGATCCCTCACACCACCACAAAAGGGGCACACGACCCGATCGCTCACACCACCACACGAGGGGCACACGATCGTCTATAACCATCATTTTAAGTCCTCAGGCTATTCATACCTTTCATATTTTCGAGGCACACGATGTTATAGCTGATTCCCCATCGGAACCGCCGTCCCACAGGACGCTACAATGATGCATATCATGATGCTTGACATACAAGGACTCATGACAACCAATGCATCTTCACACATATATGCAGTCACAAACATGCATATATACCCATATACATCACATTGCATTTATTTTCCTTTCGTCCACGATTCATCACCACACATGTCATCACACAACAGCACATAGCATAATACATATCAATTATGCACACTTACAACGACAAAAGTCGACAATCGACACTATTCACTTTTCCCCGACATAATTAAATCGGCTAACAAATTCCAAAACATCATAATCACAAAGTACAAGTCAATACCTTTCCAACGACACCAAGAATGTCAAAATCCGATAAACGGAACAAAAGTTACGGACGAAAACGAAAACGAAATTTTCAAAATTCACATTTTTACCAATCTCCTGGCCATACGCGTACTGCCCAAGGCCATACGCGTATTGCCCAAATTTCTCGCCATGCCATACGCGTACTGCCCAACACCATACGCGTATCACCATCTCTCATACGCGTAATGACCCAAACATAGGCCAATGTTACGCGTACTGCCGAGTCCCATACGCGTATGGACATGCCCCATACGCGTATGACCTGCAGAAACCCAGAAAAATTCTGCAGAAATGAGTTCTGCGTTTTCCAACCAAAACACACCCAAATTCATCACCTAAATCCAGAAAATTACCAATTTGATTCACAACAAGACATACCTATCAAGTATCAACAACAAGGAACACAAAGACATCATTTCCAACACTATTAAATCGAATTTCCACACTTTCAACCAAAAATGGGTTTTGTCACATTTTTCATATAATCCAACACAACAACAAACAAACACATACATAATCATACACATGTATAAAATAATTGAATTTCACACCCTTACCCGATTAAATCAATTCCTAGAAGTTGTTTTTCTTTGATTCCTAGCTTTTCCTCTTTTTCTCTCTTTTCTCTTCTTTCCCTTCTCTTTTCTTCTTCTCCTTTTCTATCTCTTACTATTTTTCTTTCTTTTCTAATTCTCTCTATTTCTATTTCTTTCTCTTTTTCTTTACTAACTTAATAAATAATTAGGGAAAAGACTAAAATACCCTTACTCTCAATTATCTCACAAACGATCCCAAAATGCGATAAAATATAATAACAATACCAAACAACATATTATCACACCAAAGTCATGAATAAAAATAATATAATACTCAAAATAATTAAATCGACTCGATTAAATAAAATGGTCGAAAGTGGGGCGTTACAGTGACTGATGCAATTTTTCTAAGAATTATGGGAGCTAAGACTGCCAAAGATGCGTGGAACACGTTGCAGGAGGAGTTTCAAGGAAGCGATAAGGTACGTGCCATTAAACGTCAATCTCTAAGAAGAGATTTTGAACTATTGAAGATGAAGGAGTCTGAGACAGTTAAAGATTACTATTCTAAAGTTAAAGAAATAGTTAATCAAATGAGAGCTTTTGGGGAGGAAATTCTTGACAAGAAAATCGTTGAAAAAATTCTAATTACTATGCCCCCAAAGTTTGACCCAATCGTGACAACGATTGAAGAAACCAAAGATCTGTCCACTCTATCAGTGACAAAACTTGTGGGCCCTCTTGAAGCATATGAGCAAAGACTGTATAGGCATAAAGAGGATACACTAGAAAATGTCTTCTAGTAAAAGCTAAAATTTCAGCCCCAAAATAAAGAAAATGGAGGAAAGAAAAATTATGGAAAAACTTCCAGAAGAAGATAAGTTTCTAGAAATTTCCTTAAGAACAAGCTAGATAAAAATCCTACATGCAATATATACAAAAGACTAGGCCACACAGAGAAAACTTGTTGGTACCGTAATATGGCACAATGCAACCATTGCAAGAAGTTCGGGCATGTAGAGAAAAATTGTCGCAACAAAAATAGGCATCAAGCTAATATTGCAGAGGAGCATGATCAAGAACAATGTATGTTCTATGCCACTCAAGACTCAATCAAAGAAAAAGGTGGAAGTTGGTATTTGGATAGAGAATGTAGCAATCAAATGGCTAAGGATGAGACTATTTTCAAAAGCATTGACGAGTCTGTCAAAGTCAAAGTTCGACTGGGAAATGGAAGTGTGGTTGAATCAAAAGGCAAGGGCACTGTCATGGTGGAGACAAATAAAGGTACGCGACTCATCCATGATGTTTTACTAGTTCCTAGCCTAAAAGAAAATCTTCTAAGCATTGGCCAAATGATGGAGAGAGGCTACACACTTCACTTTGAAGGAGGTGTATACAAAATCTTAGACAACAAAAATAAAAGGTCTGAGATAGCCTAAGTGAAGATGAATAAGAGCAATAGAAGCTTCCCGCTAAATTTAAAATATGCAACTAACATTTCCATGAAGGTACAAGTTGATGATTCATGGCTCTGGCATCGAAGATTTGGCCACTTCAACACACATGCCTTGAAGTTGTTACATGAGAAGAATATGATGAGAGATCTTCCAAGCATAAAGGAGAATAATGAAGTGTGTGAAGGATGTCTCCTTGGTAAGCAACACCGATTTTCATTCTCAACAAGCGGAGCATGGAGAGCGAAATATCTATTGGAGCTAATACATACTGACGTCTGTGGACCAATGAGAACGCCATCACACGAGAACAACAGGTACTTCATACTATTCATGATGACTTCTCTAGAATGACATGGGTCTATTTCCTAAAAGAAAAATCAGAAGTTTTTGGAGTATTCAAAAAGTTCAAGGCCCTTGCTGAAAATCCAAGTGGAAAACGGATAAAAGTACTAAGAAGTGATCGAGGAAAAGAATACACCTCCCGCGAGTTTGACAAATTTTGTGAGGATGAAGGCATTGAGCGACAACTTACGGTCGCATATTCTCCTCAACAAAATGGCGTGTCAAAGAGAAAGAATCGCACAGTTATGGAAATGGCTAGATCGATGCTCAAGGAGAAGGGACTTCCTAACACATTCTGGGCTGAAGCAGTATACACTGTTGTTTACATACTCAACAAATGTCTAACTAAGGAAGTACAAGATAAGACTCCAATTGAAGCTTGGAACGGAAAGAAGCCATCAGCAAAGCACCTAAGGGTCTTTGGATCTATATGCTACATTCATATTCCAGACGTGAAGAGGCACAAGCTTGAAGACAAGACGCAAGATAACTGGTTATGATTTCGTGATCATAAACATAAACGTGATTGTATTCGACAATCACCGGGCCACATTAGCCTTTAGGCCTCTCATGCCTTTAACAATAACACATAACATATACACATGTTCCATACTAGTGTTTCACTCATTCTATACCATTCGGTAATGGACACATGCCTCGGCCTCTTCTGCACGAGCGTTGTCATTACTCTATCTACTCTAGGCCAGAACTCATCAATGAATGCACGAGCGTCGCCATTCAGAGTTTCTATCAATTTCTAGTCATAACCTAGAATCATACCATTTTGTTTCGGGGTAAAGTTTCCTCACTCTTCCTAATTCCTATTTTAAACATGCATATTTATTTCAGTCAAGTTAACATCAATAACAAGCAAAGCATATCACATATAATAATTCAATCATAAATTACACAAAAGCATATTACATTTGTATAATGGAATCACACATAATGATTCAATAACATAAAACATTACTTTCGGTTTCCCTCCGATTCATTTAACCGGGTAACGAAAACATTATTCCTCACTCTTATCCCGTAGGATATTTCCACAGCTTTACATCGGCTATAAATATGCCTCAATCGAATTTACGATCCAAAGGACGTCAATTCCAACATTTCCCAAAACGTTACTTTCCTTCATTTTCCACTAAAAGAAATATCCCACATCATACCCAAGATTTTCAATTTTTATCAGATAGAGGGTCGTCATAGCTTTCTAATGACACCAAGAACGTCCCGGTCCGAGTTACGGATCAAAAGTTATGAAGGAAACAAGTTGGATGTTCTGTCATGTTCGCAATGCGAAGAAGTCAGCGAGTGCTCGCTACTCATTCGCAGTGCGAAGCTGCCAGCGAATGCCTAGCTAACACTTGTTCGTTGCACCATTCGTAGTGCGAATGTCTGGCGAACAGAGGCAGAACCAAAACAAGCTAAGGTTCGCAGTGTAAACCACTGGCGAACATTCGCCTCCTCATTCGCCGTGCGAACGTCCAGCCGAGTTCCCCTTCGCTGGGGGATTCGCAGTGCGAATCTGGGAAATCTGGGTTTTTCCAGCAGTGTGAAAACAGAGCTAGGTTACCCATTTCCCATCCCAAAACTTCCCCAATATGCAAAACATATATTAACAGATGATCATACATGGCTAGGGATTATACTACATAGATTATACCGCATTTTATCCGTTAGATTTCATTAATTTCTCCATTTGATCATTTTCTCTCAAAACTAACCTAAATTCTAAATCCTCAATTCTATAACTTAGAGTGTCTAACTAGAACCCACCTGATACACGAAGAGGAGTTTGAAGGAATTGATGATGATCCATGAGCTTTTCCCAAGCTTTCCCTCTCTCTCTTCTTCCTCTCTTCCTTCTCTTCTTCTATGTTCTTTTCTTTTCCTTTCTAATAATATATATATATATATATATAATACCAATATTATATAATATAATCCGATAGAGTAAAATATCTCCAATTGATATTTTGTCATCTCAACCAATTGACCAATTATTAGAGTTATCATAAAAGTCTCTCTCGAACTAATAATAAATTGATCTCTTCAGAGTTTAATAGTTGCTCTATTGATCCCAATTGATAATACTTAAAGTACTTAGAGGATTCCATTAATCCAATATACCAAAGATAGAGCACATAGATACTCATCTGGTCTCATCTGATATCCAATCGAGCAATTAGATAATATGGGGTATTTCAGATAGAGCACATAGATACTCATCTGATATCCTATTGAACATTTAAATAATACGGGGTATTACAAGAACAAAACACATAGCAATCAAGTATCACTTTATCAGAGAAGTTGAAGCAACTAAAGAGATCAAACTCGACTACTGCAGAACAGAAGATCAAATTGCAGACATATTCACGAAGGCGTTGCCGAGACCAAGATTTGAAGAGCTACGAGCTATGCTTGGAGTCACAGAAATTTGCATCAAGGAGGAGTGTTGAAATTGTTACAAATTTCTAGAATATTCTTAACTATAATATGTATGAAAATAGTAGAAAAATCTAGAACTATAATGTATGAAAATGATAGAAGAACCTAGAACTATCATGATATTAATCTATCATGAAATATCTAGAAAGAACTAAAATGATGTAGAAACACTCACCACCATTGAGAGGTTGGTGACTTGAGCCTATAAATAGGCAATTGGTACTTTGTAATTGATCATCCAAGAAATCAATGACATAGCTTTCTTCTAAATAATTTTCTAAAACTATCTTTTATCAACTTTCAACTAACCAACTACAAACAGTAAGAATTTGAGGAAAACCTAATTCCGCTCAACGGAACAAGGTATTATATTGATAATACTTTCTTAAAGCGTGGGAAACACTTCATCAGGGGCTTGCTGTATTTGCAAATATGACAATGGTATTTTTTTTACAACCAATGTCTACTAGATTTGCGGAACTTCCAAAAAATTCCCAATACTCCCGTCCATACTCTTGAAGGTGATTAAATGAAGTTAATCTAAAAGGTACAATCACTCACAACTATCGAACAATTTCCACATACCCCAAAAGGTTTCTATTCTGCTATCTGCCGCTACGATTATTACCATCGAGGAAAATAATACAACTACTTCCAAAACACAAATTTTACAAGTATCACTTTGCGGAGTCTAAATGAGTCTTTCTTTATGACTCTAATTTCCCCTTAATGGAAAGTCTCTTGATTTAGTTTGTTGGTTGAAACGACTAGAGTCCATCCAAGACTGCCTAGTTTACTCCTTCTCTAGTCGAATATGTTCTCCGTCACCACGAAGGGTCATCGAAAGCTTCACTTTATCCTCGTGAAACAATCTTGTGCCGTTAGGGATTAAATATTTCTACAATATTAGACGAGTTCACACTGTATAAGTCTTAGGAGTTTCACTCACCTATCCCCCGCTACGGAGAATAAGGTAACGACTGTTGATTATCTCACATTTGTTGTACCCGTAACATCAGGAATCCTTTCCTACACAACATTTGTAATTGATATGGGTGTTACATTACTTGTGTTCAAATATCCTAATTACTTTCCACACAATGTCTGATAAATACAAGATGTGTGTGGTTTACCCTTGAACTTACGCGTCCTCGTTGTGGCTCAGTCAAGATCCTACCCATCACATATACATGTATTTAATTGATCAAGCTCGGTAACTGAATATTATGACAATAGAAATCAGACTGACAACACACACATGTGAGGAAGAAGGAATTGACATTTAATGTCTCGTGGATGGGTTGAGGATTGACCTGCTCAGATACCAACTGTTACACCCTGAATAATGTGCATATAAAATCATACTACTCGACATGTTGTATATGGTTCTCAGTACAACAAAAGTTTATAAATGACGTATAATACATGTATGACACTAAGTCCATAGCACAGTACATACATAAAATAGACGTTGATACAAATACTAAACAGAGAAAATACATCAGAAACACAATAATTGAATAATGAGGTCTTCAAATCCTTCATGTCCACTCGCACTTTGCCTTACACCATCTTACCTCATATAATTAGCATGGGGTGAGATACAACTATCTCAAAAGAGTCCTAACTAAACCACAAGTCCACTTGTTCAAAGGTTTCTAACATTATTCTCGTGTCACAAATACTATTGTGTTTTAGATAAATTAAATGAAAAGAACAACACTCTTATAAAGCTTTACATAATCCATGAATGCCAATCCCCTAGTGACACTAGTCATTTAACTCAAGAGTGAATATTATAATGGATGTTCATAATGATCTACATATTTGTTCCGCCAAATATGGCTTCTAATGGTACGACCTACCTCAATTGCGTGGAAATCCCTTTCCACCAAATATGGCTTCTATGGTGGTATCTGCCTCCATTGCACGAAAAATAATCTCCACTAAATACGGATTCTGTGTTATTGCCCGCCTCCATTACATGTATAATTATCCACAAAATATGGCTTATATGGTAGTACTCGGGTCCATTGCATGGATTATACGAAAGTCTTTTCCATCAAATATAGCTTCTACGGTACGACCTGCCTCCATTGAGTGGAAATATTGTCCACTAAATATGGCTTCAATGGTAGTACCCACCTCCATTGAATGGATTACTATCCATAAAATATGGCATATATGGTAGTACTCACCTCCATTGCATTGATTATACGAAAGTCCTTTCCACCAAATAGGGCTTCTACAGAACGACATGCCTCCATTGTGTGGAAATCATGTCCACGAATTATGGCTTCTATGGTAGTACCTGCCTCCATCGTGTGGATTACTTTTTACATTGAGTTACATTTACGAAAAGCTTTCACTACTACAAATAACGCTTATAGCATCGCACACGAGAGACAAGTAACCTCGGCTACCGAGACGACATAATGAAGGGTGACACAAAAAGATTGCACTTAACACCTCAGTTAATGAAAAACTGAGGGGTAAAGTTATGTGATCATGAGTTCGAACCCCCAACGTCTGCATTTTTATCATTTATAAAAACATCACCTCATGCCTCTCGATTTATCCATAAACCAGGGGTAAGATAGATTTTTTTTTAAATAAAACTCGTTACATTGTTTACGCATAATCTTAATAAATTGGATAACACTCAATAATGTTGCACACGATTAACTTTCCATTTCTCATGTCACTATCAGAACAATATATATTTTATTTTAATTAACAATTATTTTTAATTTGAGAGACAAATTCTTTATTTTCAAATGTGAAAATTTTCTTTTTTTTTTTAATTTCTTAATTTCACAAGTCTTTTTATTAATATAATTATTTAATATAATTGATTAATATGATCTTTATTCATTTTACAATTAAGTAACACATTTTAAATTTACATGGGTATCTAAAAAAATTTTATATTGTATTAAATTGGATATCAGTCAATAATGATGCACGCTATTAACTTTCCATCTCACGGATCACTATTAGAATAATATTTATTTTATTTTAATCAACAATTGTCTTTAATTGAGAGGCGAATTCTTTATGTTCACATGTGAAAATTTTATTTCTTTTAAAATTTATTTTTTATTTCAAATTTACACATGTATCTAAATATATTTTATATCGTATTAAATAAATTTATTCGTGCGGATGCACAAGTATTTTGCTAGTTTATTGACAAGATGTTCAAAAACAAATGAAATAGTATAATAATTTAATAAAGATAAAATTTATGAGGTGAATGATATGAATTGAATACATTATTTTATTTTGATATCAAAAATGAAGTAACTTATTTGAAATTGACATGTATATCTAAATATATTTTATAATGTATCGAATTGGATAACACTAAGAGCATCTCCAATGGTGCAACTCATTTTTGGGTTTTTTGTGGGACCCATCAAGACATATCATCTTCAAGCAACTCATCTAATTTTTTCTTCAATGGTGCAACACTATAGAATCTATATTGGGTCCCACCATTTTCACTTTAATGTATTAGTGTTCTGCATTCATTGGCTACTATCACCTATTGCTAGAATATTAAATATTATTTTAATGAATTATACCGTTGCATTGGAATGCAACGTTTGCTTACCTGGCGAACCACTAACAACACTTTTTTGTTGACAGCTGGCGGACTTATGCAAAGCAACTACCGCTGGAGATGGTCTAAATAACGGTGCACATGACTAACTTTCCTTTTGACATGTCACTATCAAAATAGTAAATATTTTATTTTAATTAACAATTATTTTTTATTTGAGAGACAAATTCTTTATTCTCAAATGTGAAAATTTTCTTTTTGTTTCTTTCTCTATTTCACGAGTCTTTTTTTTATATAATTATTTAGTATAATTGATTTATATGATCATTGTTTATTTCACGATTAAGTAACGCATTTTAAATTGACATGTGTATCTAAAAATATTTTATATTGTATTAAATAAGATATCAGTCAATAATGGTGCACGCCATTAACTTTCCATCTCACGAGTCACTATTAAGACAATATTTATTTTATTTTTATCAACAATTGTCTTTAATTGAGAAATGAATTCTTTATATTCAAATGTGAAATTTTTTCTCAAAATTCTTTTTTATTTCAAATTTACACATGTATCTAAATATATTTTATACCGTATTAAATAAATTTATCCATTCGGACACACAAGTATCTTGCTAGTACATAGAAAAGATGTTCAAAAACAAATGAAATAGTATAATAATTTAATAAAGATGAAATTTATGAGATCAATGATATAAATTGAATACATTATTTTATTTTGATATATTCACTTTTATTAAAAGTAAAATTTGACTTTTTAAATTTATTAAATAATTAATTTTATATATTTAACTTATATATAGATCAGATACATCTCATATTCAACGATTCTAAAATGTTAAAAATTATATAAGAACTGGAGAAGGGTGTACTTTTTTTTCTTTTCTTGGAATAATATTTTTGGAATAACCTTTTTTATTTTTCTCCATAAAATTGAAAAAGTCTTAATATTTTAATTAGTGTAATGTCAATTCCATCTAAATACTTTGTAGTTTTTTTAACAAACACATGTTCAATTTCTCAAATATAGTATATCTATTTTAAATTATAGGTTATTTGTCTATTTCACACAAATTACAAATACATCTAATTTTATTAAAAAAAAGATGAATTATAATTGCTTTAAAAAAAAGTATCTTTCAAGGATAACATGATAAAGGAAAAGACAAATATAAAATTACGATATCCCTTTAAATCATTACAACTTTCGGGTTGAACAACACAATTCTTGCAATGAACAGAGCAACCTGGAAACACATTTCCCTTAAGAAATCGTTCCTTCACAAAAGACAACGGCATTTTCAACATAGTCACATCAGTGACCAAATTAAGCCCATCAACTTCTTCAATAGTATTTACAGTTGGACACCCATGCTGCAACATCGGGTTTTGAATAACATTAGAACTGTTGTTTGGCGTGAACTCCATGGCTTTAGAATTAATCAAATCTTGGACCTTATGCTTAAAAGCTTTGCAGTTGTCAATATTGTGACCTGGTACCCCAGAGGGGAAGTCACATCTGGCATTGGCATCATAACCATAAGGAAGATTTCCATTGGGTGGTGCGAGCGTTCTCAACTGGATCAATTGAAGGTTGAACAGATGTTGCAGCAACTGAGCGTAAGGCATTGGAACAACATCAAAGTGTCTCTCATCCATCTTCTGTCTCTGCTGATATTGTCTAGGAGCAAATGGTTCCTGATACGGTTGTGGTTATCCTGGTACTACTGGAATAGTTGTTGGAATAGTGTAAGCCTATTGAGGGGAAACTGGTGCAACTTTATAATGAGCTTGTCCGCTGGCTCTAGATGAAGAGACAATACTAGTTTCCCCCTCTTTCTTCTTTGGAAACCCCACATACAGCTTCTTTCCCAAGGAAGAATTAGCAGTATTCTGAATCTTGCCCATTTTAATGCCACTCTCCACTTGTTCACCAGCCATAACCAAATCTGCTAAACCAACCGACGTACTTCCTACCATTCTGTCATAGTAAGGTCCTTGCAAAGTACCCCTGAACATGTAATGCCCTGTATAATATATATCTAGAATAATACAATACAAGCACTTTATTTGGTACGGACACATCAAAAGCGCCTAATGGCATAGTTCACATACTTGTCCATTTCTAAAACACAAAAAAACACTACATGGCACAAGTCAAGGAAACTAGCCAAAATAATAAAAACTAAGAATAATATACAATATCCTCAATTGTATACAACAAAAGAATACACAGCGGAATAAGCTTAACTAAGCTTCTCTTGAAACATCCGAGCATCGCTCCACTTGTAACCAAACCCGCACCTGAAATAAAGCAACTATAGTGGGGTGA
Source organism: Lathyrus tuberosus (assembly GCA_022829125.1). NCBI lineage: Eukaryota > Viridiplantae > Streptophyta > Magnoliopsida > Fabales > Fabaceae > Lathyrus > Lathyrus tuberosus. The sequence goes on from JALAZF010000680.1 coordinate 2,442,124, forward strand.
GATACATCAAATCTCAGTGAGTTCCCTATCCTATAGGTTCTCTCGGCTTTACAGGGTTCTATCAATCCTAACTCAAGCCAAGGGGAAGGGAATGACCTTGAGTACGCGATCTCACAATCTCACACTATATGGAAACACGTCATGAATCTGTTAACTCATCAAAATCACACGAAAGGAATTACGCCCTAAGCCTGTTAACTTAAGATTCCTTTCGAATCGGAATATGTCCTGAGCCTGTTAACTCAAGAATTCCGCTAATCAATAACCATACCAAGGCATCCCCTTTTCCTGTCCGCTTCTACGTCTAGAAGATGACCCGAGTCATGGATCCTTGAAATTACTTGGCATACGAAATGGATTCGGGAACAACGGCCTGTTAGCTGTGAACCGTCACTTCTCATGGCCTGTTAACCATCACAAGTCTCTACCCTTAGGTTCCATTCGTACTATAAGCGGGAATCAAACCTGCCATGTAATGGTGCACATGTTTCAGAGGAGCTCGAGACCCATGAAAAGCACTATCAAAAATAACCGGTTACGATTACGTGATCACACACAAACACGATTGTATTCGACAATCACAAGGCCATAATGCCTTAAGGCCACAAACGCCTTACCACAAACCACAAAGATTTACGCACATGTTCCATACTAGTGTTTCATAATTCTATTCACAACCTAGAATTATAACAATCTTACTCTACCATTTGTTTTGGGTTAAAGTTTCCTCACTCTTCCTAATTCATATTTTAACATGCATATATATACAAACATGTTTAACAATAAGAACATAGGTAAAATAATCATCAATCGCATAATGGAAACACATAATTCAACAACAATTACCCACCATTAAACGATAAAAGTCGACAACACGACACTATTCCCAAAATCCAGACATAATTAAATCGGCCAACGATCTTAAAACCATTTTAATAAGAAAATACATTCCATTAGCTTTCCAAAGATATCAAGAACGTTAAAAACGGATAACTGAGTCAAAAGTTATGGACATAACGAGAAATGGTATCGCAAAGAAAACACAATTCTGCACCCTCCTAGCCGTACGCGTATTTCCCTAAGCCATACGCGTATTGCCTTGTTCACTCGCCTATCCATAGGTGTATTTCCCAAAGCCATACGCGTATGGGCAGAGACCAAAACTCCCTAAAAATTCCACTAACAGACCAATACGCGTATTGCCTCAGTCCATACGCGTATTGCCCACTCCCATACGCGTATTGCTTGTAATCCTTCATTGCCATACGCGTATTGCCCAACCCAATACGCGTATTGCCCTGCCCAATGCGCGTATGGGCAGCGAAACCTAGAATTTTTCCTGCATTGCTCCCGTTACGAATTTCACCCCAAAACCTCTCAAATTCTCATCTAAACACATCCAAATCATAGTATATCAATCCAAATATGTTCCAACACAATTAACCAGTAGTCTATGCAATTTATATGGAATTTCATCCGTTAGAATTCATTTTCTCTCAATCTAACTTAAGTTCAATTCTTATTTTCTAAACTTAGAGTGTCTAACTAGAACCCACCTGGTAACTGAAGAGGAGTTTGAAGAAGATGATGAACAATGATCCACGTTTCCTTCCCTCTTTTCCCTTTCCTCTTCTTCTCTTCTTTCTCCTTTTCTTCTTCTTCTTCTTAGTATGTTTTCTTTTCCAACTATATATATATATATATATACATAATCATTAATATATAATATAAATCCAACAGGGTAAAATATCTCCAATTGATATTTTATCGTCTCAACCCAATTAATCAATTATTAGAATTTCCATAAAATTACTTTCTCGGGTTAATAAATATTAATCCGTCTCTTTAATAAAATAATTGATCTCTTCGGAGTTCACAAGTTGCTCTATTGATCCCAATTGATAATACTTAAAATACTTAGAATATTCTATTAATCCAATTTACCAAAAATAGAGCGCATAGGTACCCATCTGATCTCATCTGATATCCAATTGAGCATTTAGATAATACGGGGTATTACACTCTCCCCCCCTTAATTTGAAATTCGCCCCCAAATTTCCTCTACTCAACAACAACTGCAATCTGTATCCTGGTCTTAGATTCACACTTAACGTTACCTCCGTTCAACTTTCTGACGTATTCCAATTCCAACTTAACTGCACGGACCAAAATCCATATTTTCACGAATTATCAAACTTCGGTTCCTTTGTCATACTCTTATTCCAATATTGGGTTAACTTCGAACTTAGCTTTTTCCTATAGTTCATCTGTTGTTCTATACAAAACACTTGGTCGCATACTACTTCCGGCAAGAAGGTACCCTTCCATGCTCCTCAACTGAGTCACACAACAAAACCCCAACACCTTATCTTGGTCTAGGATAACAAACACTCATCACCTCCTCGTGAGGTAATTCAATGATTTCTCAACTTTATGCAATCCACGACGATTTATATTTCCATAACTTCAACGTCCCAAAACCACTTCATTATTATTCAAACGACTTCTTTACCAGTTCCATCTGGTCTGACGCTATACGCTGTACTCACTAAATCCAATATTCCCTTCCTTTCGTATCACACCAAAAAGGTAATCCACTTAGAACAAAATCTTCTCATTTCCAATCTTACAATCAATTTCTCCTCTGATTCTTACAAATCCGACTGAGCCCCTTTCATTTGTCACCTTCCACTATGCAACCCCAATTCTAGCAGTGGAACACCACGAATTCTTAAGCACTACCAAGTAGCTAACGGTCCATGGAGAACACACTCATCCATTGGGGTCCTTACTAACCAATGATACAAGAAACTTACTGGCGTCCTATGGTAGAACAATTTCTTTGCCAACGCACAACATTAAAACATCTGTCCAACACTCTCCAGGCGATAAAGACACAGGAGTTACACTGCTACCACCATAACGTACACAACTCCCTATCCATTCCAAACTTGGAATAATTCATCCAAAGTAGATTAACAACTTTCGTTTCTAGTTACCACACTCCCCATTAATTCTTCTTACAGGTCTCTGACTTGCTCAAGGTTTATTGTTGGTACGAGTTCTCGACTAATATTACATAGCACCATCACGAAGCTTCAAACATATGCAAGTCACCACTTATCAAAACTTAACTCATCCAAAGCACGATTGTGAGTTTTCATATTACTCACCCACTCCCCTACCACAATCCATATACATACCCACTTTCGAAGTCCATACCACACCTCTCAGTTGAATCCGCTTTTCTCAATCGTTATGTTCCCTAAACGATTCCAAGTTACATGCTTAACTTCGGAACATCAAATTCTCACTCGTACTTGGAAAGATAACTTCCAAATTCCACTCTCTTGGTAAAACACAACGGCACACAACTGATACCACTCTCATGGAATCTAAATCCAATACCGTGAACCCACGACTGATGGCACTTACTAATTCTGACCAACTGTTCATACCTTACTAATACCATGATTACACACCGAAATATTCCTTGCAAGACCAATACTTCGTGGGTATTCTTTAACTTCGTCCCTAAGGCTCGCAACGGCAAAACACCCGAGACCTTCTCATACTCACATCGTTTGCAAGATTACTTCCTCGAAGACAATTCCCTTGTCATCTAAACAGACAGTCAACTAGGCACACTTTTCCAAAAGCTATGATTCCAAAGCTTCATCCATCTTTCATTTACTCACCATCCCGTTTTCAATTCACACAAAACTCTCCCCTCGGAGCCACCTACGGTAACTAAACACAAATGATGGTTTTCAAGAGATTCCATAGCTTACCCATGCTTTCATCGATTGACCATATGGGCTAATCGGTTAACTTCTCCCCATCCCACGTAACACCTTTCTTGCACGTGTTAATTGGTTAACCACCTTGCATTAGTCAGGTAACACTGCTGCAGAAACAAAACCAGTTTCTTCTTAATTCCAAGCCATTCTTACTCAAACCATTAATCCGATTCATCCTACTTGAAATATCGTTCACAACTCGTGGCTTCTTAACTTGTATAACATTCACTAACTATGACCCCCCTCAGGCAAAACTGACAAGGTCAAAGCATGTAGACAACACACTCCAACCAAGCGACATGCAAAATTCCAACACACAATCAGCATACAGTACCACAAAATTAATGGACATGTCATATCAAGCATGCCACATTATTCTCTCACTCCATACACATTAACCGGGATTTCTTGCCCTTCACTATCCATTACACATCCCACTTACACCAAATTATCTAGTGGAAAAATTTCGCAACCCACAACTCTCAACAACTACTTACCAAACCCTTCCGGAATAAATCGTTCCATGATTTACACTTAGTCCGTAATAAGTCCTGATTCGCTTTCCCTTGTTTTACCATAATCTTGTTTCTTAAAATACAATACTCACTGTTCCATAAAGTACGTCTCTTCACACTTGTCTCAAGAATAAGAATCCCTCACGTACATTGGTGACTACGGTGCTACTACTACACTTGTTCTTAATACCAAAGCGTAACTCTTGTCATTCCACATCATACTATTTGAGTTCCTCTCAGGTGAACCACCCGTAATTACACTTCCTTAACTATAGGTTCATCAACACCTTAAAATTCCATCGCACACTTGTCCAAAATACATTCCGTTGTTGTTTCCTCTTACATACCATCGATACTGCTTTCCACACCGCGTTTACTTCGATTCCCTTTGTAATCCTCTTAGGTCCAAATATAAAACCACCATACTTACATTTCCTTAAGTCCAAGGTTCTTACTCTGTTTCTTAATACAACTTGCTTCGGTTCGTACCCCTACACTTTCTATTACTCAGTGAAGCTCATTCTTTCTTCAACACAATACCTTATATTGTTCCTTGGGTAATTTTTTTAACAATTCCAAATTGGTCTCTTACTGAATACAGAAATCTTGATTTAATACCTCGAACTTAATCCCTCTTCATATCTGAAGTCACACAATTTATCTCTTACCCTTCGTCCGGCACCTACTTATTACACTTGAATCATGTAACCACATCCTAGTGTCCCTTCTCACACTTCTCTACTACTTTAGATTCCCATGCAAGCCGAACTTCCTTAACTCTCAACTTTTAACCAGTCGAAAGAGATTACTCCAAACACACTCTTCTAGGTACTCCCATCCACCCCAGATGCCATAACGACCTTAGAAACTAAAACACCAATACGTATCTCACTCCCGGACCTTACGTCAACCATTCCACAACACAACTTTCCTTTTCCACGGAATGAGATTACTTGAAATCCTTATCCAATTGTCCAATAGAGATCCTTAACTTTTGTACTTCATCAATTCCAAAGGATTACTTAACAACTCACTGCTCCTTCATTTCCACGCTTCACAAGCACAACGTCTCTTAAAACCTCACTGAGCTGACCAAAACTCTTCACTACTAATTCTTGGCTTAAGCCTTCCCCCATAACACAAGTTCTGACAACACTTCGGAGTCCTCGTGGTCGCTCAACCATGATTCTACCTATCACATACATAGCATTAGGTTGATCAGGCTCAACACTACGTAGTATGATATTAAGTTTCATGATGGCAAGACACACTTAAGAGGCAGGAATATTACTTATGATGTTTCAAGGCTAGGTCGAGGACACGACCTGCTTTGACACCAAATGTAATGCCCTGTATAATATATATCTAGAATAATACAATACAAGCACTTTATTTGGTACTGACACATCAAAAGTGCCTAATGGCATAGTTCACATACTTGTCCATTTCTAAAACACAAAAAAACACTACATGGCACAAGTCATGGAAACTAGCCAAAATAATAAAAACTAAGAATAATATACAATATCCTCAATTGTATACAACAAAAGAATACACAGCGGAATAAGCTTAACTAAGCTTCTCTTGAAACATCCGAGCATCGCTCCACTTGTAACCAAACCTGCACCTGAAATAAAGCAACTATAGTGGGGTGAGATACATCAAATCTCAGTGAGTTCCCATTCCTATAGGTTCTCTCGGCTTTACAGGGTTCTATCAATCCTAACTCAAGTCAAGGGGAAGGGAATGACCTTGAGTACGCGATCTCACAATCTCACACTATATGAAAACATGTCATGAGTCTGTTAACTCATCAAAATCACACGAAAGGAAATACGCCCTGAGCCTGTTAACTCAAGATTCCTTTCGAATCGGAATATGTCCTGAGCCTGTTAACTCAAGAATTCCGCTAATCAATAACCATACCAAGGCATCCCCTTTTCCCGTTCGCTTCTACGTCTAGAAGACGACCCGAGTCATGGATCCTTGAAATTACTTGGCATACAAAATGGATTCGGGAACAACGGCCTGTTAGCTGTGAACTGTCACTTCTCATGGCCTGTTAACCAGCACAAGTCTCTACCCTTAGGTTCCATTCGTACTATACGCGGGAATCAAACCTGCCAAGTAATGGTGCACATGTTTCAGAGGAGCTCGAGACCCATTAAACGCACTATCAAAAATAACTGGTTACAATTACGTGATCACACACAAACACGATTATATTCGACAATCACAAGGCCATAATGCCTTAAGACCACAAACCACAAAGGTTTACGCACATGTTCCATACTAGTGTTTCACAATTCTATTCACAACCTAGAATTATAACAATCTTACTCTACCATTTGTTTTGGGTTAAAGTTTCCTCACTCTTCCTAATTCATATTTTAACATGCATATATATACAAACATGTTTAACAATAAGAACATAGGTAAAATAATCATCAATCGTATAATGGAAACACATAATTCAACAACAATTACCCACCATTAAACGATAAAAGTCGACAACACGAAACTATTCCCAAACTCCCAACATAATTAAATCAGCCAACGATCTTAAAACCATTTTAATAAGAAAATACAGTCCATTATCTTTCCAAAGATATCAAGAATGTTAAAAACGGATAACCGAGTCAAAAGTTATGGACATTACGAGAAATGGTATCGCGAAGAAAACACAATTATGCACCCTCATGGCCGTACGCGTATTGCCCTAAGCCATACGCGTATTGCCTTGTTCACTCGCCCATCCATACGCGTATTTCCCAAAGCCATACGCGTATGGGCAGAGACCAAAACTCCTTAAAAATTCGACTAACAGACCAATACGCGTATTGCCTCATTCCATACGCGTATTGCCCACTCCCATACGCGTATTGCTTGTAATCCTTCATTGCCATACGCGTATTGCCCAACCCAATACGCGTATTGCCCTGCCCCATATGCGTATGGGCAGCGAAACTCATAATTTTTCCTGCATTGCTCCCGTTACGAATTTCACCCCAAAACCTCTCAAATTCTCATCTAAACACTTCCAAATCACAATATATCAATCCAAATATGTTCCAACACAATTAACAAGTAGTCTATGCAATTTATATGGAATTTCATCCGTTAGAATTCATTTTCTCTCAATCTAACTTAAGTTCAATTCTTATTTTTCTAGACTTAGAGAGTCTAACTAGAACCCACCTGGTAACTGAAGAGGAGTTTGAAGAAGATGATGAACAATGATCCACGTTTCCTTCCCTCTTTTCCTTTTCCTCTTCTTCTCTTCTTTCTCCTTTTCTTCTTCTTCTTCTTAGTATGTTTTCTTTTCCAACAATATATATATATATATATATATATATATATATATATATATATATATATATATATATACATACATAATCATTAATATATAATATAAATCCAACCGGGTAAAATATCTCCAATTGCTATTTTATCGTCTCAACCCAATTGATCAATTATTAGAATTTCCATAAAATTACTTTCTCGGGTTAATAAATATTAATCCGTCTCTTTAATAAAATAATTGATCTCTTAGGAGTTCACAAGTTGCTCTATTGATCCCAATTGATAATACTTAAAATACTTAGAATATTCTATTAATCCAATTTACCAAAAATGGAGCGCATAGGTACCCATCTGATCTCATCTGATATCCAATTGAGCATTTAGATAATACGGGGTATTACAGAACATGTCCACGAGCTCTCTCTCCATCATAGGAGGCTGAACTCTGGCAGCCAATTCACGTCATCTTTGGGCATACTCCTTAAAACATTCATTTAACCCCTGGGTAAGACTCTGCAGCTGAGTCCTATTAGGTGCCATGTCAGTGTTGTTTTTATAGTGCTTAATGAAAGCCTCTTCAAGTTCCCTCCAGCTTCGAATATAAGTTCTTTCAGCTGCATATACCACTCTAAAGATTCCCCAACTAAGCTGTCTTGGAAGAAGTGCATTAACAACTTCTCGTCGTCAGAATAAGCGGTCGCTTTTTCTGTAATATGCCATAATGTGAGTTTTGTGGCAAGTTGTTTCCTTGTATTTGTCAAAGTCAAGCACTTTGAACTTTGGAGGAATCTTCACACCTGGGACCAGCCCCAAGTCGACAACATCCATGCCGAAAGTGTTATGGCTCTCCATAACCTTCAACATATCCTATATCTCTCATAGAAAACTCATCATCCTAGTCATCCTGCTCTAACAGATGAGTAGGAATTTCAACAGTCTTCTTTCTTGGTTGTTTCAACATTTCTCAAGAGTAGGGGTAGAGCTAGAATAATTATGGGGAGGATCGATAACAATATGCGGGGGGTTCACACCATCTCCTAGAGGGTTATCACCAATACCTTGACCTAGATTCTCAACTTCAGATTCAGGTATAACAACAGCGGGCCTTTGCATAAGTTCCCTCAACTCTTATTGTCCCCGAGCCATAGTCTAGATTACTTCCATGAAGTGGCCCATCTGGGTCCTCATCTGATTCCCCATATCTACCAAATACTCCTATAGCTGCTCCATAATCAGTCTTTGATTGTTGCGTGTTGAGTAGCAATGAAAGTTTGGGTTTGCAATTCTGCTCTCTGAAAACCAAACCAGAATAAAAAAACCATCTGAACACCTGCTATGAATGTATGAATGCGTGAAAATGCACGCGAATCTCATGTTCAATTATTTCTAAGGAATCTAAAAACTTCGATTTAAGTTTTAAGCAAGGACAACAATAGGTGAATAGATCGCTGGTAAATAAACTCATATCGTACTCTAGAAAGCAAGGAAAATGTAATACACTGAAATCATACAATAGAATTTTGATCAAAGGATAAAACGAAAAAACCCCAATCAATAAGCCTGATGGTGGTCATAACAAAATAAAGGTGAAACCCTAAGGTGCATCATCAATCTCCATATGGGAAAGTCCACCAAGGTGCTTCTTACCCCAGTATTGTGCTTCTTTGAAGAGTTTCTTGGTCGCATCGTGTTTTGGTCTTTGGATCAACTCTTGAATTAGAACGTTCATCTGCTAATAATTTTTACAATAATGACTCTTCCTTTCCTCTTGATCTGTTGGACTAAAGGAAAGATTTGATCTTGATCAATTGAATTTGGTTTGTAAGTTTTCACGTAAAGACCCCCATCTTCCATATGGATCATATGTGTTAAATCAATACTTTAGTTGTGATCATTAGAACAAAGTTTAGTTAGCTTTCAAGTTTTATATATAGTCAACAAAAAGCTCAAATAATAATTGTCATTGGTGATATACAATCCTTTTATAAAAATAAAACTTATTTTGCACAAGAATAATATTTATAATGTGTAGGGTTAAATATGTTTGTGGTCCTCCTAAATATCTCATATTTTATTTTTAGTCTTTTAAAAAAATTTCTTTAAAGAATGGTTCTCCTAAAAATTTTCCTCCAGACTTTTGGACCCTCTTTCAACTTAGCGACGATTTTTACAACTTAGAGACAGAATTATCGATAGTTTTATTACTTAGCGATTGAATTAGCGAATCTTTTAGTAACGGTTTAAGCAGGAGGGGCCTAAAGTGTTAATGAAAATATTTAAGAGAACCATTATATAAAGAAAATTTTTTGAGGGACTAAAAGTAAAATATGAGATATTTAGGAGGATCACAAACATATTTAATCCTAATGTATTAGTAATATTTATTTCTTTTTATTGAAGTCTATACATCATATTTAATCTAAGGTTGTGCGGTATGTTCGGAGAAGAACATAAGTACTTGAAAGGAATTAATGATGATGATTAAAATAATAATAAATCTCTTGTCACTATTATAAATAAATTTGACTTTTTTGGTACATTTGAAAATTAATATATCTAGTCCATATATGGACTAGATACATTAATTATCAAATGTATAAAAAAACATTACTTATAATAATGACCAGAGGGTATATCATGTGTACTTTTTTATGTGATACTAAGCAAATATAGACAAACTTTGAAAAGTAAATAAAAAATATTTACACATAAATATTAATTTTTTATATTAAGTTGAATACTAAAATTGTAGACAATTCAAATATTTTCATATATCTTATAAAATAATAGGATTATATATTTTTATTTTTAAATAAATGAAGAAAAATATTTTACTCCCTACGTTTTAAAATGAGTGTCGTTTTAGAAGAAAAAAATTGTTTCAAAATGAATGTTATTTTCATTTTTCAATATTCAAATGATTGCTATTTCTCCAATTATGTCCTTTAATATTACTCTTTACACTACTTTAAACACAATAATCAGGCTAATTTAGTAAAAATGCAATGTTTTATGACAATATTATTCTATTTCTCAATTTGTGTGTAAAAACCTTAAACGAAAGTCATTTTGAAACAGATGGAGTATATTATTAGATACTAACAAAACCCTTAAAAACTTTTAAAATTTTTATTTTTCAATATATTTATTTTAGAAAAAATAATTGATATTTATTCTTTTTCAATATATTTATTTTAGAAAAAATAACTGATATTTATTCACATATCATTATAAATCTTTATTACATATAATCAAAACTTATTCCTAATAATTAAGTACTACATTTACCACCCGGTCCTCCAAATTGAATAGAATAACCTTCACCCTTTATTTTATCTTCATAGTTCATAACTCCATAGCAATTAGGAGCATCATTGTAACTTTCTACCTCAGATGGTAGAGGATCAGAAGGATCTCTAACTATATTTAGTTCTTTTACAAATCTGAAATAAGATGCATGTGTGAAGTTTTTATCAGGTTTGTGTCCAGAACCCATTGCAGGGCTAGCACTACCAGCCGGAGTTACTGTATATCCACCAAATCCAACTTGATCAGCTCCGTCCAAGTTGGAGAATAAAGCTGCGGGAAAATACCCAATATCCTTGACTACTACTTTTAACCACCAATTTTTTACGTTATCCTGAACACCATAACATTTGATGATTTTACATTTGAATTGTAATATTTCAAATATTTATGATTAAATTGAAAGAATTTAATCTCATTTAAGATGTATATAGTCTATCATATTTTGTATATCATGTCTTTGAACTTTGCTATTGGCAAATAATTTTATGATATTACATAATTTAAAAATTTTAAATTTAAACTTTATGTAAAAAGATGACCTGAGAAATTTGAAGTGGCGCTTCAATAATCTTTCCTCCATATGTAGATGTTGTAGATACACGTGTACCAAAGGTGTATGATTTGTCAACTTGAACGAAACCTTTGCACAACATATCAAAGCATCCATTCTTACCTGACTGTAATTTTTTAATATCGCATTATACTTTAAACAAATAAGTATTTAAATTTTAAAAGAAAATTGAATATAAATTGAGATCCAAAGAAATATTGACAAAATTAATAAAAATTATTTTAATAATTTATGTAAAAGGGCATTTTAAATGAAGAATTTCAAAAAATTAGATAGAGTTATCCTTAGCCTAAATCTATCGGAAACATCTAAAACTTAAACTATTTTAAATAATAATATATAATAAAATAAAATGATAGTAGATATTTGGTTTAAGATACAAATAAAATAGTCAAATTTTTGTAATGGGTATAAAAGTTATCACTTATATAAATAATAATAATGTATATAATATTAATAACTATATCCCAAAAAAATTAATAAGTAAATATTAAATGATATATAAATATTTACTTACAGTCCAATAGGAAAATAAATGTGTTTGATTGTCATTATATAATTCTGGGAACACCTAACATCAAATATGAGATAAATTTAAAAACAAAGTTGTATCTATATATACATTTATGTTTTTAGAATAAAAAAAATTGAAATTATAGAATAAATTAAAACTCACATGCCATCCGACTGATACTTTGTTATAATTATCTTCTTCTCCTCTTTTAACATATAAATTACTTGAACTTGATTAACCTTTATAAACTTTTGGATTCCAAACACTAGTAGTTCCGCTAACTCCATAATAGGGAGAACCCACTATGGAAAGATACACACGAGCAAACTATAATTTCAAAATATTCACTTATTAATTCAAAAGAGTAATATATGTTAATCATACAAATAAATTATAAAAATAATAAAAATTTAATTTTATATACATGAGAAAGCTTGCATGATTAATGGAGCCATTCTGAGTTAGATTAGGACCATTGAATACAGATTTTTTTTAATTAAATCATATTTTGTTGTCCTCCGAATAGGAACCGTTCCTTCGGGACAGTTAGATTTCTCAAGTATGAGTATAGACTTAGGCTTCTTGATTGGTGAATTTTGTACTCTAGTTTCTGTGACGTTTCTTTTAAAAATTGGTTTTCTCTGGTAAAAAACAAAAATGATGATTGAAACAATTTTTATAAGTAATAAAAATTTAATTGAAAATAATACTTTAAATTATTTTACCTGTAATTTGTGATTTTTTAATAAAGGATGATCAAAAGCCGGTTGTTTATTAATGTCAACACAATCAATTATGTATCCTGACTTTGTCTATGAGAATCGCCAAAACGAAATATAAACAAAATTGTTAGAAAGATATATCAAATTAAACCAATTGAAGCCACCAATAAATTATGTGAAAATACATGAATACTCTTTATCGGTGGCTTGTTAAGGATGTTTAGTTGCCTCTCCAATTCCAAATCTTCTTCTTTCGACACTCTCTGCATATTATGATCTGTCTGACCAGTAATAATGGTCACCAAACACATAACCAATAACAATATGTTAATCATTTTTGTCATTCTCTTTTAGTGATGAATTAATTTTGATACATCAGAGTTTAGAATACAGCTTATTTATAGATAAAATATTCAAAAACAAATGAAATAGTATAATAATTTGATAAAGATAAAATTTATGAGATGAATGATATGAATTGAATACATTATTTTATTTTGATGTTTCCAATTTTTATTAAAGTAAATTTTGACTTTTTTAATTCATTGAATAATTAATTACATATATTTTATGAAGAAAAAAAATATTGAATTTTTAAAACACAAAATTTAATCTCAAAATAAAATCATAATTATTTTATAATTATTAAAATTATTCAAAATTTATATGATTATCGTTCAATTTATAATGAAGTAACTCATTTGAAATTGACATGTGTATCTAAATACATTTTAGAATATATCAAATTTGATAGCACTCAATAACGGTGGACACGACTAACTTTCCATTTCACAGGTCACTATCAATACAATATATATTTTATTTAAATTAACAATTATTTTTTTATTTGAGAGACAAATTCTTTATTTTCAAATGTGGAATTTTTCTTTTTTTTCTTTCTTAATTTCACGAGTCATTTTATTTATATAATTATTTAATATAATTGATTTATATAACCATTGTTTATTTAACAATTAAGTAACGCATGTTAAATTTACATGGGTATCTAAAAACATTTTATACTGTACTAAATTGAATATCAGTCAATAATGATGTACGTCATTAACTTTCGATCTCACGGGTCACTATTAAGATAATATTTATTTTATTTTAATCAACAATTGTCTTTTATTGAGATATGAATTCTTTATATTCAAATTTGAAAATTTTATTTTTTTCAAAATTATTTTTTTAGTTCAAATTTACACATGTATCTAAATATATTTTATACCGTATTAAATAAATTTATTTGTGTGGATGCACAAGTATTTTGCTAGTTTATAGACAAGATGTTTAAAAACAAATGAAATAGTATAATAATTTGAAAAAGATAAAATTTATGAGGAGAATTGTAATACCCCGTATTTTAATTACTGTGGATAATGTTAGTTGTGATCAACTGAGTTCCAGTGTACTCTGAGAAATTATCCGCAGAGATAATTAGAGTAGCGGTTGAGCTCAGAGCAAATCTAATTAATATTATCTGACTCTGAGGTTTTAACTTTTGGTGTTATAAAGACTTTTTGGACTTTTAGTAGTATTAATTCCTATTAATGCTTACTATATACTTTCTTTTCCTCCCATTGCCAACAAAAGAAAAAAGATAGTAAGAGAAGAAAGAGAAAAGAAAAAGGGAAGAAAGGAAAAGAGAAGAAATCCAAGGATTTCAAGAGCTAAGATCATCATCAATCCTTCATCAAATCATCTCATCTCCTTCATCTTCAACTTATAATCCAGGTGGGTTCTAGATAGAAACCTTAGTGTAGAATTTCTTGAGGTTTTTGGGGTTGTGTTACGTTTGGGAGAAAAAATGGGATTTTGTGGAAAATCGAGGAATCTAGCGGTTGAAATGAGTTATAAATTGCGTAGTATAATCTATACATGTGTGGAATCATTTATCGATAATCGTTATGAAGTTTGGATTGGTTTATTTTGTTTGAAATGTTAGGGTTTTGGTGGAAATTATGTGATAATGTTGAAAAATCATATTGTAGGAAGTTTATCGGTTAAACCGTAATAGAACCGTGATATTATACCTCGATGGGTTGTTGAGTATGTTGTTGAGATGTTGTTGCAGGTTGGAAAAAGCTCTGTTAAGAGTTTTATTTTTTCTGAGTTTCGAAGAGCGCGCTCAGCGCGCAGGAGCCCGCTCAGCGCGGTCATGAAAATCTGAAACCCCTCGAGTCAGGAAGTTGCGCGCTCAGCGCGGACAGGCACGCGCACAGCGCGACCTGGGACTTAGAGAAAAAAAAATAGAATTTCCAAAAATCCATAACTTTTGACTTGTTAACCCGATTTAAACGTTTTTGGTATCGATAGGAAACTGTGAGAAAAATCTATATGATGAAGATGGAAAATGTCAGTTTTATTGCCCGATTAAATAATCGGAGGAAAACCAAAGTGGTGTTTTTGTGTTGAATTGTTATATGAAATTCTATTGTGCGTTCGTGATATACTTTGCTTATGCTATGGTCGATTAATAACGAATGTGAATGAGTATGCATGCTCAGTACGAAATAAGTAGAATGAGGATTATTACAGTAAACAATGTCAGAAATGTGGAATGAATAAGCACTAGTATGGAACATGTGTGTTAACCTTTGTGGTTGTGCTAAGGCGTTATGGCCTTGTGATCATCGAATACGATCACGTTTGTGAGTGTGATCACGTAATCGTAACTGGTTATCTTGTTAGTGCGTTTCATGGGTCTCGAGCTCCTCTGAAACATGTGCACAACTACTTGGCAGGTTTGATTCCCGCGTGCAGTACGAATGGCGCTCTGGGAGCGTATGCTTGTGACGGTTAATCGCCCGTGTGAAGTGACGGTTCATAACGGTTAATGGCCCGTAGAACCCGAATCCATTCGTATGTCAAGTAGGTTACCAGGATCCATGACTCGGGTCGACTTCTAGAAGTAGAAGCGGATGGGAAAAGGGGCTACCTTGGTGTGGTTACCGATTAGTGATATACAGTGTGAGTTGATGAACTCATGGCATGTTTCCATATAGTGTGTGTGTGTGTACTCAAAGTCATCCCCCTTCCCTTTTGACTTGAGTTAGGTTGTTAGAACCTTGTAGAGCCGAGAGGACTATAAGATAGCGAACTCACTGAGATTTGATGTATCTCACCCCACGTTGTTGTTTACATCACAGGTACTACAGGTTCGGCGAAGGGTAAGGACAAAGTGGTTTGACTTTTCCTTACGGATCGTAGCTTTTGAGATGGCATGGCTTCCGCTTTGGCGTTTTATTTTAAGATCATTGTATTGATCTAGTTCTTAGTGTATTTTGGACATCTTGTATATGTTATGTCGTAGGCTTTAGAACTTTGTATTTAGGGCATTTAATTTGTATAATGTGTTAGCTAGGAACTTATGGTATTTCAGTACCAAATACTTGGACTCATGTATAATATATATACTTTGATGTATAGTGTTATGTATGGGTGTTACAGTTGGTATCAGAACAGGTCGTATCCTCGACCTAGCCATGAAATGGTATAAGCATTTCTTTCCATTTCATATGCGTTGTGTCGCTATTGGTCTTACGTGTTATATTTATGGTATTGATCCTGATCAACTTAATCCTATCTGTATGACATTTAGGAACATGGCCGACGGGCGCAGAAACAACCATGGTAGACCGAGAACTACTCCAACAGGGACAAATCCGCCAGGGGACGAAGGGAATGCCCCTTTGTATTAATTCATGCAGCAGATGCAACAACAACATAATCAGTTTGTGCAACAATTGGTACAACAAATGGCTAGTGGTGTGCATCCTCCAGTGGTTGTTCCCGAAGCTGCAGGGGGAACCTTTAGGGATTTCATTCGTATGAATCCTCCGGAGTTTCAGGGAGGGTTAGATCCAGTAAAGGCTCATGAATGGATATCCGGTATGGAGCGGATTTTTTTGATAGTTCAGTGCAGTGAGGAAAATAAGGTTGTTTTCGCTTCTCACTTGTTGAAGGGTCCTGCCATGAGGTGGTGGGAGAGTGCTTTGGCCTTAATGACAATTCAAGAGGTACCGAAGGTATGGGAGCAGTTTAAGATAAATTTTATGGAGAAGTATTTTCCAAGTTCCTTAAGGTCTCAGAAGGAATTCGAGTTTCAACAGTTGAAACAAGGCAACTTGACTGTGGCTTCTTATGCAGAAAAGTTAGAGGTTATGGCTGCTTATTCTAGGCAGGCTATGTATGTTCCTGATGAGAGGTGGAAGATTGATCAGTTTCTTTTTGGTCTGAGGGCCGAAATTTCGCATAGCGTGTCGCAGAGGGAATTCACTAACTATGCTGAATTGTTACGACAGTGTTATGTGGCGAAGCATAGCTTAAAGAAAGTGTGTAACGCCCGTATTTAATTAAATATTTTAATTAAATAGTATTGAGTATTTTTCCGAATATTTGTTGACTATGTTGAATATGTTGGTTGATGCTAATAAGTATTAATCGGGTAATTAGTCGATTTAGTCGGGACAAATTAATATTAGAAATAAAATTTATTTTCGTAGAATATTAATTAATTTAATTGATTTAAGTTGTGTTGGCTTTAGTAGAAGTATAAGAAAATATTGGGCTTAGTTAGATGGTAGTACTAGTGGGGGTGTAGTAGTAAGGCCCAATAAGAAAATAAAATAATAGAATTATTATATTAGGTTTTTAGAAACAAGGAGGAGTTAGAAAGTGGCTGTAAGTGGGAGTTGCAGAAAAAGAGGAAAAATAGGAGCAGAACGTGGAAGTTATGGAGAAGAGGAAAAGAGGAACAAGGGTTTTTGAGAGAGAATTCGTAGAGGCTGCTAGAGCAAGTTTTCAACCGGAAAAATTTAGAGCAACCTTCAATCCAAGGTAAGGGTGGGGTTCGAATTTTGTAACGGGGTATATGATAATTGATACGTGGGATTGGAATTTATATAATTTTCTACTGAATGTGTTGAAGTATATCGATGAATTGGTTTTGTTTTTGTGAAATTTTATGTTTGCTAGATTGTTTGGTTGTTGTTCTATAGTGTTAAACTTAGGTTGGAATTTGGTTAAATCGATAGAAACCGATGTTTTCGCAGATGAAAGTCGGAATAGATTGCGTAGTTGTGTCAAGAAATGTTAGGTCGTGATCGAGTATGCTTGTTTTATCAAATTTGGTTGATTTTGTAAATTTTTGCATTTTTGGAGATTTTGGGGTTTAAGATTCAGATTGAAATCGAAAGTCGTAGAATTCACGTTTGATGGCTCCAAATCGCTACTATATGTTTGATTTGAATGAGTATGTGTTAGTTTCGAAGAAAATAATTGAATCGGTCAGATTTTCGGACGAAAATGCAAAATCCCGTAGGGCTGTTATGCAGAAAAATTCTGGTTTCGGAATGTTTGGAAAATTCATATCTTTTGATCTGTAAGTCGGATTTGACCCCCGTTCGAAGCGTTGGAAAGCTAACGAGATGTTCTTTCTAGGAAAAATGGTTTTGAGGTCTGTATCTAGTTCAATTATAGCATAAAATTGAAACTGTATCGTTGTGTTGATTTTTACCGTCGTGAATGTGTGCGATTGAGGTGTTATCGTGCAATATGTCTCAACAATGTTAACCGATTAATAATACAGAGGAATAGCAATAATGTGGGGACTTAGAAATAACAGTAGCAGGTTTTGTATCAGAGTTGAATTTAATAACAGTAACAGGATTTAGTAGCATTCGAGATTTGATATCAGGGAATCAAATAAATAGAAACAGTGGGAATTAGTAGCAATAATAGAGGTTGATGAAAATAGTACCGAATAGTAATATTAGTAGTTTTAACCGATATAATTGTTTAACCGAAATTAGTTGAAATTTTGGAGAAATAATTCGTAAGTGGTTGTAGTTATTTTTGGATGGTTGATGTATGGATTTAGTCGAATAAGTAGAATTAAGCGGTAAGATTAGTTGTCCGGTATTAGTTGAAAATTGTCGGAGTAAGTCGTGAATACGAGTAGGTATTCTTGGTTGGATTATTTTGTTGAAATTATGTCGAATAAGTTGATTTGCAAGTGAAGTTGAATTGTGTTGAATTGTCCCGATTTATGGACATTATTAAGTTGCAGGTCTTATGGCCAACGTTGTTAAGTTGTTTTGCAGTTCCAGGTCTTATGACCAATGTTGTTAAGTTGTTTTGCTGTTGCAAGTCTTGTGACCAATGTTGATTAAGTTGTTTGCAGTTGTTGCATTTTTGTTGTTGTTGTGTTGTGTTGAATAAGTTGATGGTGTGGTTGTTGTCGCATGCATAGCATAGCATTATTAAGTTGGCCTGGATTGGCAATTTTTAAGTTGGAGCTAATGCTCACCACGTTGGCCTGGATTGGCAAAATATTAAGTTGAAGGCTTATGCCTTGATGCCTCGATAACTTGGAAGTTTCTAAGTTGGAAGTTTTGCTCCATCGGTACCACATGCATACGCATAGTTGAGTCGCATTTTGCGTTGCATTACTTTTGTTGATAAAGTTGTTCTTGTATTATGTTGATAAAGTTGTTGTTGTATTTCGTTGATAAAGTTGTAGTTGTAATATGTTGATAAAGTTGTTGTTGTATTATGTTGATAAAGTTGTTGTTGTATTTGGTTGATAAAGTTGTTGTAGTATTAGGCTGATAAAGTTGTTGTTGAGTTGTTGATGATTGTTGTTTGTTGTTGTTGTAAAGTAGTGAAATTGTATGATTTTAATCTAATGTATTGATTATCATACTTCTGTTTATATTGTTCGATATCTCACCCCTTCTGCTGATATTTCCCCTACCATGGGAAATGGGCAGGTACTCAAGATTTGAAGTGGAAGTTCGAAGTAACTTTATGAATTCTTTTGTTGCTCTATGGCAAGTCAAAAGGGTCTTGCTCTGATACGTAACACTCGGGGGATGGACGCTTGTTGTTTATTGTTGAATATGTTTTATGTTGCTGAATTTTTAAGTCAAATTTATTAAGTATTATGTTGTTTTGAAGTTGTTTTAATCGAACAAAAATGTTAAGTGAATTAAAGTTGAATATTCGTATCTTGAAGTTGTTTTGCTTTGAAAAGAAGATATATATGAATTTTGTTGTTATCGGTTCATCCGATCAAAGTGTTATGTATCTGTCCATATGAAATTAATCGAAGTTGTTTTTAAGATGAAAGTGTAGCATCCTATTGGTTGTTGAAATTTTATAACTCTGATTTTACTATTATCCGCCGGGTAGAAATGGGGTGTTACATTAGTGGTATCAGAGCAGGTCGGTCTGTCCGGCCAAGTTGTCTAATGTTGTTTATCCCTTAGTACGTGACAAGTGTGTGGAACACTGTCGGTACTTGTTTGTTTTCCTAATCGATGGTATGCAGGAGTTGGTTTGAAACAAGTGGGGGAGAAGTTTACTTCTCAGAGATGTTTGTAGTATGTGAAGTTGAATCAAGGTGATATTGATTGCAGGAGTGTAAGTGTTGTCAGGACTGTGTTGTTGCGAATCGACGAGAGTATGGACTCGTGAATCAAGGTGATGTTTGTAGTATTTCTATGGATTTCGCCGTTGGACTACCCCGAACTCAGGGTGGTTATGATTCGATTTGGGTAATTGTGGATCGGTTAACGAAATCCGCGCATTTCTTAGCTGTGAAGACTACCTACAAGGTGAGTCATCTCGCAAGGTTGTTCATTTCGGAGATAGTGAGATTGCATGGTATTCCCACTAGTATTGTTTCAGATAGAGATCCAAAGTTTACTTCCAGATTTTGGAGAGCTTTTCAACAAGCTATGGGAACAAAGTTGTGTTTGAGTACGTCGAATCATCCGCAAACGGATGGTCAGACAGAACGGACAATACAAACGATGGAAGATATGTTGAGAGCTTGTGTACTTGAAAGTAGAGGAAGTTGGATAGAACTTTTACCGTTGATTGAGTTCTCTTATAATAACAGTTATCATGCAAGTATTGGTATGACACCTTATGAGGCATTGTATGGAAGGAAGTGTAGGACACCGTTGTGTTGGGAAGAAGTTGGTGAGGATAGAATGTTGGGACCCGAGATTATTCACGAAACTACAGAGAAGATTAGGATGATCCTTGATAAGGTCAAACAAGCACAAGATCGTCAGAAGAGTTATGCGGATAACCATAGAAGACCTTTAGAATTTGAAGAAGGCGATCACGTATTTTTGAAAGTTACTCCGAGATTGTGGTTGAAAGGACCGTTTCGGTCGCGGAAGTTAAGTCCGAGATACGTGGGACCGTATCAGATTTTGGAAAGAATTGGTGAAGTAGCTTACAGATTGACCTTACTGCCTTCTCTGTCGGAGATGCACGACGTTTTTCATGTGTCTCAGCTTCGAAAATTTGTCCCTAATCCTCTTCAGCCAATTTTACCAGATACAATTGAGATAGAAGTAGATTTAACATTTGAGCCTCAACCGAGTCGTATCACAGGAAGAGAAACTAAGGTGTTAAGGAATAAAGAGATTCCTCTTGTTAAGGTCCAGTGGGATGAGACGCATCCGGGCGATGCAACTTGGGAATTGGAATCGGAGATGCGGGAGGTCTATCCTTATCTTTTCAGGTAATTATTTTAAATTTGTGGGCGAATTTCTATTTAAGGGGGGAGGATGTAATACCCCGTATTTTAATTACTCTGGATAATGTTAGTTGTGATCAACTGAGTTCCAGTGTACTCTGAGAAATTACCCGCAGAGATAATTAGAGTAGCGGTTGAGCTCAGAGCAAATCTAAATAATATTATCTGACTCTGAGGTTTTAACTTTTGGTGTTATAAAGACTTTTTGGACTTTTAGTAGTATTAATTCCTATTAATGCTTACTATATGCTTTCTTTTCCTCCCATTGCCAAACAAAAGAAAAAAGATAGTAAGAGAAGAAAGAGAAAAGAAAAAGGGAAGAAAGGAAAAGAGAAGAAATCCAAGGATTTCAAGAGCTAAGATCATCATCAATCCTTCATCAAATCATCTCATCTCCTTCATCTTCAACTTCTAATCCAGGTGGGTTCTAGATAGAAACCTTAGTGTAGAATTTCTTGAGGTTTTTGGGATTGTGTTAGGTTTGGGAGAAAAAATGGGATTTTGTGGAAAATCGAGGAATCTAGCGGTTGAAATGAGTTATAAATTGCGTAGTATAATCTATACATGTGTGGAATCATTTATCAATAATCGTTATGAAGTTTGGATTGGTTTATTTTGTTTGAAATGTTAGGGTTTTGGTGGAAATGATGTAATAATGTTGAAAAATCATATTGTAGGAAGTTTATCGGTTAAACCGTAATAGAACCGGGATATTATACCTTGATGGGTTGTTGAGTATGTTGTTGAGATGTTGTTGCAGGTTGGAAAAAACTCTATTAAGAGTTTTATTTTTTCTGACTTTCGAAGAGCGCGCTCAGCGCGCAAGAGCCCGCTCAGCGCGGTCATGAAAATCTGAAACCCCTCGAGTCAGGAAGTTGCGTGCTCAGCGCGGACAGGCACGCGCTCAGCGCGACCTGGGACTTAGAGAAAAAAAATAGAATTTCCAAAAATCCATAACTTTTGACTTGTTAACCCGATTTAAACGTTTTTGGTATCGATAGGAAACTGTGAGAAAAATCTATGTGATGAAGGTGGAAAATGTCAGTTTTATTGCCGAATTAAATAATCGGAGGAAAACCAAAGTGGTGCTTTTGTGTTGAATTGTTATATGAAATTCTATTGTGCGTTCATGATATACTTTGCTTATGCTATGGTCGATTAATAACGAATGTGAATGAATATGCATGCTCAGTACGAAATAAGTAGAGTGAGGATTATTACCGTAAACAATGTCGGAAATGTGGAATGAATAAGCACTAGTATGGAACATGTGTGTTAACCTTTGTGGTCGTGTTAAGGCGTTATGGCCTTGTGATCGTCGAATACGATAACGTTTGTGAGTGTGATCACGTAATCGTAACCGGTTATCTTGTTAGTGCGTTTCATGGGTCTCGAGCTCCTCTGAAACATGTGCACAACTACTTGGCAGGTTTGATTCCCGCGTCCAGTACGAATGGCGCTCTGGGAGCGTATGCTTGTGACGGTTAATGGCCCGTGTGAAGTGACGGTTTGTAACGGTTAATGGTTCGTAGAACCCGGATCCATTCGTATGTCAAGTAGGTTACCAGGATCCATGACTTGGTGTGGTTACTGATTAGTGATATACAGTGTGAGTTGATGAACTTATGGCATGTTTCCATATAGTGTGTGT
The DNA here is from genome assembly GCA_022829125.1 of Lathyrus tuberosus. NCBI lineage: Eukaryota > Viridiplantae > Streptophyta > Magnoliopsida > Fabales > Fabaceae > Lathyrus > Lathyrus tuberosus. The sequence continues at coordinate 2,465,069 of JALAZF010000680.1, forward strand.
GTGTACTCAAAGTCATCCCCCTTCCCTTTTGACTTGAGTTAGGTTGTTAGAACCTTGTAGAGCCGAGAGGACTATAAGATAGCGAACTCACTGAGATTTGATGTATCTCACCCCACGTTGTTGTTTACATCACAGGTACTACAGGTTCGGCGAAGGGTAAGGAGAAAGTGGTTTAACTTTTCCTTACGGATCGTAGCTTTTGAGATGGCATGGCTTCCGCTATGGCGTTTTATTTTGAGATCATTGTATTGATCTAGTTCTTAGTGTATTTTGGCCATCTTGTATATGTTATGTCGTAGGCTTTAGAACTTTGTATTTAGGGCATTTAATGTATATAATGTGTTAGCTAGGAACTTATGGTATTTCAGTACCAAATACTTGGACTCATGTATAATATATATACTTTGATGTATAGTGTTATGTATGGGTGTTACAAGAATGATATGAATTGAATACAATATTTTAATTTGATATCTTCACTTTTTATTGAAAGTATATTTTTACTTTTTAAATTAATTGAATAATTTTATATATATATATATATATATATATATATATATATATATATATATATATATATATATATATATAATAAAGAAAAACACGGAAAAATGTTGAGTTTTTAAAACACAAAATTTAATCTCAAAATAAAAAATAATTATTTAATAATTATTAAAATTATTCATAATTTATAAGATTATCGTTCAATTTATAATGAAGTAACTCATTTGAAATTGACATATGTATTTAAATATATGTTATAATGTATCGAATTGGATAACATTCAATAACGGTGCACACGACTAATTTTCCTTTTCATTGGTCATTATCAGAACAGTAAATATTTTATTTTAATTAACAATTATTTTTTATTTGAAAGACAAATTATATATTTTCAAATGTGAAATTTTTGTTTTCTTTCTTTCTCTATTTCACGAGTCTTTTTTATATAATTATTTAATATAATTGATTTATATGATCATTATTTATTTGACGATTAAGTAACGCATTTTAAATTTACATGTGTATCTAAAAAAAATTTATATTGTATTAAATTGGATATCAGACAATAATAGTGCACACCATTAACTTTCCATCTCACGGGTCACTATTAAGATAATATTTATTTTATTTTAATCAATAATTGCTTTTAATTGAGAGATGAATTCTTTATATGCAAATGTGAAAATTTTTGTTCTCAAAATTCTTTTTTATTTCAAATTTACACATGTATCTAAATATATTTTATACTATATTAAATAAATTTATATTTGCGGACGCACGAGTATTTTACTACTTTATAGAAAAGAGGTTCAAAAACAAATGATATAGCATAATAATTTAATAAAGATTAAATTTATGAGGTCTGAATTGAATACATTATTTTATTTTGATATCTTCACTTTTATTAAAAGTAAATTTTGACTTTTAAATTTATTAAATAATTAGTTTTATATATTTAACTTATATATAGATCAGATACATCTCATATTCAACGAATCTAAAATGTTAAAAAAAATTATAATAGGAAATGGAGGAGGGTGTACTTTTTTTCTTTTCTCGGAATAATATTTTTGGAATAAACTTTTTTTTATTTTTCTCCATATAATTGATAAGGTCTTAATATTTTAATTAGTGTAATGTCAATTACCATCTAAATACTTTGACGTTTTTTTAACAAACACATGTTCAATTTCTCAAATATTGTATATTTATTTTAAATTATAGGTTATTTGTCCATTTCACACAAATTACAAATGCATCTAATTTTGTCCAAAAAAGATGAATTATAATTTCTTAAAAAAAAGTATCTTTCAAGAATAACATGACAAAGAAAGAGACAAATATAAATTTACGGAATTGGGAATTAGGGCTCTGCTAGGGTTCCCAATTGGGAATTAGGGCTCAGATGTTACTGAGTTCTCGGTATGAGCATAGCATCGGTGAAAAGAGCTCAGATGGGGCGGCGTTGTTTCAATGATGTTTAAACTCCTAATTTTAGGATTATGGACTACCTTGAAAGACATCGGTCTTGGAGTTTCTTGTGGCCGGGGATGCAAGCTCCGGTGTAGTGGATGGTTGACCTTTTGTCTTGGGAATGGAAGAGGTTCTTGCTCGATTCGATTGGAGAATCCAGAAGAATAGTTAGGCAAAGAAAATTCAAGAAGAAAACTGGATTTTGAGGAGAATATTGCACGAAGTGCCATGAGGATAAGGAACTTGAGAATACTCATTCTCAAGGTGGAAGAGACGAGAAATTGGACAAGGAGGTAGATAAGCTGCAGAAAACAGTTCAACAAGATCAAAAGATATCCTACAAAAATATAGTAATTAAAATTAACTAGTAAACCTCTTTCATGGTATGGGATTTAGACCGTGAGAGTGGTACCAGATGTGTGCAGTTGTGTGTTACCCAGGGGAGGAAATTTGATAGTTATCTTTCTAAGTACGAGTAAGAATTTGACGTTCCGAAGTTAAGTATGTGACTTGGAATTGCTTATGAAATGGAATGAATGAGAAAAATGGATTCAATTGAGAAACGTGTTATGGACTTCGAGGGTGTGTGTGTAAGTGGAGTGTTGTACGTGAATGGGCGAGTAGTATGGAAACTCACAATTACGTTTTGGATGGTTTAAGTTGGATAAGTGATGACTCGCATGTGACTGAAGCTTCGTGATGGTGTTATGTAATATTAGTTGAGAACTCGTACCAACAACAAACCTTGAGGGAGTCGGAAACCGTAAGAAGAATCAATTTGGAATGTGGTAACCAGAGCTGGAGGTTGTTAAACTGATTTGGATATGTTATTTCGAGTTTAGAATGGATTTGGAGTTGTGAATGTCATGGTTGTAGCAGTGTAACTCTTGCATCTTTATCGTCTAGAGAGTGTTGGGCAGAGGTTAAGATATTGTGTGTTGGCAAAGAAATTGTTCTACTATAAGACGTCAGTAAGTTCTTGTGCCGATTGGTTAGTAAGGACCCCAGTGGATAAGTGTGTTTCTTCACGGACTGTTAGCCACTTGGTTATGCTTAAGAATTGGTGGTATTTCCCTGTTAGAATTTGAGTTGCGCAGTGGAGGGTGACAAATGAAAGAGTTCAGTCGGATTAATAAGAATCAGATGGATGGTTACTTATGAGAATAATAAAGAAGTCGTTTGACTAGTTATGAAGTGGTTCGAATGTTAAAGGATTGTGGAAGAATAGTTGTCGGTAATTGTATGAAGTTAAGGAATCACTGAATTACATCGTGAAGATTTGTTGAGTGTTTGTTATCCTGAATCAAGATAAGATATTACGGTTTGGTTTCGACTCAGTAGAGGAATATGGAATGGTACTTTCTTTCTGAAGGTAGACTGTGATCAAGTGTTGTAGTATGAAACCACAAATGAATTTTGGGAAGAGCAAGATGGAAGTTAACCCAATATTGGAATAAGAGTATGACTAAGGACGTGAAGTTTGAAATTGTGAAAATAAGGATTTTAGTCTATGGAGTTAAGTTGGAATTGAATTAGGTTAGAAAGTTTAACGGAAGTAAAAGTTAAGTGTGGATCGAAGACAGAAATATAAGTTGCGGTTAATTTCGAATAGAGGAAATTCGGGGGCGAATTTCAATTTAAGGGGGGGAGAGTGTAATACCCCGTATTATTTAAATGCTCAATTGGATAGCAGATGAGTATCTCCGTGCTCTATCTCAGGTAAATTGGATTAATGGAATCCTCTAAGTACTTTAAGTATTATCAATTGGGATCAATAGAGCAACTAATGAGCTCTGAAGAGATCAATTTATTATTAGTTCAAGAAAGTATTTTAAGGTAACTCTAATAATTGATCAATTGGTTGAGACGACAAAATATCAATTGGAGATATTTTACCCTATTGGATTTATATAATATAATATAGTATTTTATATATATATATATATATATATATATATATATATTGTTAGAAAGGAAAAAGAAAAGAAAACATAGAAGAAGAAGAGAAGGAAGGGAGGAAGAAGAAGAGAAAGAGGGAAAGCTTGGGAAAAGCTCATGGATCATCATCAATTTCTTCAAATTCCTCTTCGATTATCAGGTGGGTTCTAGCTAGACACTTTAAGTTCTAGAACTAAGTTTAGAACTTAGGTTAGAAATTGTGAGAAAATGATTAAGCGGTTAATCAATGAAATCTAACGGATGAAACGCGATATAAATTGTGTAGTATGACCAATATATGTGTGGAATCATCTATTGATAATTGTTTTGATGTCCCAACATGTTTAGGTATGAGTTCCAATGGTTTTAGTATGAGAAAAATAGGGTTTTTGAGCTTCTGCAACAGGGTTAACCGGTTAACGGTATGGGTTAACCGATTAACCCATGGAAAAATGGTGTTTTACGTGAAAATTGAACTGGTTAACCGGTTAACCATATGCGTTAACCCATTAACACTGTAACTTTTGGAAAAATACTTTAAAAATCCATAACTTTTGATCCGTAACTCGGATTGAGGCACGGTAGGATGCGTTGGAAAGCTATTTCAATGCTCTTTATGATAGTGGAATATAAACATATGTTTATGCCTTGGAGTGATAAGGAAAATATGGAAAAATTAATGTATGTGTGAAAAGTGTGGTTTATGTTTCCACCAAAACTCAAGGATCGGGAATCCGATTGATATGAGTCCAAAGCCTTTGGAAAGATAATCCAATAAGGTAGTGAATGGTGATGTGAGACCATGATTTAACCAAGGATGCTTGGTAGGGGATAGTAGTGGCTTGTGTTCCTTAAAACGTGTATGAACTATAATGTGATTATGTTTGACATGTTATGCTATTATATGTGTTACTTGTAATATTTGTGTTATACCATGTCTATTTAATTGTGAACTTTGAATGAGAGAGTATGCATGCAAATATGAAAACGATATAAGAAGAGTGAGGAAACCTCAAACTTGAACTATAGGAGAATCGAGTAAGGAACTAGAAAGTGTAGACAACTTTAGACGGCGATGCTCGGGCACGTGTTGTTGGAAGATACATCCTTGTCGAGTATTGGCCTAGTTAGGAGTGAAACACTAGTATGGAACATGTGGTTAACTTTATGGGTTTAGAAAGGCATGAGAGGCCTTAAGGCATTATTAGCCTTGAGATTGTCGAATACAATCATTTTGTCGTATGTGATCATGTAATCGTAACCGGTTTATCTTGAGTGTAGTTTCATGAGTCTCGGACTCCTCTGAAATGGATGCATAACTACTTGGCAGGTTTGATTCCCCGTGTTGTACGAATGGTGCCCATGGAGCGTATGCTTGTGACGGTAAAAGGCCCATGTGAAGTGACGGTTCATAACGGTAAAAGGCCCATAGAACCCGAATTCATTCGTATGTCAAGTAGATTACAAGGATCTATGACTCGGATCGCCTTCCAGACGTAGAAGCGGATGGGAACAGGAGGTACCTTGGTATGATTATCGATTAATGATGTTGTGAGTTAATGAACTCATGTCATGTTTCCATATAGTGTGAGGTTATATTGTGTGAACTCGAGAGTCCTTCCCCTTCCCTTGGACTTGAGTTAGGATTGTCAGAACCGTAAATAATCCGAGAGAATCCATAAGATAGGGAACTCACTGAGATTTGATGTATCTCTCACCACTATAGTTGCTATATTTCAGGTGTGGTCTGCAGGTTTGATTTACAAGTGGAGCGATGCTGGGATGTTTCAAGAGAAGCTTAGTTAAGCTTATTCCGCTGTGTATTCTATTGTTTTTGTACAATGAGGAATATTGTATATTGATCTTAGTTTTATTTTATTTTTTGGCTAATTTCCATAGCTTGTACCATAGTGGTATTATGTTTAGAATGGTCAAGTATGTGAATTACGCCATTAGGCACTTATGATGGTGTCAGTACCAAATAAAATGCTTGTATTGTATTATTCTAGGTATATATTATACAGGGCATTACATTAAATAACATTAAAATTAAATAAAATTAAAACTAAATGATATTAAAATTAAATTAAATTAAAACTAAATAATATTAAAATTAAATGATATTAAAACTATATGATATTTGAATAATTTAATAAATTTAAAATAGAAACTAAAACCTATTTATTTATTCTAAACAGTATTTAAATTAAAAATAATAATAATAATAATAATGAAAATAAATATTTAAAATAAAATTAAAATAAAATACTAATTATTCTAATTATTTATTCTAAATAATATTAAAAAAAAAATTTAGGGTCGAAAATTAGGGTATGACAGATGCCCATATTTAAGTTTCTTCTATCCGGAGATCTGGAGATTGAAATCTTCGTCTCGACGTGATAGGAGAGACTTAAATACAAACATGCACAAGTTTTGACCCTAAGATGCCTTATGATATGATATGGAATGAAAGACAGAGATCCAAAAGTTACATCTGAAACATTTAGAAAAGCATTAAATGTACGGGTGAAGATTTGAAGACATATCTGGAAAAACAATGTTATTCAGGAAAAACATCAGAATAAACAAAGCGAAATATCTGGAAAAACATCATCCAAGAATGGCATTGGATAAAAAGACACCAAACATCCAATAATGGCCATGAATGAAAGGTAGAATCACAATATCTAATAGTGGCTTTAGATGAAAGTGAACAAAGACTCGATCTGGAAGAACATCAGAAAGAGGGACCCAATCGGAAGAGCATCAGGTGGTAAAGAAATCAGACACCCAATAAAGGCTTTAAATGAAATGTATAATCATAATATCTAATAATGGCTTTAAATGAATGTGAACAAGGTAAAGAAACCAGACCTCCAATAATGGCTTTGAATGAAAGGTATAATCATAATATCTAATAATGGCTTTAGATGACTGTGAACAAAGACTCGATCTGGAAGAACATCAGAAAGAGGGACCCATCTGGAAGAGCATCAGATGGTAAAGAGACCAGACGTCCAATAATGGCTTTGAATGAAAGGTACAATCACAATATCTAATAATGGCTTTAGATGAATGTGAGATAAAGACTACATTCAAGAATGGCATTGAATGCAAAGAAACCAGTCATCCAATAATGGCTTTGAATGAAAGGTACAATCACAATATCTAATAATGGCTTTAGATGATTGTGAACAAAGACTCGATCTGGAAGAACATCAGAAAGAGGGATCCATCTGGAAAAGCATCAGATGGTAAAGAAACCAGACATCCAATAATGGCTTTGAATGAGAGGTAAACTCACAATATCTGAGAAGGCATCAGATGAAAGTGAACAAAATAGAAATTCAAGAAAGCATTGAACGAATATGAACAAGGATATACCCAAGAAAGCATTAGATACACACAACAATATATGTTGGTAGGTGCCAAGTGAGTTGGACTTTGACAATAAGGTAAGACGTGGATAACAACACGACCTATGGAGAATGCAAATGAGTGCAAATGAAGATAACACTCTTGCTATGCATATGTATATGAGTTATGCCATGATATAAGATCAAATGCAAATGCATATGTAGTGCAGATGTCGACGACGTGGCTTGACTCTTTTGTGGAGAAGACAAGACTGGAAGACTAATTCCTCAACACGGAGATCACTGCCATTCTGCTTTGGGACTAAAGATGCTACTGAACACAACTCTGTCACACTGGTAAATTGTATCAATTTGTTGATCCTTGTAGGAAGGATGGAAAGTTTCATGGGGATTCTTCAAGTTAACTGCCCCTAGATTAGATGACTATTATAGATGAACTGATGATTGCTTCAGCTAGATGATTCTGAAATGATTGTTTCACTGTGCTCTTAGAACGCTTGCCCCAATCTGAGTCTTGAAAAGTCTTATGTATAAACCAAATCTAAGAAGGACTTACACTGTAACAAACCTTGAACTGATTTTCAACCTGATCTGGAAAGAACTTGCCCCTGATTGGATCACTGACAAAGTTTCTTAACTGTTTGAAAATTCCTTAAGAGGAAGCTAGTTTGCAAACAAAAGTGATCATACAAACGTAGTAAATGCAAAGTTAATGCAACTTTTGAAATCAAAATTATTTTTTGGAATGAAAAACATAGGAGTCATTGGCCTGAACACGGCGGTTCCAGAGGCTAAAGTGAAAAGTAAATCAAAGGTGTAATGCCAAAACAAATGATCTACAAAGATCTTTAGGAGTCAGTTTACGCACCCTTGCTATAGTATGCTTTCAAAATAACCTTGCTTCAATTAGGTCTTTATAGTGTTGTAACGTGGCCTGGTTCACGGTTTAAGAAACAAAGGATGAAGGCTCAAAGTTTATTTGTACCCACCCAATCTTCGTGATGATCTTCAGTTCTACACTCAGTTAACTCAGACTTTGCACTCAGGTTCCCATAGGTTAGGGATTGCATTGATGATAGTGATGATGGTTCAGAAGTTAAGGGACTTTTGAGGTGACAGTCACTACTTCCTTATAACTCTTGGTTGTTTTTTTCATTGAGGACTTTCATGGTCTCATTTTTATTAACCCTAACTTTTGCCTGAACTGTTTTTTGTGAATCTTACAGTCAGCGGGATGCCCCAGTTTTTTGTCTGCCTAAGTCTCCTTCACAGGTTTCGACTTAGCGGGCTTTTTCCTTTTTTAATTTTTTTATCTTTTTTTTTAAAGAAAGTGACTGCTTGGCTTAATGATTACGGCGAACCATCATCGACTTTTGACTTGAAAGACATCTTCGACACTTGCTTGTTGTGTGCGAAGGAAAAATTGAAAATGCAACCTTTTTGTTGAAAGATGTCTTGCATGAAACTCTTGTATTTGAATGCACAATCCAGTTAACTGAGAACTACCCTGCCCCAGGTTAAGATTGCGGGTTTTTAAGTAAAGAAAAGAAACTCCTACTTCAAGGCTCAAAGGGGTTGACGAGGGTTTATCTTCCTTATTTCTCCAGTGTTTAGGAATTGAAACAATGCCTTACATCGTCAGCAAAGTTTTGATTTGAAAGAATACCAACAACAATTATGAGTATAACGTTTTCATCATCCTCCCTCCAATCTTAGCATAATCAGAAGGAAAGTGGAAAAGATATAATTTTTTTTGTTTTTGTTTTTGTTTTTGTTTTTTTTTTTAAATATAAAGCATAAAATAGCAAACACAAATGAATTGAATTAAAAGTTGCAATGCTCATTTTATTAATTATGAAAGTACAAACATAAATTGAAAGCAAACAACCAATACAAATAAGGAAAATGCAAACGATAAGAAACATGGTCTAGTGACTAATCATAAACAAGAGTGAGTTGTCCTGTTTGAAACACTGAGGTCTCCTGAAGTCAACTGAAGCTTCACTTAGCATGCTCTGGCAAAGGATTGTTCTTGACATTTGGATTGGTGTCACGAAAGGAGAGAATACCAATTCTGATCAGCTCTTGTACTCTAGCCTTCAATGCAAACCAATGTTCCAAGTTGTGGCCTGCGGCACCTTCATGGAATGCACAATGGAGATCAGATCTAAATCCAAGTGGAAGTGGATCTGGAGGAGGAGGCAAAGGCCTTGTAGTAATCAAACCTTTCTGAACCAGCCCAGGATAAAGTTCAGTGATGTCATTGGGATAGGATCAAAATTATTCCTATTACGGTACTGATTCTGTCCTACAGCTGGACGTTGAGGAGCTTGAGCTAGTCATGGACCAGTAACCACGGGAGTAACAGCAGCAATATCAAGATGATCAGCATACTGAGGTTGGGGACGAGGTCTTCTGGTTTCAAACATAACAGCATTGGTCTGATCTTCTCTCTTCTTCTGGAAGTTCCCATAGGATTTCTTCGCTCCATTAGAAGATTCAGCAGCTTTGGATACTTTACCATTCTTAAGTCCTTCCTCGAGTCTCTGACCAATAGTAACTAAATCAGTGAAGCTGGATGAAACACTACCAATCATCTTGTCCCAGTAGAATGGAGACAACGTGTCCATAAACAGTCCAGATAATTCTTTCTCTGCCAAAGGAGGTTCAACTTGGGAAGCCAACTCTCTCCAGCGCTGAGCATATTCCTTGAAAGACTCTTTATCCTTCTGAGACATGTTTTGCAGCTGACGGCGGTTAGGAGCCATGTCGAGGTTATACTTGTATTGCTTCATGAAGGCATTAATAAGATCCTAGAAACAGTGAATGCTGTTCTGTTCAAGATTCATATACCATTTGAGAGAAGCTCCACTCAGACTATCTTGAAAACAGAAGATAAGCAACTTATGATTCTTGGCATGAGCAACCATCTTTCGGGTATACATGACCAAATGAGCTCTTGGACAAGAATCACCTTTGTACTTCACAAAATCGACAGCCTTGAACTTAGCAGGCATAACAAGGTCAGAAACCAAACCCATGTTTTCGGCATCAATGTTGAAGAAATAAATACCCTCTACGGCTTTGAGTCTCTTGTCTATGGTCTGAAACTGTTCACGGACAACCTTAGGTTCAACAAAGTCTTCACGGTCTTCACCTTGAGCACTGGTAGCATTGTACTCGTAGAGAGGGTTCTCGAAAGGAGCTCGAGTAGACTGGACTATAGGTTGAGGCTCGGCAAAAATAGGAGCTTGAAACACTGGTCTAGAAGTCTGACCAATCATAGCAGTAGATGCAAGAGGTGGTGAGTAGTTGGGAGGTAAACCAAACTCTGGCCAAGTTGAAGGTGGCACCTGAATAGGTTGAGGATCAACAGTTGAAACTTCTTGGATGACAGTCCTTTGGGGTGGTTCTCCTTTAGCAATCAAAACTTGGAGCATTTCAGTGAGCTTTGACATGCTTGACTTAAGGTCGTCGATCTCCATTCGCATCTCAGCATTGTGTGCTTCTTGCTCTGCCATTATGCGTCTGTAGTTAGCTCTAGTCTGGTATCGATGTCTATGAATCAGCTTGACGACTCACAGGTAACACTGGAAGATAGAGACACCTGGGAATGAGTTGCTGGACAAACGGATGTATTCAATGAATCATGCAAAGATGCAAATGATATGCAATGCAATGTAATGGTTTCAAGGAACTCAAGAGTAGGTTGCAAACATTTCGTAAAGGCTGAAAAAGTTTCATTTTATAATCCATGATTTTTATTGATTTTGCAAATGACAGAACAATTGAGTTTCTTGAAACCGAATGGTTATGCATGAATGCATGAATGCATGAATGGATGCATAAGCACAGGTATACACATATACACATATACAGGCAAACAAGCCAAGGCTTGGGTTTGAAGATCACGAGCATGGAGCCATGGTCTACCCTTCCCAATAGGTGTGTACTATGGTTTCAAATGTACCTGTCGAACGGGTTCTACCAAGTTCCCAGAGTCTGCAACCCATCTTTCGGATATTATCAATTTTCCAGATCACTTGGTAGTCAATAATATCCTCAAGAGAATCTCGTCTGAGTGTAGTATCGCGTAACGACTATTGCAGAAATAGACTCTCGCATAGTCCCCGCACTACGCCCTAATAGGCCAAGTTGGTTTAAAGGTAACTACGGTCCCCAGTCCTGACGGCCTTTAGATCGAAACCATATCGTCTTCACGAATGAACTCGTTGGACAAATATTTTATTCGAGAGAGCCTAGACTGAGTGGTGAAGTCTCAATTCACTTTTTCAGGAATCGACTCCCTCAAAGTATCCTTGAATTCTCACCGTTTTCCTATCTTAATTTCACTCTAGTCCGGGTGTAGGACTTTGTCTCACCACACTAAGTGCCAAACCTGCACACACAAAAAACCAAGCAAGCAAATAATATATATAATAACACAAATAAACAAGTTAGGGGAAACCCTCAATAAAAATAAAATGTCGCCATTGAAGTCGCCATTTCTGTCGCGGTGAGAATCAGATACCGAGCTATTATATTAACTTGAATCACAATTTTTTAAATTCACCACCGGTCTTTATTTTATCCGAAGGAAAGGTTAAAGATCGAAAAACCTAAGTTAAGAGAATCTAGGTTCGGGGGTTGATTACGCCTAGGGAAGGTATTAGCATCCTAAACGTCTGTAGTATTCTACAGGAATCTCTTGCTATTATCTATGTTATTTATTGCTCGCTTGCTAAGGGTATGACTTGATATATGGGTCAAGGATGCTTGGGTTAATTGTTCAATTAGTGTTGACCAATGTTTTTGAAAATGGAATTTGGTGTTGCCCAAATTCTTTGATTTTTTTTTTTTGAAAGATTGATTTTATTTATTTATTTTTTGTTTTTTTTATTATTTATCTATCTAAAGAAATAGAGGCGGTAAAAACAGATAATAATTACACATGGGGGTGAGGGATACATTTTATCAAATGGGAAGTAAGAAAATGACTGAAAAACTACACAATCAAATAAGTAAATGCGGGACCGATGACCAATCGAAATCGAATGGCAACTGAATTTAGCTCTGGAGCTAAGTTAGAGTGGATTCATGTAGGAATCACTCTATGAGAAGCCGAGCAAATGACTATATGCACTCAAGCGGTTCTCGAAGGTTAAATTAGATTTTAACTCCGAAATCGAAATGCAACGATAAACAAATATAAATCCGCATAAAAACCGATGAAAATCGACAAATGGTTTGCTACACTCAACGTGGTCATCGCAATGGATTCAAATTATGCGGATCTGAATTTATAAAAAAGGAAACAAAAATAAAAAAGAAATTTTAAAGTGTTTTAAAATTGTAATATTATTACAAACAAAGAAAATTTAAAAAAAAAAAAAAAAAAAACTCAACAACATTGCTATCGCGAAAATGCGGTCATCGCAACCGGATCCGAATTGTACGGATCTAAATATAACAAAAAAAAAAAGAAACAAAAAAAAAAGAAAATTTTAACTTTGATAAAAACCTCAACAATATTGCTATCGCGAAAACGCGGTCATCGCAACCGAATCCGAATTGTACGGATCTAAATATAACAAAAAACAGCAACTAAAAAAAAAGAGAAATTTAACTTTGATAAAAACCTCAACAATATTGCTATCGCGAGAACGCGGTCATCGCAACTGGATCTAAATCGTAAGGATCTAAAATTTTTTTAGAGATAGAAAATACATAGAAAAATAAATTTTAAAACATTTTAAAGCAATAATGTTGCTAACGCAAAAATGCGATCATCGCAACCGGATCAAATCAACAAAAATGTCACGCGTCATGCAAATCAATATGCAAAACAGCGTATCGACATAATTCGATCCAAAAATATAATCGAAACATAAATAAAACTAACTTTAAAATTATTATATATATATATTAGTAATTAATAGGAATAGTAAAGCTACATTACTTGAAGCAGGAGCGGCAGTATATATTAAACAGATTCTATAGGCGGTATATATTACTAAGAATAGTAAGGCTATATATTAACAAGAATTCTACGCACAAAACGACAACGGCATATGAACATATTTGCATAGTGACGGCATATGAATATACTATTACGAACAAATTTAAATAGTAAAACATATGTATGTATGCTTGTAAAAAAGTGAGCTAGTAACATAAGTTAGTAAAAACATTACATGACAGTACGGTGGCGGAAAGCTAAATGAGGATCTACAGGAACGGCCGACTCCTTTTTTTTCTCCCCCTTTCACCAATGCTAACATGTGTATATATAGAGACTGAATTAGGATTAATTTTTAGTTACCAATAATGTCTCTAATATCCAATTGGAGGCCCAAATTAAATAACATTAAAACTAAATAAAATTAAAACTAAATGATATTAAAATTAAATTAAATTAAAACTAAATAATATTAAAATTAAATGATATTAAAACTAAATGATATTCGAATAATTTAATAAATTTAAAATAGAAACTAAAACCTATTTATTTATTCTAAACAGTATTTAAATTAAAAATAATAATAATAATGAAAATAAATATTTAAAATAAAATACTAATTATTCTAATTATTTATTCTAAATAATATTAAAAAAACAAAAAAAAATTTAGGGTAAAAAATTAGGGTATGACAGTTTCCATATGCAATTTTCTACGATTGTTAATGCATTTGTTTTGACGTGTAAGAACTTGTTTGTTTTGAATAATTAATTTAATAATAATGTTTGTCTTGAAGAAATCTATTCGTTTCACTTGTTTTAAAAAATTTTCTCTATTTTATAATGCCAATGCTGCCCAATCTCTTGCCTCGGCAGAGAATTGAATGGAGGATGACGAAAACAAACGCAAGATCTCTTGTTGTATGCTTTTGAATAAAACTCTGCTAATGATATGAGGCATTTGTTTCAAATCCCTAAACACTGGAGATATAAGGAGATAAACCCTCGTTAACCCTTTTGGACCTTTTGAAGTAGGAGTCTTCTTTTTCCAAAAAAAAAAAAAAACCCTCATTCTTCACCTAGGGCAGGGTAATTTAAAAAAAAAAAAAAGGAGTAAAACATCACGAAGATTGGGTGGGCATGAACAAACTTTGAGCCTTATATCCGTTGTTTCTTAAACCGTGAACCAATCCACTATACAACCCTTAAAAGTCCTAATTGAAGCAAGGTTTATTTCAAAAGCATACTCATTGAGGTATCGTTTCCTGACTCCTATGAGTTGTGTTCAAAATTTGCGTTGGCATTATAAAATCGATAATTCGACCACCAAAACTTTTTTTTTAATGAAATTTTCAAGACAAACATACGTTGCATTATCAGTTTCAGAATTAACATTTTCTGCTTGCTAACATTGCTTGACATCATAGAAGCTAGCATACGAGCATCATCGATGAGCTAGATCTTTTGAGATTTGAAGCTCTGAAGAGTAAATGGCGGATCATTTCAAAGATGACTATATCCAGGGGCACGATACCTGAAGACTTTACTGAGCAGGGGCAAGTTGTTTCCTAATTGTTTCTTTCACAGTCTGGCCCCAATGGGGCTAGTTTAAAGACTCAGAACGCCATCAATCAGAGGTAGTTATGTCGAGATTTGATAAATCTCTCCAAGTTTGGAGACTCAGTGTGCAGAACATAGTTAATTACGGGCAGTTATGTCGAGATTTGATAAATCTCTCCAAGTTTGGAGACTCAGTGTGCAGAACATAGTTAATCTGGGGTAGTTACGTCGAGATTCGACAAATCTCTCCAAGAGTTTGAAAACATTGGAACATGTTGGATGCCAAGTTTTCTGTAAAATCCTCTTGAGATCACTTCTTCTCATAAACCAAGTGATCTGGGGCATTTGAGAAGTGAAGATTGCTTCTCATCCACAACAATCGTTGTTCAAAATGGTGACTACCCAGCAGCTCATCAATGCAGAGTTACATCGGTCTCACGACATTATTTGCTCATACCTCAAAGAGCTTTTATCCCAACTAATGTGATGATTCCCCATTAAGTTCCTACTTTGGGTGGTCATGACGATTCCCCGGTGAACCTACTTCAAGAAGTTATGGTAGGTTTGATACAAGATTTCTCTAGTCGACAACCTAAGAATCCTCAGTGAATTTCTTTGGTTTTAACCTTCCCCAGCAAGTGTTTATTTCACTCCTCATTGGATTTTCTCACTACCTCAATTTTCTCCAGTGAAGGCAGATGTTTATTTCATCCTCTCAAAATTTTATCTCCGATATTTTCAACTACTACTGATCCAAGCTTCCCCGACGAAGTGGATATTTATTTTATCCAGCTACAACTTTCACTCAGACTATTTTAGTTTGCAGCGGATACTTATTTTATCCCCCATGAAGTCTTTCCGATCATTGAGTTTGATTCGCTCCCAGTGAATCTTCCTCATCCCCAACGAAATCACAAGATTCATCTTGACAATCCTAAGTGAAGTCACGATGTTCATCCCCAAGTAGAGTGCTCTCTTTTCCCCAGAGAACCTTTGAAGTGGGATTTGTTTCCATATATGGCTTCTCATTCATCCCCAGTGATGCTTCTTATAATGCAAAGATTGCAAGGTATACATTCAAGTTTCAACAGAGCTCATTACACTTCAAGCTTATCCCAAGAAGCAAGACTCAAATTCTTTACAAGAATATTGTCGTAATTGATTCAACTTACAAGCTACCAAATACAAACCAAATTACTACAAGCTTTAAAGCTCAAAGTAAACCACATATATCTGAAAATACTAAGGATCTTGCTTCATCGTTTAATACAAGAACGGTACCAAGCATTGGGCCCTCATGCGAATGAAGATCGTGCCCTGCCATTTCATCACTTCAATTAACTTTCAGATCCACTTAGAAAATGTGAGGCATCCGTTGTAGGAGCAAAATAGTACAAGCTACTCTTATTGCCAATGCATACACGGTTTTTTCTAAAGAATTTGCACAAGTTAATTTTCAAAATAAATGTTGCAAAGTAGTTCTTGTTTGTTTTACTAAATTTGGATTTCCCCTGATCATTTCAACCGTTCAAACCAAGGTGGATAACATTGCCCTCTCGCGAGAAGACCACCTGATAGACGGCCTCCTCCTTGCTGTAGCAGTAGTACCGTCATTAGTCTCTTACGAGGCAGTCGGATAGGAGCTCTAAAGAGATTGGAACACGCAGGGCCTTTAATTGTCTTTGAGCAAGAGCGGAGTTTTGACGCTTGTCACGCACGTTACGACGGAGAGATTCAAAGGAAGCTCTTCGAGTGTTCTTCATGAATCTCGATTACTGAAACAAGACCATGATCAAGGATAAAGTCAAATACCAGCAATAATGCGATTTGCAAAGAAATAAGGAAAGGAAGATATATCACCATTTATTTCAAATGATCAGAAGTTTAGTTTACTATTATGTTGTTACCCACCCATTGATTAGCTGAGCACAGCATATACTGTGCTGCTGGCAAAGAAGATACCATGCTGTAACTTATCTTCACTATTTGCATCAGAAGTGTTGGTTTAATTGCATCAGGAATGACGGTCCAAGATGACTGAAAATAAGATTTACTGGGCTCGAGAACATTTCAAATAGTTAGTCAAGTTTCACTACCTAAACAATTATGATAACCATTACCTTCCATCTATCTCCATACTCCAACAGAGCCTGTCCTCGAACATGATGTTTTCTAGACTTATTCAACCCATTTCCCTGCATTTTGACACCATTTGAGATTCTGAAATTCAAACACAAGCAATCAAAACCAAGGCAACCATCACAAAGTCTACCATCCAAACCCTGCGTAATTAAATGAGCATTCAGTAAAGCTTTGTTACATCAAGAATCAAGGACTTCAAAGGAATTGCCTTATCAGAAAAGAGAAAAGTGATGGCACCAACATTATAATAAGGAAAATCATTTGATATAAAGGGAATACTTCCTGAAGAAATAAGCTTACCATCATATATAGAAAGTCGTTTACGCATTGCCGGTTCATACTCATTCCAAACTTCCTTAGAGCTTTTCTTAATTGGGCAGAAGGGGGAGATGCATGTTATCAAACTGCAAGCAAGTTTGACGTAGTCCCATACCGTCATCAACTACTTGAACTATAGGATAGGCCGTGAAGGCGAATATTGAATTCGTAAAACCTGCTTTGTGAATCAAAATTCCAAAAAAAAACTGAATCATTATCAAATTCAATCAACGTATTTAATCTGACAGATTAAGTCAAAAAAGGAAATGAAAGAATTAGTATGAGAGACTTACGATTTCCGTCTAATGCGAGAAGTTGCACAGCTCAATTGTTGATGTTTGAAGCCACCGTTACTCAAAACACATCATGCTGCCGAACCGTGTAGCCCTCCAAATTGTCTTCACCCAAAAAAAACCAAAGAATGTAAGAATAGCACAAGCATTTCACAGACAAATAGTTCACCACTGCAGGCAATGATAATCTTCATCAGCAATCAAAATCACTAAGGAATTCAAATTGAGTCAACAAATTAAACAGATTTCGAACTTTCCAAAACTACCTTCAAACAGAAATCGTACATCAATTGAGCTCTTCAAATTGGTAAAACACAATATCAGGCATATCAACGCTATTTCCAAAACCACTACAGACTTACTTCAAACCATTTACAAACTTTCCTAATTGGCCTCAGAGTTATTTCAAGAATCAGAAACTTTTTCGTCAGTTTCAGTTAAGAAGGGAGGGCAACATCGTAAAAAACGTCGCCAACAGCCAACTCTTTCCCATATTGGATTAAACAAACCACAAGAATCAGATTCAAATCAAGTTTTTTTTTTGAAAACTTTCCAAATTTGAAAACCAAGCAACAAATCGTATCAAACAATTTCAAGACACCAAGTTCCAAACTTCCCAAATTGAAACCAAATCAAATTGCATCAGATCAAATTCAAACCTTCCAAAATAATTTTCAAACAACATTTAAAACTTTCCAAACGATTTCACGCATTAATTCGTCATTTATCATGGGCCATCTATAAAAAGGGATTCATTCTATCAAAAAAGGGACGAAAAAAATCAGAGAAAAACACAGACGAAAATCAGAGAGAAGAGACAGATAACAAAGTGCAACACCCAAAAATCATCGCCGTTTCCAAACCCGCAGACAAAAAGAATACAGAGATTCAAAGAAGGAATTTTTATCATCATCCCAACGGCCAGAGAATATCAGAAGCAGACAAATTCAACGAAAAGCAAATAAATCGTGCAAAGAAGGTAAAGAGAAGGAGAAAGCATCCCTGATTTGAAGGAATCCATCGCCGTTCCGCCTCCAGACGTCACCATCTTTCCCCTTTCCTTTAATTTTTCGCATTCCTTTGAGCTTCGATGTATATGTAATACTCTCAATATAATGAAATCGGGGTATGGGCTGTGTGGGGTGGGGTTTTTGCTTGTTGATTTTGTTTGAATCGAGCCAGACGAGTGGAAAAAATCGGGAGAGATGAGGGGAGAACGACGGCGGCTAAGGGTTTTCTCTAACCTTAATTTTTATTTTCAGAGAGAGAAAGAGTAACGAGAGTGAGAGACGAGAGAGGAGGGAGTATGTTTTCCTTTCCTTGTTTTGTTGCCTTATGATCATGTACACCACACACACATGCACCCTTGCTTTTATCCGTCAGATCACATGCGTGCGCATCGAACGGTTGAGGTTTGAGGGTCTATGGTAGACCTTCCCTCCCGCGTGCACTGGATCTCTCCGGCTGTTCTTTTGGCTTTTCTTTTTTTCTTTTTTTTTTTATAACGTTAAAATCAAGTTTTTTTTAAAAGGTTAAGTAAAATCTTTAATTTTAATAAGAAACATCAACTTTTTAATTAAGTTAATTTGATTAGGTTAACTCTTATAAACTTCTTTTAATTAGTAAATTTTGTAGTAATTTTCCTTTTTTTCTATTAAATGCTAACTTAAAATTTTCCTAAAAAAAAGGCTTTTAATAACCTTTTATAGTAATTAAAATTAACTAGTAAACCTCTTTCATAAATATTTTTTTTTTAAAAAAGATAATACGTCCTTAATAATACTTTTTCTTAATAACTACTAATAATAACTTCTCTCTTTTTATATTTAAAATATCACTTTTCTTATAAAACATAATTAAAAAATAAATTATAACTTTTGATCATTTTTTTTTAAAATAAGTAAAACCCTTCCTTTTAAAAAGTAGTAAAGCTTTTTCTTTATTAAAATATTAATATTAGTCTTTTTTATTAATAAGATAAAAACTCTTTTAATAAACTTTTGCTCTATTAATAAAACTTTAAATTAAATGATAAAACTTTTTTCTTTTAAATTAAAACTTTTATTAGTAAGAAACCTTTAATTTTTTTTCAATTTAAAATAATCTTTAAAACATAAATCTCGAAACAATAATAATAAACCTTAAAAGTCCAAACTCTTTTCTCAGTAAATCAAAACTCATTTAGAATCTCTCGCGCCCGAGTGTACGCTTGCGTGTTTATCTGTTTACTATGCCTCTATTTGAATGTATGCTTTGTACGTCTAAACCTTTTCAAACTTATAAAAATCTCGATCCAACGTCGAGTCCACTTTTCTACCCATGTAAGTCGATCGCCTTAGGGCATCGCATTCGACCTACCGATCACAAGACACAAGTCTAGCATCACTTTGCTAGCATCTTCGCCTAAATAACAATAATTTAATCGCATTAATATCCAAGGGAAAATCCCATGCATGATTACCATGTTATTGTGCATGGTGCATATCATTTGCATTCATAATCGACACCCTTAAGATAAGATTATTAGACTACTCTAGGATAGACTTCCTAAGTTAGTCCCCCTTCAACTTTGATTTTTTAAATCAAACTTTAGCCCACCTAATTCTCCACACAAGAGAATTAGATGTTAATCATCTCAAAGAAGGGACATACAATCCCATACCCCACAAAATACAAACATTTTCAAAACTGTGGTGGTTTTCTTAAGATGATGACTCATCTTCTCTCCTAAACCTTTAAAACAACTTTAGTATCCTTAATAAGGAACTACAAGTGCTCTGATTCCCTCCTGACAGGATATGTAGGCACGAGATGCGATATCTTGTCGAGCACACTTAGGAATAAAAATAATAAATCACCTACCCCTAAACCCTTGGCAAAACAAAAACAAATAACATAATAAACAAGAGGTTCCTGTAGAGTACTACAGATATCTAGGATGCTAACACCTTCCTTAAGTATAACCAACCCCCGACCTTAGAATCTTAGTGCATTTGCATTGCATTGTGGGAATTCGGTTTTTCTCCCTTCCCTTGGATAAAATCAAAGACCGGTGGTGACATTAAAAATGCGATCCTAATTAACAAATAACTATGGTATCCAATTTTCACCGCGACAGTAAGGATTTTGATTCTGATGAGATATTCAGTGTGCAGACAGGTTACTTTAGGACAAGAAATAGAGTAAGTTTGAGATTATGATGACACTCGGTCATTATGTAATATTTGCAAGAAATTTCGGATAAATTGGTGAAGTAATAAGTAAAAGCTAAGCTAAAATGTGAAAGAAGTGAGCAAAAATAATCAAGAGGAAGAAAGAAGGGACTTAGTGAAAAATCGAAGAAAAGGGAATTAAAAAAAAGTGAATTTGCCTCTGTTTTTCTCGCAGCTGCTATACTGACATTGTGGGCGCAATAACGTCACATCGGGGCCGCGATGGATATTAACGTGGTCACAATGCAGTGAGATCCTAGCACGCTCTTTGCAACTTTAAAAGGAGATTTTGGCTACTTTTTTTACAGGTTCCAAATTTGATATATAAAGTGACGACCAAGAGGCTTGGAGCATGAATTTGGAGAGCATTGAAGCCATTGTTGATTTCAATAAATACTTCTTATCAACTCATGTTAATTGTTAATTGCACTATGAGTAACTAAGATATTCTAGATCAGATCTTTTGAGACGAACCTGATTATGCTTTGTTGGATCATTTGATTGTTTGATATTATTTGAATTTCTTTATGTTATCATCATTATTTAATTGTTCTTGTGCTTAATGCTTTTTGTGTGTCGACGAGCGTATAAACTATTATCCGATGAGTATGGATTATTGATCCTAAGTCTACAGATCCGAATTAGGACAATTATTCAACTTAGTAATTAAATAGGACTATGAAATTATAAGTTTTGACTTTTGAATTAACAAACTTAGAAACACCTAGTTTAACTCTGGATTGGCCTAAGGAATTAGGGAATTATTATGTAAATTAGTGAGTTATAAACCAAGTA
This sequence comes from Lathyrus tuberosus, assembly GCA_022829125.1. Classification (NCBI taxonomy): domain Eukaryota; kingdom Viridiplantae; phylum Streptophyta; class Magnoliopsida; order Fabales; family Fabaceae; genus Lathyrus; species Lathyrus tuberosus. Next base: position 2,486,642 of record JALAZF010000680.1, read on the forward strand.
ATCGGGTACAGTGGTCTTGTTAATTTGCTGTGAGAGTATAGAATAATTGTGTAAGTATTGAGTGCACACAACCTAAGAGGGGGTGAATTAGGTGTAATGGTATTTTTAGAGATTTTAAGCATTTATTTAGTTTCTTGTAATTTTTCGGAATTATGAATAGATGAATGAATAAGAAACAGAAAAATAAAGAGCAGAAAAGTAAATAAACAGAATTATGTATACTAGTTGCCATAATCAACCAATAGTACATCTAGTCCCCTCACACCCCGTGAGAGATTTTCACTATTGTTAAATCTTTGTACAAGCCTCCACTACTACGGAAAACCCATTTAACAACGATTGGGAAAGATATATAATGACGCGGGCATAGGCGTTGTTATGTAGAGTGTCGTTGTATATATGATACTTACAATCACGGCCCAGTAAGCGTTGTAATTAACTTGAAAGCGCGCTACATATAATCACAGTTATTTTAAATAACTGTTGTTATATGTCTTTTAATAAAATAACATAAAACGCAGCATTAGAACTACCTATAAGCACATTTCTTTTAAATTACCGTTGTTGTATGTCTTTTAATAAAATAAAATAAAAATTGCAGCATTAGAACAAGAGAAACAACAAGAACAACAAGAACATCAAGAACAACAACAAGAACAACAATAAGAATAAGAACAATAACAACAACAACAACAACAACAACAATAATAATAATAACAACAATAATAAAAAAGAACAACAAGAACAACAATAATTAAAAAAAAAAACACCAACAACTAACATTGCTAACTCGAATCCGTACTTTCCCTGTGTCATTCAAGTTGTAGAAGAGATGATGGAGTTCTGAAATTTGTTCTGAAATTTGGTTTAGTGGAGAAATAGTGTATCGTAAATGAAAGATGATGTTTGGAGGTAGAATATGTAGTTCGTCTAAGTTTTAGGTTTCACGCGGATCACTAATAGTAGTGTCTTGGCCGTTGATAATCACTAAATGGACGGGCAAGATTTGTTTAAGGATGGTGAATAAACTCAATAAGCGTGCCACCTATAATGTTGGTAATGGGATTTGAAAAAATAAGTAAAAAACCAAAAATGTTTGTGCTGGGACTTGAACCCATGACCAGACGCTACCTATGATCACGGTTTTTTAAATACCCATGGTGAAAGGTCTGTCAGCATTTTGAAAAAATAGGAAAGAAGTAACATGATTAAAATAAATTTAGAAAACTACAAAAACACAAAATTTAATCTAATTAAGTAAAATAAGAATTTTGAGATTTTTTTGGAATTTTTTGAGACTATAAAAACAGTAAAAAAAATTCATTAAAAATAGAAAAAAAGATGAATTTGGGGTTTTGAGGGTGAAACCCCCTAACTCTTCTAGAGTAGGGGATAAATGATCGCACGATTTTTCTGCTCAGAATGCACGAAACAGATTTCAAAAAGGAGACGATTTTCCCTAAAACTGGGTTTTCTAACCAGCAAGACTTAAAACTAAACTATAGGTTATAATCACGGTTTTTTAAATACCCGTGGTGAAAGGTTGTGAGCATTTTGAAAAAATAAGTAAAAAACCATAAATGCTGGTGCTGGGACTTGAACCCATTACCAGACGCTACCTATAATCACGATTTTTTAAATAACTATGATGAAAGGCCTCACATTTCACCACGGTTGGAATTTTAACCGTGATTAAAAGCATTTTAATAAGATTAAAAAAATGCGCGCATCCAGTTTGCACTATTACAATGGTGTATATGAATTCGTTGTAAACCTGACATTGTTGTTTGCGCGTTTTGTAGTAGTGCTCACACCAAATCTTCTCCTACAATCTTCTAACAACAACAAAGAAACAAAACACTTCCTTGATTTTCAATAACACCAACAATTATGGTGGACTTTGAATCTACCCAGTTCAAATGACCTTTCTCCAATAATCACCAACACTATGATGAATATCACATATACTTAGAAAACACACCACATTCTATTTACAAGTAAATTTCACCACACACTTGATGATCAATTTACAACAAAATGATACTTTTGTATAAAATATAATATTTGGACAATTTTCAAGAATAAATAATTCTTTTTCCTGTACAATATACAATTCAACAATATATATAAGCCTTAAGTGCTTAGAATATATTATGAAACTTTTTGAGTGATTTTAAAGTTATGCACAAAGTTTCAACATTTTTTAAAAAATAATGAACACTTAGAAAATTATTTGAACTGATGTAAGAAATTAATAATGAAAGAGGTAATTTGAAAACTAATGTATTTTGCCTTAAATACATCATAAGAAATCTGTATGAATTGATGCAAAAGTTTGAGACATTTTCATGAAGGTTTGCAATAGTTTAGAGTGACAATGGTTCATGAAAAAGACATAATTTTGAATTTTGTAGGTTAAATGGATACCTGGCTTAAGAAGTACTGGGCGAATTTTGAATTTAAAACAATATTTCAAATTTCAAACGACAACAGGTTTTGTTAAATCAGTTAACCATTCCTGACTTAAAAAGTGAAATGGACCTGACTTAAAAAATGCAGACAACTTCTTTAAAATTCAGATTTTTATGCATGATAATTTGATAAGTTTAGATATGAAGATGAGTATTATTTTTTTAACATCAAAAATTTATACATAATGAATTGCAATTGAGTACCTTAGCATCAAGATCAATTTCCTTTACTTCCAAAATATCCATAAGCTTATCCATTCTTGATTCCAAACTTTTTCTTCTTTGATAAGTTTTTGTCTTCATCAAAACTAAACTAAGATAGATGATGAACATCTTCTTCGTCAATTTCAATTCATTTGATACATAATTCATCAACATGTATAATTAGGGGATTTGATAAAAATATCTAATCACCTTTCCTAATCGACTTTTACTCTGTTAATTTTCTCGTTTTTGTTTTTGTAACAAATCACCATTGATACCCCCCCCCCCATTATTTCTTTTAAATCGCGTTGTTATCTAGTTGTAACACCCATATATAAATACATACATCAAAGCATATATCATACATGAATAATACGTTTGGTACTGAAATATACAAGTTCCTAGTAACACAGTATACATATAAATGCCCCAAAAAAAACCTAATACCACAACTATGGCATGTTATATATACAAGATGTTCAAAAGATTAAACTAAGAACTAGATCACTAATGATCTCAAAATCTCCACAACGGAAGCCTTGCCACACAAAATATACGATCCGTAAGGAAAAGTCAAACCACTTTGTCCTTACCCTTCGCCGAACCTGTAGTACCTGTGATGTAAACAACAACATGGGGTGAGATACATCAAATCTCAGTGAGCTATCTATCTTAAAGTCCTCTCGGCTTTATAAGGTTCTAACAACCTAACTCAAGTCAAAAAGGAAGGGAAGTGACTTTTAGTACACACACACTATATGGATCCATGTTTGGGAGTCTCATTAACTCACAATATCACTAATCGGTAACCCGTACCAAGGCATCCCCTTTTCCCGTCCGCTTCTACGTCTAGAAGCCGACCCGAGTCATGGATCCTTGTAATTACTTGGCATACGAATGGATTCGGAATTAAGGGACGCATTATCACCTTAATTCGTCACTTCTCATGGCCTCTCATGCCATCACAAGTCTCTACCCGTAGGTTCCATCGTACAATAACATTGGGAATCAAACCTGCCAAGTAGTAATGCCTGCATTTAGAGGAGCTCGAGACTCTTAAATACCTCTCAAGGGCGATGGTTACGATTACCTGATCATATACATAAATAGGATTATATTCGACAATGACCCGATCATATTAGCCTAAGACCTCTCTTGTCTTATCAATTAAAACACAATCAAACATGATCCATACTAGTGTAAATCTTTCCATACCATTCGGTAATAGACGCACGCCTCGACCTCTTATGCACGAGCGTCGTCGTAATTGTTATTCCACACTTTCCCACATTGTGTACGGTAATAGTCCTCACTCTACCTATTTCGTATTTTAACATGCATACGTACTCAAACATGTTTAACAATAAGAGCATATGCAAATAGTCATTAGTCACATAATGGAAACACATAATTCAACATACCACAAATTACACCAATTCACGGTTCCCTCCAATTTATTTAATCGGGCAATGAACAGATATTTCTCACTTCCATTAGCTAGAGGATGTTCCTAGCTTCACAACGATACCAAGAATACTCACATCGGATAAACGAGTCAAAAGTTATGAAAGAAACAAGTTTGGTGGATCTGTCATGTTCGCATTGCGAATCAGCCAGCGAATGCTCGCTTCCTCATTCGCAGTGCGAAGCTCCCAGCGAATGCCTAGCCAACACTGGTTCGCTGCGCCATTCGCAGTGCGAATGTCTGCCGAACCAAGGCAGAACCAAAACAAGGTAAAGTTCGCAGTGCGAACCTCTGGCGAATGTTCACCTTCACACTCGCCGTGCGAATGTCCAGCGAACGCTCGCTTTCCCCTTCGCTAGGGGACTCGCAGTGCGAACCTGCGAATTGTGGGTTTTCCAGCAGCGTGAAAACAGAGCTTTGTGACCAATTTTCTCATCCCAAAACTTCACCAACATGCAAACATATATTTACAGATGATCATACATGGCTAGGGATAATACTACACAGATTATACCGCATTTCAACCGTTAAAGTCAAGATTATTCATTTTCTCATAATTCTAACCTAGACTCTAGACCTCAAGAAAATCTAAAACAAAAGGTTCTATCTATAGCCCACCTTGTATAGATGTTGATGGTGAAGATTAGAAGATGATTTGGTGAAGAATGGGTGATGGTTGATGATCTTGTGTTCTTGAGCTTTTCTCCTCTTCTTTCCTTTCCTTTCCTTTCTCTCCCACTTCTTTCTATCTTTTTCCTCTTTTGCTCCTAAGTATGGAAATAGAGTGGAAAGTAAAATGATATAGTAAAATACCATCAATTAGTAACACTACTAATTGTCCAAATAGTCTCTAAAGCTCCAACACTTAAAACCTCAGAGTCAGATAATATTAATTGGGTCTGCTCTGAGCTCATCAGTTTACTCTAATTATTTTATCAAATAAATTTTCGGAGTAAACCGGAGCCCAGTCGATCATACCAATATTATCCAGAGTAAAATAATTTATGGGGTATTACATCCTCCCCCCCTTAAATAGAAATTCGCCCACGAATTTAAAACAGTTACCTGAAAAGATGAGGATAAGCGTCTCGCATCTCTGATTCTAGTTCCCACGTTGCATCTCCCGGATGCGTCTCATCCCACTGAATCTTAACCAGAGAACTTTCCTTATTCCTTAACACCTTATTCTCTCTTCCCGTGATACGACTCGGTCGAGGCTCAAACGTTAAATCTGCTTCTATCTCAATAGTATCGGGTAGAATTGGCTGAAGAGGATCTGGAACAAACTTTCGAAGCTGAGACACATGAAAGACATCGTGCATCTCTGACAGAGAAGGCGGTAGGGTTAATTTGTAAGCTACTTCTCCAATTCTTTCTAAGATTTGATACGGTCCCACGTATCTTGGACTTAACTTCCGCGATTTAAATGGTCCCTTCAATCTCAATCTCGGAGTAACCTTCAAAAATACATGATCACCCTCATCAAACTCCAAAGGTCTCCTACGGTTGTCCTCATAGCTTTTCTGACGATCTTGGGCTTATTTAACTTTTTCACGAATCATTCTAATATTTTCCGTGGTCTCGTGAATAATCTCGGGTCCCAAAATTCTATCTTCGCCAACCTCCGCCCAACACAGTGGCGTCCTACACTTCCTACCATATAACGCCTCATAAGGTGCCATACCAATACTTGCATGATAACTGTTATTATAAGAGAACTCAATCAAAGGCAAAAGTTCAATCCAATTCCCTCCACTTTCAAGTACACAAGCCCTCAACATATCTTCCATGGTTTGTATTGTCCGTTCCGTCTGACCATCCGTTTGCAGATGATTCGACGTACTCAAACACAACTTCGTTCCCATAGCTTGTTGAAAAGCTCTCCAAAATTTTGAAGTAAACTTCGGATCTCGATCCGAAACAATATTAGAAGGAATACCATGCAATCTCACAATCTTCGAAATAAACAACTTTGCTAGATGACTCGCCTTATAAGTAGTCTTTACGGCCAAGAAATGAGCAGACTTCGTTAACCGATCTACAATTACCCAAATCGAATCATAACCGCCCTGCGCACGGGGTAATCCCACTGCGAAGTCCATAGAAATACTATCTCATTTCCACACCGGAATTTCTAAAGGTTGCAACAAGCCACCCGACCTTTGGTGTTCAATCTTCACTTGTTGGCATACCGCACATTCCGATACATATACCGCAACATCCTTTTTCATCCCGGACCACCAATAGTCTCTCTTTAAATCTTGATACATCTTCGAATAACCAGGATGAATAGTAAAAGTACTCTTATGCGCTTCTTCCAAAATCCTTCTTTTCAACAACGCATCATCCGGAACACAAATCCTTTGATTAAATAAAATGATTCCGTCTATAGTTCGCACAAAACCCGGTTGTGTCAACAATTCTCGTAACTTCTCATCCAATCCTTGTCCTTGTCGGATTTCCTCTCTAAGAGTAGAGGTGACATTCAAATTCCCCATAATCACACAATTAGGAGTCCAATTGAATTGAAGATTTAGATCTCTAAACTTTTCCATTAAGGCATACTCTAACATCATCAAGTCATCACTATGCAACACTTTCCTGCTTAAAGCATCTGCCACCTTATTCGCTTTACCCGAATGGTACTTTAGTTCCAAATCATAATCCTTCAAATACTGCATCCACCTCCTTTGACGCATATTCAACTCTTTCTGATCGAAAAAGTACTTTAAGCTCTTGTGGTCACTGAACATCTCAAAACGTACACCATACAAATAGTGACGCTATACTTTCAAAGTGAATACAACCGGAGCCAATTCTAAATCATGCGTTGGATAATTCTCTTCATGGACTTTCAACTGTCAAGAAGCATAAGCTACCACATGTCCATCTTGCATTAACACTCCGCCTAATCCCTTTTTCGATGTATCACAATATACCTCATACGACTTGCTAGGATCAGGGATAACTAAAACAGGAGCGGTCGTCAATCTCTTCTTCAAACTCATAAAACTTCTTTCAGAAGCTAAATCCCATTCATACGAACAATCCTTCCGAGTAAGTCTCGTCATTGGTAAAGCCAGTTGGGAAAAGCCTTTAATAAACCTTCTATAATAACCTGTTAATCCCAAGAAGCTCCTAACTTCTGCAACGTTCTTCGATCTCTCCCAGTTAATCGCCGCCTCTACTTTTGATGGATCAACTGTCACACCTCCTTGAGATATGACGTGACCAAGAAAATTTACCTCCGACATCCAAAATTCACACTTACTTAGCTTGGCAAAAAGTTGCCTCTCTTGCAAGATAGATAAAACGATTCTTAGGTGTTCTTCGTGCTCTTGAGAATCACGAGAATAGATAAGAATGTCATCAATAAAGATCACCACAAATTGGTCCAATTAAGGTTGAAATATCCGATTCATATAATCCATAAAAACTGTCGGAGCATTAGTCATACCGAAAGGCATTACTAGGAATTCATAATGACCATAACGGGTACTAAACGTAGTTTTCGGTGTATCCGAACTCTTCACCCGAATTTGATGATAACCCGACCGTAAATCAATCTTCGAGAACACGCAGGCTCCTTTCAATTGATCTAACAGGTCGTCTATCCTTGGCAATGGGTATTTGTTCTTGATGGTGACCTTATTCAACTGACGGTAATCAATACACAACCGCATTCCACCATCCTTCTTCTTTACCAGTAACACTGGAGCTCCCCAGGGAGAAACACTTGGTCGAACAAAATGCTTAGCCATCAATTCTTCCAATTGATCCTTTAATTCTTTTAACTCGATTAGTGCCATTCGATACGGAGAAACGGATATTGGAGCCGTTCCCGGTATCAGGTCAATAGAGAACTCCACTTCCCTCTCCGGAGAAAGAGAAGTGATATCCTCGGGAAAAACTTCCGGAAACTCGCAAACTACCGGAATACTCAGAACCTAAAGGTTGTCGTTCTCCTCCTTAGTGAGAACCAAAAGAACAGATTTTTCATTCTCAAACAAGAAATTAATCATTCCCACCGTACCTTCTAAAATAGTAGTCAACACATCCTTCGGAGTAGCCTCCACGGATGGAATAATAATTAACTTTTCCTCACAACCGATAAAAACTGAATTAGTAGAAAGCCAATCCATTCCTAAAGCAACATCCACTTTCTTAAGTGGCAAGCAAATAATATCTATTTGAAAAACTCTTCCATCCACCGATAATACACAATTTTCACACATCAACGGTGTTTCAACAATCTTATCCATGGCAGTAGTAACCACCATGGGTGGCGACAATGGAATAGCTTGCAACCTCGGTCGCTTCATACATTGCATCGATACAAAAGAATGTGTTGCCCCACAATCAAATAACACAAAACAAGGATTTCCATTAACAAGACACGTACCAACAATCAAGGAATTATCACCTTTTGTTTTCCTTGCATCCAAGGTATACACTCGCCCGGTACTCTTCTCTTGTGCTAAAATTCGACCCTGAGGGAAATCCCTCACCAAATGACCCATTCTATGACACCGATGACACTCCACTCCTTCGAAATGACATCTACCACCATGCCTCTTCCCACAAAAATGGCACACAGAAGGTGCGCTAGATCTAGAACCCTGAAGTTTCTTTCCTTTGAAAGCTTGTTCCCTTGGTCTAAATTGTTGATTCGATCTCCCTCTATCACTTTGACTCATCCTACTCAATTCTCCTTCCGTTTGTACCTTCTTCAAACTATGTTCTGCCACATAACACTGCCTTAACAATTCAGCATAGCTAGTGAATTCCCGCTGAGATACGCTATGTGAAATTTTAGCCCTTAAACCATACAGAAACTGATCAATCTTCCACCTCTCATCAGGAGCATACATGTCTTGCCTAGAATAAGCAGCCATAGTCTCAAATTTCTCCGTATAAGAAGCCACAGTCAAGTTGCCTTGTCTCAACTGTTGGAACTTAAACTCCTTCTGAGACCTTAAGGAACTTGGAAAATACTTCTCCATAAAATTTATCTTAAACTGCTCCCATACCTTTGGTACCTCCTGAATTGTCATTAAGGCTGAAGCGCTCTCCCACCACCTCATGGCAGGACCCTTCAACAAGTGAGAAGCGAAAACAACCTTATTTTCCTCACTACACTGAACTATCAAGAAAATCCGCTCCATACCGGATATCCATTCATGCACCTTCACTGGATCTAATCCTCCCTGAAACTCCAAAGGGTTCATACGAATAAAATCCCTAAAGGTTCCCCCTACAGCTTCAGGAACAACCACTGGAGGATGCAGGCCACCAGCCATTTGATGTACCATTTGTTGCACAAACTGATTTTGTTGCTGCTGCATCTGCTGTATGAATTGATACAAAGGGGCATTCTCCCCGTCACTTGGTGGATTTGCCCCGGCTGGAGTGGTTCTCGGTCTACCTCGGTTGTTTCTGCGCCTGTCGGCCATGTTCCTAAATGTCATACAGATAGGATTAAGTTGATCAGGCTCAATACCATAAATATAACACGTAAGACCAATGGCGACACAACACATATGAAACGGAAAGAAAATACTTATACTATTTCATGGCTAGGTCGAGGATACAACCTGCTCTGAAACCAACTGTAACGCCCATATATAAATACATACATCAAAGCATATATCATACATGAATAATACGTTTAGTACTGAAATATACAAGTTCCTAGTAACACAGTATACATATAAATGCCCAAAAAAAACCTAATACCACAACTATGGCATGTTATATATACAAGATGTTCAAAAGATCAAACTAAGAACTAGATCACTAATGATCTCAAAATCTCCACAACGGAAGCCTTGCCACACAAAAGATACGATCTGTGAGGAAAAGTCAAACCACTTTGTCCTTACCCTTCTCCGAACATGTAGTACCTGTGATGTAAACAACAACATGGGGTGAGATACATCAAATCTCAGTGAGCTATCTATCTTAAAGTCCTCTCGGCTTTACAAGGTTTTAACAACCTAAATCAAGTCAAAAAGGAAGGGAAGTGACTTTGAGTACACACACACTATATGGATCTATGTTCGGGAGTCTCATTAACTCACAATATCACTAATCGGTAACTCGTACCAAGGCATCCCCATTTCCCGTCCGCTTCTACGTCTAGAAGGCGACCCGAGTCATGGATCCTTGTAATTACTTGGCATACGAATGGATTCGGAATTAAGGACGCATTATCACCTTAATTCGTCACTTTTCATGGCCTCTCATGCCATCACAAGTCTCTACCCGTAGGTTCCATCGTACTATAACATTGGGAATCAAACCTGTTGTTAGTTCTGCAGCTATGCAGTATTTGTGTTGGCTAAATTTTGTTAAAACCTATATGATAGCATTTTGTCACTAAAGTTGTTTTAACATGTTGTTTGTTGTGGTTCTTGTTTTGAGGGGGAATGTGTAGTTTGTGCAGTTGTGGTGCTATTTGAGTTTGTTTTTGGTGCAGCTGTTGGATGTTAGTAGCTGTTTGGAGTTTGGTGTTTATCCGCTGCAAGTTTTTCTGATGTTGGCTGAGATTGTTGTAGCCAAAATTAGCCAAAGGGGAAGATTGTTAGTTCTTGTAATTGGCTACAATTTTGGTAAAACTGTGTTGCTGTCATGTGCTGGTTAATCAAGATGTTCTAATGTACTGCATTCAACATGTCGGATAAAGATGTCCCATCCTGGATCATAGGACATCGCGTCTGTTATTGGATTGAAAGAAGATTCTGTTAGTTGTTATTTGTTATTGAATATTCTGTGAATATTTAGTTATCCTATGTGGCATCCAAAGTAATTGGGTTGAGATTTTGTGTTGGTTTTCGGATTTTCACTACTTTCTAAATATGGAGACATATTAGGAAATATTTGATTGAAGACCTATTATATATCAGAAGTTTCTGCTGATTTGTAGCAGTTGATATGCTGTGATTTGAAGCCCAAATCCAGTTGGGATGTAGGTTATAAATTGGAGTGTTTGTAACCTGATTCAATAACGATTCCAAGATGTAAAATTACTAGGGTTTCGTTCTTGTGAACCACTCTCTAGGAGAGTTGGTATGTGTGAACCACTCGGATTGTGAGATGGTCACTATACTCCTCGAAGCTTTTAAGCAAGAGTGAGTGTTGTTCTTGGAGGAAGCTGTTAAGCAACTCTGAGTATTATTCTTAGTCATGTGTGTCATGTCTAGGTATTGTTATTGAAGTGTGTCTTCTACTTTTCTGTGATTGAAGAGCTGTTGGAAATCAAGCTGTTGATGCAGTAGCGGAGGTGTTGACTGCTAGACATCATTGCGATGATTGGAAGTGAGATGAAGTCTCTTACCTAGGGAGGACTTAGGTAGAAGGGTCATTGGGTAGTTATTAAATTAGGAGATTGTCAACTTGGTTTTTGAGTCTGTAATTTGATACTGCTAAGAGTGGACTTCCTTCCTGGTTTGGTATGGCCCCAGATGTAGATTGTTAGATCGAACTGGGTGAACAAATTCTGGTGTGTTCTTATGTTTTTCTGTACTGGTTTTATTTGTTTATATACCTTGCCATGTGTATTCATGTCATACCAGATGTCGAATGTCATGTTATAGGACATCTGAATTCTGCACATGTACCAGAATTTCAGTTGGTATCAGAGCAGGCATCCTATTCTGTTTCTAGGTGAGATCCTAGGGAAGATACTTTCTGGTCATGGGCAAGGTAGGTGGTACCTACTGAAAAGTTGCTTGAACTTGGAGAAGTTTATGTTGTTGTTTGAATGGTCCTTAGAAGTGGAGAATGGACTGTTCATGACAGAGTATGTATTGGACTTATCTATTGTTATCAGGCTTGTAGCTTTGATGGTGAGCTGCTGTGTGGTTTAATTTAATTTCAAACCTATGGAGTGTCGTGTTTGTGCAAGGGTTATAGAGGAGTTTTCTGGTGTGTGTTCCGCTGCTTATATATATCTGATGGAAAATTCCTGGTGGTTTGTGTGTTGAGGCTGCAACACTCTATTCTCCTCTGAAGGTGTATCACATGATGTTCTGATCACTTGATGGAAAGTGACCAAAGATACTTGAGGTTTGACCCAAGTATACTCATAAAGTCATTTTCAATAAGTATGTTGATCAGAAGGATGCAATTTATTTTTACTCTCTTCTCTGTAAGACCATCCACAGGTCTAAATTGAAGGATTCCATGGTGTTGTTCTCGAATGATGTTCTACCAGTTGTTGTGACATCAAACTAGCAGAGTGTACAGAATCTAGTGGATAAAGATTTGGCATTGCAAATGTGTTTGGAGCAAGGAGGAGTTGGTGTTCTTTTGAACCAAAAGATTATGGTTCCCTGGTATTGGCATGAGAAGGTTCTTCTTAAGCTGGAGTTCAGTTATGTGGTGTCCTCACATAATGGAACATGTTTTTGCAAGGATTGAAAAGCATCCTTGTAGGAAGAAGCATATTTTATTTAACAATCTATTTGTGATGACCAGTCAATATTTTTTTTGCTCCAGAAACCTGTTAGAGGGAATCTCCTCTTTAGGTGCAGAAGGATGGCATTCAACATCTCAAAGACAGACAGAAGGTCTGAACATCAGAAGGTTGAGAAGAAGATTCTTGAGATGTAGAGTATGCAGGTTCCTACTTGTGTGTATGGTCTGGTTTTGAAGGTTGATCAGATACTGATGGTCGATTCTCTTGTGTCCCTTGCAAGAGATGTGTGTGGATTACTGTGGTTGTTGTCTCCAAAGCCATAGTAGATGGTTAATGTGATTTAGACTGATGTCAGAACTGATGTTGAAACATCATTTCAGTTCATTGCTTCCTTAGCCAAGGAAGTTTGTTGTGCACATGGTGGAGTATCAGGTCAAGTCACTTACCTAATCTGAAGTGATCAGTGGTGTGGATTAATAAAAGAGGGATCAGCTAGTGCCACAAGTGTGCAGGAAAAGAATGTCGTACCTTGTGTGAGAAGGTTACCTTATCACATATGATAAATATCTTGACAGGAGTTGAGTATTTGTCTATTTTTGATAAGGATGTGCATCTAACCGATAGTGAATACTCTGATGTGAGCTGAGCGTTTATCTAACATGTTGTACTTTCAACTAATGACAAAATACATTGACGGGAGACTATGTATATGTCTGATGTAAAAGTGCAGGACTACAGAAGTGTTGAGAATTTACTTTTCTCTATTTGGTGTGTTGTGTGACGACCTGAATTATGCTGTTGAAGATGGAGATGGAAGACTATGAAGACATCATAATGGTTGGATCAGTTTATTTCTGATCTAGGTGCTTTGGAGCATGGTTTTTTTGTGAAAGTCAAGGATATGTGGCTGTTATTTCTGGTTTTCTACTGACGGCTCTACAAAGAGAAGTGGCATTTTCTAGTATAGCTATGGGGTAGTCTTGAACTACTTATCTTCTGAAGATTCATATGTGGTAGGTTTAAAGTCTTTGGAGTTTCTGAGCAGGATGGAGGTTGTATACTCAAACTTGATTATTGAATCAAGTCTATGAGAGCATGGAAATCTGTTTCTGCAAAGGGAGGAGGTTCTTTTGAGTGGCAGAAGGAAGAGCTGAATTCAACAGTTGGATGTCATAATGTTCTGACATCTAGCTTAACATCAGAAGTCTCAGTTGGTGATGTGGCACATCAGCTTATGATAGGGTGATCTACGGGAATGAACAATAGGATATTTCAAAAGATCGTTCTCTTGGCAGTTTGCGGGAGCTGCAGGAAGGAGAAGATGTTACATGACCATGGCTTAGGGAGTCTAAGTGTGTTTGCTATTGATCAATTGGAACATGTGACTTGAAGATCAAGTTTCCTTGGTGGATCAGGATATCTCTGTGAGAGTTCTGACAAACGTGAAAAAGATTAAAATGTGGCATTTGGTTGTTTTCATATGAGGATTCATGAATGAGATGATCAAACTGTGGCATTTGGTTGATCTCAGAAGTGGATTCGAAGAATCAAGATAATCAGAGTGTGGCAGCTGGTTATTATTGAGGATTGTCTTGGAACAAGTTACTCTTGGGCAGAAGGGTGATGGGTTGAAGACTCAAGGAGATTATTCTTCTTGAAGGTGGATGAGAGTTTATTTCTCTAGTTCTTTGGATTACTATGCTATAGTAAGTCCAGTTGGTGGAGCATATCAAGAATCATGGTGATAATGTCTTGGTGTGTGGCAGATGTTCTAACTTGGTGTTGGAACATTATCTGGGTTGGATTTCCTTGGTGAAGGATGATTGTGGTCTGGTTCAGGAGCTTGGTGCCTAAGGAGCGTCTACGTAGTCATATGGGAGAATGATGAAGTAGAAGGTCTTCCTTGGATGGAGAATGAAGTAGATCAGGTATTGATTGATTGGAAGTCTGAAGATGAAGAGTATGATAGGGAATGACTGCCTTTGGAAAGTTGGGAAGTCTTGAAGACATGAAGATGCGTCTTATGTTTTCCATTCAGGTGCACTAGTTATCCACGTCAGGGGGAGTAATACTACTGTTTTTTTCCCGCTTCTGGTTGATTTCCCTTAAATGCATAGTTGCTTAGTTTGGCATATTATGGCTAAAAAGGGGGAGAAGTAAGTGTCCTTGGTTGTTTCCTTGAGGGGGAGCTGGTTGTGTTATCCAAAGGTTGTATGGATATTGCTCTGGTGTGCTATAGCTTTGTCAAATATGGCTAAAAAGGGGGAGAGTGTGTGATTGCATGATGTGCTGATAGCTGATGTCCCATATGATGTTCTAACATTTATGTGTGATTGCTAGTGTGAGTGGTGAGCTAGTTGGTAATGTTGTTGTGAAGTTGCTGTTGTGTGAGGTTGTGTATGTGTTGCAGTGCTGATAATCGTCTTATCTGCTACTGATGTGTATGACTATCTTCTGCTGCTGATATATTTGATATGATATGATGGTTTTAGCCAAAATTTTCCAAAGGGGGAGTTTATTAGTTCTGCAGCTATGCAGTATTTGTGTTGGCTAAATTTTGTTAAAACCTATATGATAGCTTTTTGTCACTAAAGTTGTTTTAACATGCTGTTTGCTGTGGTTCTTGTTTTGAGGGGGAGTGTGTAGTTTGTAACACCCCCTTTCTATACCCCCAATTAATCAAATAATCATTTAGGCACATATTAAAATTTCGTCAGAGTATAATTATAACATGGCATAAAAGAGGCATGTCACATCAAACACAATTATACAACATACAACACCTGCTCAATATTGATATGCAACAGGGGTGTAACTTGCAACTGAGGAACTTAGTCCTTACACCCACATCTCAAGATTTAGAATAAAAGCGGAAAATCTAAACATTGAATAACAGCAAACATATATACATATATACATGAATCATCAAATATTCTCCACCAACATCATACATGTTCACATAAACATTCATCAGCAAGATACATATACATATGTATCACAAAAGAATCACATCCATCCTAGCTACCCGGTGCTACATATCAGAGCCGACCGACCAAGGAATGAAGACACGCTCCACAAAAAGACCACCAGCATACCTACTCTGCAATGCCTCATAGAGCATTATAAAATAGCAGAAGGGTGAGAAATATTATCATAATAACAATGTATATAATTATATATATAAACATAAAATTACACATATTCCACATTCTCACCACAATCCATCACAACTTCTGCTGGAACCATCGCTCGTTACCAAAGTAACTCCCCGTCGGGCCTACGATGTTCACCCATTGCTCACATCCCACATAGGCACACAATGTTTATGGATCGCTCACACCCCACCTGGGCACACGACCCAATCGCTCACACCCCACACGCGGGCACACGATCTGATTGCTCACACCTCACCTAGGCACACAATCCGATTGCTCACACCTCACATAGGCACACAATCGTTCGTAATCATCGCTCACACCTCACATAGGCACACGATGTTACCACGGATTCTCCTTAGAATCGCTCAACACAAGAATGTATTTCATGATGCTTCACATGCAAAATGACACAAGACATTCTTGAAATGCATATATATATTCACAATATATTCATGCATTCATCTCATACAATCACATACAATCTATATACATTCACATCAATGCACTATTGTATAATTCACATTCAAATACACCATCAAAACGGTAAAAGTCGCTAAATAGCACTATCCTGACTTTCTGACATAATAAAATCGGCCAACAGTTTCCACACCATCATAATCATAAAGTACAGCTCAATAGCTTTCCAACGATATAAAGAACGGCTAAATCGGAGTTACGGTTCGAGAATTATGAATCGTTAAAAGAAAAGAAAATTATAAGAAAAAAACAAAAGCGCCCGGCGACAAGGGAGTTTCGCCCGACGACGCTTCGTTTTCGCCTTCGCTTCGCCCGACGAAGGAGGGGCGAAGGAATTTCCCCAAACCTGAACCAAACCAGTAGCTTGGCACCCTCGCGCCTCTCAATTTCGCCCGGCGAAGGCTCGAACCGCCCGGCGCTCTGGGCCTTTCACCCGGCGCTCTGCACCAGAAGCAGAAATTCTGCTTCGTTTTCACTGTTCCAAAAACCCCCAAATCTCCATTTTCTCCCCCAAATCACTTCCAACAGCAAAACAATTCATAGCAATGATTCATCAACCTATAGGGAGATTATACAACACAAATTATATCGATTTCTATTCTCGAAAACATCGATTTCTACCATTTTCTACACAAATGGGTTTAGTTCCAAAACTCATGAAAATCAACAAAATCAACAATACAAACATACATAATCATACACATTGCTAAGATAACAAGATTTCACACCTTTACCCGGATTCCAAACTTGCTCTGTGATTGATCTTGATGAATTTCTAAGTTTTCCTCTTTTCCTCTTCTTTTCTCTTCCTCCTCTTTCTTTCTCTTCTTCTTTTTCTCTCAATCTCTTTTCTATCTCTTTTCTTTCTATTTCTATTCTATTCTATTTCTTTTCTCTCATTTTCCAAACAATCAATTAATTCATTTTTCTCACAAATTCTAATTCCACTTAATTTCTAATTTATCATTAATTGAGAAAAGGCTTAAATACTCTCAATTCTAATTTCCCCGAAAACTCTCAAAACGGCAAAATAACATTTAACACACCAAATTCACAATTAAAATAATTTATCATCCAATTAAAATAAAAGACTCCACCTAATTGGGAAATAATCAAAATCGGGGCGTTACAACTCTCCCCCACTTTAGAAATTTTCGTCCTCGAAAATAATACCTGAATCAAACAACTCCGGATACGACTCTCGCATCCCACTCTCTACTTCCCAAGTCATATTGCCTTCCGCAGCGCCTCCCCACGCTACCTTTACAAGCGCAATATCCTTGCCTCTGAGCTTCTTAACTTCACGATCCAGAATCCTAATCGGTAAAGCCTCCACCGTAAGGTTATCTCTCACTTCAACCTCGTCCATAGGAATAACATGTGACGGATCCGGAACATACTTCCGAAGTTGCGAAACATGGAATACATCATGCAAATTGGAAAGGTTCGGAGGCAACGCCACACGGTAAGCCACAGCACCAACTCGTGCAAAAATCTGATACGGACCAATAAAACGAGAAGTCAACTTCTTCGACTTCAAAGCACGACCCACACCCGTAATTGGCGTAACTCTCAAAAATACATGGTCGCCTTCCTGAAACTCAAGATCTTTTCTTCTCTTGTCATGATAACTCTTTTGTCTACTTTGAGAAGCTTTCATCTTCTCACGGATAAACTTCACTTTCTCCGTCGTTTGTTGTACCATCTCCGGTCCAACTATCGCCCTCTCACCCGTTTCATGCCAACACAAAGGTGTTCGACATCTACGACCATACAAAGCCTCAAACGGTGCCATACCTATACTTGAATGAAAACTGTTATTGTAGGTGAATTCAATCAATGCCAAATAATTATCCCAAGCACCACCTTGCTCGAGCACACAAGCACGCAATAAATCCTCCAACGATTGAATTGTCCTCTCGGTTTGACCATCCGTTTGCGGATGATAAGCCGAACTCAATCTTAGCTTAGAACCCAAAGCCTTTTGTAGACTCTCCCAAAACCTCGATGTGAATCTAGGATCTCTATCCGATACAATACTCTTAGGAACCCCATGCAACTTCACAACCACAAGAACATAAATCTCGGCTAACCTCTCCAAAGGATAACTAATATCAATTGGAATGAAGTGAGCAGATTTAATAAGCCTATCAACAATTACCCAAATAGCATTATGACCTCTTTGCGTATTCGGCAATCCCGTAACAAAATCCATCGATATACTATCCCATTTCCACTCCGGAATGTCCAACGGTTGCATCAATCCACTAGGTTTTTGATGTTCTACCTTCGACTTTTGACAAGTTAAGCACGCATACACAAATTGAGCCACATATCTCTTTAACCCGGACCACCAAAAGATTTTCTTCAAATCTTGATACATTTTATTCGCTCCCGGATGAATACTTAAGTTACTTCGGTGCCCTTCTTCCAATATCATCTTTTTCAACTCTACATCATCGGGAATACAAATACGACCACGGAATCTCAAAACTCCAAAATTATCAACCTTGAAATCTTCATTCTCATTCAACATCAAATCAACGAATTTCAAGTCCAACTTTTGCTTTTCACCTACCGTTGCAAGAAAATCATTCGTAACATGTAGCATACCAAGTTTCACACTTCTCGGTGTCATTTCACAAATTAAAATCAAGTCTCTAAAATTCTCCAAAAGTTCCCATTCTCTCGCCATCAATGCAGACATATGTAACGACTTCCGACTCAAAGCATCGGCCACCACGTTTGCCTTGCCCGGATGGTAATTCAAACCAAAATCATAATCCTTCAAAAGCTCCAACCACCTTCTTTGTCTCATGTTCAACTCTTTTTGATCAAATAAATATTTCAAGCTCTTGTGATCACTAAAAACTTCAAATCTTGCACCATAAAGATAGTGTCTCCAAATTTTCAAAACAAATACCACGGCCGCCAACTCCAAGTCATGCGTAGGATAATTCTTTTCATGTACTCTCAATTGTCTTGAAGCATACGCCACAACTTTTCCATCTTGCATCAAAACACCACCTAAACCAACCAATGAAGCATCACAATACACAACAAATGGTTCGTAGGATTTGGCAAAATCAAGATCGGAGCCGTTGTCAACCTTCTTTTTAACTCATTGAAACTCTCTTCACAATGAATATCCCAAATGAAAGTCTTTTTCTTACAAGTCAATTGCGTTAACGGAAGTGCCAACATTGAAAATCCCTCAATAAACCTCCGATAATAACCCGCCAAGCCTAAAAAGCTTCGAATCTCCGTAACCGATCTAGGAGCCTCCCATTGCATCACTGCATCAATCTTGGATGGATCAACACTAATACCACTATCGGAAATAACATGTCCAAAAAAACTTACTTCCGATAACCAAAACTCGCATTTCGACAACTTAGCATACAATCGTTTCTCTTTCAAAATTTGCAACACAATTCTCAAATGCTCTTCATGCTCCTCCTGAGACTTAGAGTAAATCAAAATATCATCGATGAACACAACCACAAAACGATCCAACTGTCCATGAAAAATACGATTCATGTATTCCATAAACACACCCGGCGCGTTAGAAACCCCGAATGGCATCACGGAATATTCTTAATGGCCATACCGTGTCCTAAAGGCGGTCTTTTGAATATCCTCCTCTTTCACACGAATCTGGTGATATCCCGATCTCAAATCAATCTTGCTAAAAACACGCGCACCAACCAATTGGTCCATCAAATCATCGATCCTTGGAAGCGGATACTTGTTCTTAATTGTCACCTTGTTCAATTGTCGATAATCAATGCACAACCGCATACTTCCATCCTTTTTCTTTACCAACAATACCGTAGCACCCCACGGAGAAACACTTGGTCTTATAAATCTCTTGTCCAACAAGTCATTCAATTGCCTCTTTAATTCTACCAACTCCGATGCCGACATACGATACGGTGCCATCGAAATCGGTCTCGTACCCGGAACTAGATCAATAGAAAACTCAACTTCTCTCTCCGGCGGTACATCCTTAATATCCTCAGGAAACACCTCAGGAAAATCACAAACAACAGGAAACACATTAAGTGACACTTGACCATCCATAGACAATGATCCAAACAACCCGAACAATTGAGCTTCGTCCGCTAAAAGTTTCTTCAATTCTTTAGTGGATAGGACACTCTCATCTTCATCATCTTCCAAAGAAGGAAACCTTACTAACTTGTGATAGCAATCTATATGAACTCGATTAAATCGCAACCAGTTCATACCCAAGATTACGTCTAAACCTTCCAACGGCAAACACACTAAATCCATCTCGAAGTCTTTACCATAAATGGTCAAAGGACAACTCACACAAACCAAAGAAGTAGTTACTGACCCCATCACTGGAGTGTCAATAACCATCTTACCATCCATCACAGACAACACAAGATTCAAACGCTTCACGCACTCAGACGAAACAAACGAATGAGTCGCTCCCGTATCAATAATAGCAACTAAAGGCGTACTATTAATAAAGCATGTACCTTTAATCGAACGGTCTGCACTAGTAGTTTGAGTCCCTGCCAATGCAAACACCTTTCCGCCCGCTTGAGCTTGTTTCGGCTTAGTACACTTAGTACTAATGTGACCCACTTCTCCACAATTATAGCACTTCACCATATTCCTTCTACAATCTGTAGCAGCATGCCCAGTACCTCCACAATTAGAACATTTCACCACTGGCTTCCCACACTCAAATGATTTATGACCTATTTCCCCACACTTATAACACTTAATGGGACCCGAACCTCCTCCTCCAGATCTCTTCTCAAAGTTTCCCCTATGCTTGCCCTTATCAATAGGTGTCACATAAGGTCCACTTCTAACTTGTTGCTTTCCCTTCCTCTCATTCAAACTTTTGTAATGTGTAGAACGAGCCCCGCTATCTTCCTCGAAGATTCTACAACATTCCGTCAAATCTGAAAACCTTCTTATCCTTTGATATCCCACAGCCTGCTTAATCTCAGGACGCAAACCATTCTCATATTTAATACACTTTGAGAACTCAGCAGTGATTGCAGCATAGTGAGGATGGAATTGAACCAACTCCACGAACTTAGCAGTATAGTCCACCACGGATATACTACCTTGTTTCAATTCAAGGAACTCTATCTCCTTCTTCCCTTTCACACTTTCAGGGTAATACTTCCTTAAAAACTCAGTACGAAATAAATCCCAAGTTACCTCTTCATCATCCACCTCAAGAATTTGACGCATACCGACCCACCAATCGTCAGCTTCTTCCTTCAGCATGTGAGACCCAAGCCTCACTTTATTCTCTTCCTCACAGTCCATGACTCTGAAGATCCTTTCAATCTCTTTCAACCAAAGTTGAGCACCATCGAGATCAAATCTTCCTTTGAAAACCGGTGGTTGATTCTTCCTGAACTCGTCGTTAGCATTCACATTAGGCGCACCTTGCACCGCCCTAGCCATTGCTTCCAAAGCAGCAGCCATCGCATTGTCGTTTCTACCAGCCATATTCTAATCATTCCCAAAAATAACAACAAAGTTAAACAATAATTCAAACAATACGACAACAAGACAGACACAACTGACTCAACTCTGGCTCTGATACCACTTAATGTAACACCCCCTTTCTATACCCCCAATTAATCAAATAATCATTTAGGCACATATTAAAATTTCGTCAGAGTATAATTATAACATGGCATAAAAGAGGCATGTCACATCAAACACAATTATACAACATACAACACCGGCTCAATATTGATATGCAACAGTGGGGTAACTTGCAACAGAGGAACTTAGTCCTTACACCCACATCTCAATATTTAGAATAAAAGCGGAAAATCTAAACATTGAATAACAGCAAACATATATACATATATACATGAATCATCAAATATTCTCCACCAACATCATACATGTTCACATAAACATTCATCAGCAAGATACATATACATATGTATCACAAAAGAATCACAGCCATCCTAGCTACCCGGTGCTACATATCAGAGCCGGCCGACCAAGGAATGAAGACACGCTCCACAAAAAGACCACCAGCATACCTACTCTGCAATGCCTCATAGAGCATTATAAAACAGCAGAAGGGTGAGAAATATTATCATAATAACAATGTATATAATTATATATATAAACATAAAAATACACATATTCCACATTCTCACCACAATCCATCACAATTTCCTCCATATACATCACAATGTATATCTACATATCAACCAAGCATATTCATCATGCATACTTTCACAATTCCCAATCATTCCACATAAACATACACAATTATGTTTACTCAACAACACATCATTATAAAGATGATAAATGCAAATCATAGAGACCGACTCACGACTCTATGCAAATGCAATGCGGTACCGACTCAATCATCTCAAGTTCACTCAGGAACTTCTGCTGGAACCATCGCTCGTTACCAAAGTAACTCCCCGTCGGGCCTACGATGTTCACCCATTGCTCACACCCCACATGGGCACACAATGTTTATGGATCGCTCACACCCCACCTGGGCACACGACCCGATCGCTCACACCCCACACGCGGGCACACGATCTGATTGCTCACACCTCACCTAGGCACACAATCCGATTGCTCACACCTCACATAGGCACACAATCGTTCGTAATCATCGCTCACACCTCACATAGGCACACGATGTTACCACGGATTCTCCTTAGAATCGCTCAACACAAGAATGTATTTCATGATGCTTCACATGCAAAATGACACAAGACATTCTTAAAATGCATATATATATTCACAATATATTCATGCATTCATCTCATACAATCACATACAATCTATATACATTCACATCAATGCACTATTGTATAATTCACATTCAAATACACCATCAAAACGGTAAAAGTCGCTAAATAGCACTATCCTGACTTTCTGACATAATAAAATCGGCCAACAGTTTCCACACCATCATAATCATAAAGTACAGCTCAATAGCTTTCCAACGATATAAAGAACGGCTAAATCGGAGTTACGGTTCGAGAATTATGAATCGTTAAAAGAAAAGAAAATTATAAGAAAAAAACAAAAGCGCCCGGCGACAAGGGAGTTTCGCCCGACGACGCTTCGTTTTCGCCTTCGCTTCGCCCGACGAAGGAGGGGCGAAGGAATTTCCCCAAACCTGAACCAAACCAGTAGCTTGGCACCCTCGCGCCTCTCAATTTCGCCCGGCGAAGGCTCGAACCGCCCGGCGCTCTGGGCCTTTCGCCCGGCGCTCTGCACCAGAAGCAGAAATTCTGCTTCGTTTTCACTGTTCCAAAAACCCCCAAATCTCCATTTTCTCCCCCAAATCACTTCCAACAGCAAAACAATTCATAGCAATGATTCATCAACCTATAGGGAGATTATACAACACAAATTATATCGATTTCTATTCTCGAAAACATCGATTTCTACCATTTTCTACACAAATGGGTTTAGTTCCAAAACTCATGAAAATCAACAAAATCAACAATACAAACATACATAATCATACACATTGCTAAGATAACAAGATTTCACACCTTTACCCGGATTCCAAACTTGCTCTGTGATTGATCTTGATGAATTTCTAAGTTTTCCTCTTTTCCTCTTCTTTTCTCTTCCTCCTCTTTCTTTCTCTTCTTCTTTTTCTCTCAATCTCTTTTCTACCTATTTTCTTTCTATTTCTATTCTATTCTATTTCTTTTCTCTCATTTTCCAAACAATCAATTAATTCATTTTTCTCACAAATTCTAATTCCACTTAATTTCTAATTTATCATTAATTGAGAAAAGGCTTAAATACTCTCCATTCTAATTTCCCCGAAAACTCTCAAAACGGCAAAATAACATTTAACACACCAAATTCACAATTAAAATAATTTATCATCCAATTAAAATAAAAGACTCCACCTAATTGGGAAATAATCAAAATCGGGGCGTTACATAGTTTGTGCAGCTGTGGTGCTGTTTGAGTTTGTTTTTGGTGCAGCTGTTGGATGTTAGTAGCTGTTTGGAGTTTGGTGTTTATCCGCTGCAAATTTTTCTGATGTTGGCTGAGATTGTTGTAGCCAAAATTTGCCAAAGAGGGAGATTGTTAGTTCTTGTAATTGGCTACAATTTTGGTAAAACTGTGTTGCTGTCATGTGCTGGTTAATCAAGATGTTCTAATGTACTGCATTCAACATGTCGGATAAAGATGTCCCATCCTGGATCATAGGACATCGCGTCTGTTATTGGATTGAAAGAAGATTCTGTTAGTTGTTATTTGTTATTAAATATTCTGTGAATATTTAGTTATCCTATGTGGCGTCCAAAGTAATTGGGTTGAGATTTTGTGTTGGTTTTCGGATTTTCACTACTTTCTAAATATGGAGACATATTAGGAAATATTTGATTGAAGACCTATTATATAGCATAAGTTTCTGCTGATTTGTAGCAACTGATATGCTGTGATTTGAAGCCCAAATCCAGTTGGGATGTAGGTTATAAATAGGAGTGTTTGTAACCTGATTCAATAACGATTCCAAGATGTAAAATTACTAGGGTTTCGTTCTTGTGAACCACTCTCTAGGAGAGTTGGTATATGTGAACCACTCGGATTGTGAGATGGTCACTGTACTCCTCGAAGCTTTTAAGCAAGAGTGAGTGTTGTTCTTGGAGGAAGCTGTTAAGCAACTCTGAGTATTATTCTTAGTCATGTGTGTCATGTCTAGGTATTGTTATTGAAGTGTGTCTTCTACTTTTCTGTGATTGAAGAGCTGTTGGAAATCAAGCTGTTGATGCAGTAGCAGAGGTGTTGACTGCTAGACATCATTGCGATGATTGGAAGTGAGATAGAGTCTCTTACCTAGGGAGGACTTAGGTAGAAGGGTCATTGGGTAGTTATTAAGTTAGGAGATTGTCAACTTGGTTGTTGAGTCTGTAATTTGATACTGCTAAGAGTGGACTTCCTTCCTGGCTTGGTATGCCCCCAGATGTAGATTGTTAGATCGAACTGGGTGAACAAATTTTGGTGTGTTCTTATGTTTTTCTGTACTGGTTTTATTTATTTATATACCTTGCCATGTGTATTCATGTTAGACCAGATATCGAATGTCATGTTACAGGACATCTGAATTCTGCACATGTACCAGAATTTCACCTGCCAAGTAGTAATGCCTGCATTTAGAGGAGCTCGAGACTCTTAAATGCCTCTCAAGGGCGATGGTTACGATTACCTGATCATATACATAAATGGGATTGTATTCGACAATCACCCGGCCATATTAGCCTAAGACCTCTCTTGTCTTATCAATTAAAACACAATCAAACATGATTCATACTAGTGTAAATCTTTCCATACCATTCGGTAATAGACGCATGCCTCGACCTCTTATGCACGAGCGTCATCGTAATTGTTATTCCAAACTTTCCCACATTGTGTACGGTAATAGTCCTCACTCTACCTATTTCGTATTTTAACATGCATACGTACTCAAACATGTTTAACAATAAGAGCATAGGCAAATAGTCATTAATCACATAATGGAAACACATAATTCAACATACCACAAATTACACCAATTCATGGTTCCCTCCGATTTATTTAATCGGGCAATAAACAGATATTTCTCACCTCCATTAGCTAGAGGATGTTCCTAGCTTCACAACGATACGAAGAATACTCACATCGGATAAACGAGTCAAAAGTTATGAAAGAAACAAGTTGGAGGATCAGTCATGTTCGCATTGCGAATCAGCCAGCGAATGCTCGCTTCCTCATTCGCAGTGCGAAGCTCCCAGCGAATGCCTAGCCAACACAGGTTCGCTGCCCCATTCGCAGTGCGAACGTCTGGCGAACCAAGGCAAAACCAAAACAAGGTAAAGTTCGCAGTGCGAACCTCTGGCGAATGTTCACCTTCACACTCGTCGTGCGAATGTCCAGCGAACGCTCGCTTTCCCCTTCGCTAGGGGACTCGCAGTGCGAACCTGCGAATTCTGGGTTTTCCAACAGCGTGAAAACAGAGCTTTGTGACCAATTTTCTCATCCCAAAACTTCACCAACATGCAAACATATATTTACAGATGATCATACATGGCTAGGGATAATACTACACAGATTATACCGCATTTCAACCGTTAAAGTCAAGATTATTCATTTTCTCACAATTCTAACCTAGATTCTAGACCTCAAGAAAATCTAAAACAAAAGGTTCTATCTATAGCCCACCTTATATAGATGTTGATGATGAAGATTGGAAGATGATTTGGTGAAGAATGGGTGATGGTTGATGATCTTGTGTTCTTGAGCTTTTCTCCTCTTCTTTCCTTTCCTTTCCTTTCTCTCCCACTTCTTTCTATCTTTTTCCTCTTTTGCTCCTAAGTATGGAAATAGAGTGGAAAGGAAAATGATATAGTAAAATACCATCAATTATTAACACTACTAATTGTTCAAATAGTCTCTAAAGCTCCAACACTTAAAACCTCAGAGTCAGATAATATTAATTGGGTCTGCTCTGAGCTCATCAGTTTACTCTAATTATTTTATCAAATAAATTTTCAGAGTAAACCGGAGCCCAGTCGATCATACCAATATTATCCAGAGTAAAATAATTTACGGGGTATTACACTAGTTAAATTTACAATCCCTATGGAGACGAATTATTTTATTACTTCGACAAGACTCGTACACTTGGTATTTTAGTCCATCACATGCCCAACGAGAGGTCTATTTCAAAATTTTGGGAAACATGAACAGACACAAATTTAAGCTTCCCCACTCATTTCACCTCTATCATTTGCGAAAAACCCTAGCACATACAAGAGAACACCATTTAAGGTCAAAATCTTCACCAATTCAAACTTCAATCCATTATAGAGATTACTTATGTATGTTATTCTACTATACTTTCCTCAAACTTCTAATTTATTATGGACTTTGCTCAAACTTGCAATGAATAACTAAATTACTTAAATTTAGGGTAATTATATTGATCCATAATGATACAACAGGATATGGTAGTTTAATTGTAAAAAAATTACAGAAGTTTATGGCACCTCTAAGCTAGTAAGGATGACTAGGGGCCTTAGTAGTTTCCTGGAGGTGAGTGCTTGCCTTCGGCGGCAAGAGGCCTTGTTTGGTAGTGTTTATGGTAATGAGAGAGAGTCATCTCACTTAAGGTGAGAAGATTTCTGTTTATGTGTTATTATGGGTAATTTATGACTTATCATCTCAACCCTAAGGTTGGGATATTTATAGAGGCACTTTGGGTCTAGGGTTTCCTTAGGAATGATAATCGCCCACTTAGTCAATGACAAACCATTGAATCTATATTTCATAGGGAGATGTGGGTTAGACTGTCGACCCTGGCTTCTCTCTGATCGAGGAACATCATTTCCCACATTACCC
Source organism: Lathyrus tuberosus (assembly GCA_022829125.1). Taxonomy (NCBI): domain Eukaryota; kingdom Viridiplantae; phylum Streptophyta; class Magnoliopsida; order Fabales; family Fabaceae; genus Lathyrus; species Lathyrus tuberosus. Next base: position 2,514,227 of record JALAZF010000680.1, read on the forward strand.
ATGATAGGGCGAGTAGGGAGCACTCAGGGTGAGGTGGTCCCTAATGAAGTGGGACACGTCAGAGTTTCCCCCTTAAGGGAAATTGGAAATCCACTCTCCTTCAATAGATATTTTTACAAATATATCACTACATAGTCCCTCAAGCATAAGGTTTTTGATAAAGGTTGAAGTGCTTTAAACAACATAGCATTGGGGATATCAGTTCGAGAGGATTGAAGTCCCCTAAGAGAGATGTTGACCCCTGTGGGTGGGACTTCCATCAAGCCCTCGTACAATAATTTAATTAAATTTTCTTGAGCCGGACTTTAGTCGCACCCCTTGGTCTAAAGTTTATGTTAGATCCTGCCTAAGAATAGAGCATTGAGATAAGACTGTTTAATGGGATTCTTAGTCCCTAAGGAGAGATTATATGTTGAGTCCAAACTGATGGGACTCAAAGTCCCTTAGGTGAGACATTAAACCCCATGCGCAGGACTTCTATCAAGCCCTCAGACAATACTTAACTTAAAGTATATTGAGGCAGACTTCAATAGCATCCATTGGGTTAAACTTTAAGTTAGGTCCCGCCCAAGAAAGCTCTTAGTTACTCAAAATAATGCGTTGAGATAAGCCTGTTTGATGGGACTCTTGGTCCCTTAGGAGGGTTATATGTTGAGCCTTGACTGATGAGATTCCAAGTCCCTTAGGTAAAGCGTTGAGCCCCATGAGAGATACTTATATCAAGCCCTTAGACATGAAATTACTTAAAGTCTCGTGAGCCAAACTTCAGTGACACCTCTTGGGAAAAACTTTGAGTTAGATCCCACCCGAAAAAAATCATAGTTACTCGGTAGGGAAATTGATAAAAGCCTTTTTGGTGGGACTCTTAGTCCCTCGGGAGAGATTATATGTTGAGGCTTGATTGCTGAGACCAAAGTCCCTTAGGCAAGGCGTTAAGCCCCAAGGGCACGACTTTGATCCATCCCCCAGATATGACTTTACTTAAAGTATCTTGAGCCAAAATTTAGTTTCACCCCTTGGACTAAACTTTAAGTTAGATCGCTCCCGAGAAAACTTCAACTTACTCTACTGGGGCATTGAGATAATCCTATTTTATAGGACTCTTAGTCCCTCAAGTGAGATTATATGTTGAGCCTTGACTAATGAGATTCTAAGTCCCCCATGCAAATGGTTGAACCCCATGGGTGAGACTACTATAAAGCCATTAGACAAGACTTTACTTAAATTATTTTGAGCCAGACTTCAGTCGCACCCATTAGGCTAAACTTTAAGTTAGATTCATCCCACGAAATCTCCAAGTTACTTAGACGGCGCATTGAGATAAGCATATTTGATGGGACTTTTAGTCCCTAAGGAGATATTATAAGTTAAGCCTTGACTAATGAGATCCCAAGTCCCTCAGGTGTGGTGTTTAGCCCCCTGGGGAAGGACTTCATATGGGGTGGTCCCAAGAGAATAGTTTGGTCATATTTTCCCTAAAATTCTCTCAAAATTATGATTTCAAGAGGACACAAATGAGAAAATGGATTTTTTCCTTCATGAGTGTGAGTTTAAATACATTGTTAAGGAAAATCTTATAATGCCCTTGTTACTTAATCCATATTGCTAACTATGCCGCTAGAGATTAACTAAGCTCCTAATTCCTTCATTTTCTACTAGGCTATCACTTACCAAGTACTAATTTGTTCATTAAGGAACCAGAACATGATTAAGAAATGAGGGTATTACTCTCTCTCTCTCTCTCTCTCTCTCTCTCTCTCTATGAAGAGTTTCCAAAATTGAATAGGAACAAAATGAATGGTTTCTCTTCACTTTTAGATTTGATACCCTTGGCAAAAGACTCATTTATCCCTCAATTTAATTCAAATGTCCACATTACCATTGGTGTTTCTATCTTACTAGAATAACCTTAAACTTAAAGTTGTCCTCTAATTTAGGAATTTACCTAAATAGATGAGGATAAATTCCTCGCATTTTAGACTTCAGCTCCCACATGGCTTCACCTGGATGTGATTCTTCCCACATCACCTTCACAAGTGATATCTTTTTATTTCCTAACACCTTGATTGCGTAATCCACAATACGGTTAGGTTGAGGTCGAAAACAAAGATCATCAGCAACTTCAACCAATTATGGGAGGATGGGTTAGTACGAATCCGAAAGAAATTTCCTAAGTTGATATACGTGGAATACGTCATGGAGTCTGAATTGTGGAAGTGGAAAAGCTAATTGGTAAGCCACTTCACCAACCCGACTTATGATCTGATACACATTAATGTATCTCAGACTCAACTTCCTTATACTAAATAATCTCTTTAATCATGGATTTAGAGTAACCTTCTAGAATATATGATGTTCCTCTTCAAGCACCAAAGACCTTCTATTTTGACCTGCATAACTTTTCTGATAGTTTTGGGCCTTCTTTATTTTCTCTTGAATCATCCTTGTTTTCTCGATGGTTTCTTGGATCATTTCCAGTTCAAGAACCCATTTATCACCAACTTATGTCAACCTAAAGGACTTCTACATTTTCTTCCATACAGAGTTTCACATGGCGCCATCTTGATGTTAGAATGATAGCTGTTATGGTAGGCAAAGCCGATCAAGGTTAAGTGGTCCTTCCAATTTACTCCACTTCTTAAGTTACATGCCGGCAACATATCTTCGACAAACAGGATGATTGTTTTCATCTTTTTGTCTGATTGAGGATGATTTAATGTACTAAGGTTCAAATTATCTCCCATTGCATGAGGAAAAGCCTTCCTATTTCCAAAATTTCTATCTTTTTCCACTACAATACTCTGATTCAACTTGCTGTAGAATTCTTAGGGGTTCATAAGCACTCTTGGTTTGCTTGTAGGATCTTATTAGAGGAGTCCATATTCATTCTACATGAACGAGTATTGCCTGAATTTGCCACAATAACTTCACCAACCACTTACTTAGTCTTACATGCTGACTCATACCATTATATCATATCTATCTGGTTGCGATTCCACGACTGTGAAAAGCCTGAACACATACCTAGTTGATGGAGATCCAGTTACCATACATAAACTCTAACTCATGCATTTATGTGTTAGGACTTACAGATACAATATCGAATCAATAAAAGTCCTTAACCGAATAACTCATATAGTACTGTCACGGTTACGACCAATTAGGTTTATCTCACAAGCATTGTATCGGAATTTGGGATATCATACTTCCATGCTACAGGAGCTAACCCATGCATGGTTCCCTACATCTGAACTGAGCCAGAAGTGAAATCCTCCCATGTAGCTCGTAGGTCATGTATTGCATTGGTAGTCTTTAACTGCCAAGTACGGCGTGCGAATCATTGATTGCCCTACTCTTCTTCATGAGATTTCTAGTTCATGATTTATGAGTATACTATTAGGATTATACATTGAGATAAGGATCGTCATATATTCACACTTGGCTCAAAGGATAATTCGTGTATCCAATGTTAGTAGGGATATTGCAGCGTTGTATGCTTTTGATACCACTCACATGGAGGTCTACATCTAAGGCCATGAATACAAATGAATCATCCAACATCATACTACTGTCTTTCACCCATATCCTACAGATACCACTCCTTATGTATATATCAAAACATAAGAGTACAACATGTCTAAGGTCCGCCTATACTAGATGTAAAAAATCAAAGCTTACACTACGACATTTTAAAATAACTAAAAGTAGATTGGTCTGGTCCCTTGGATCATGTATATGAAGAGAAATCCACTCCTTTCCCCAAGGGATAGAGAAATGACATTCTATGGATACACTACTTGGAATTCTTCCATTGCTGGAATAGAAGAGATATTTTTCTTCCATCTGTGTCCATGGTAAGAAATTGAGGAAAACCTAATTCCGCTCAAAGGAACAAGGTATTATACTGACAATACCTTCTTAAAGAGTGGGAAACACTTCATCAGGGGCTTGCTGCATTTGCAAATATGACAATGGTATTTTTTTTACAACCAATGTATACTAGATTTGCAGAACTTCCAAAAAATTCCCAATACTCACGTCCATACTCTTGAAGGTGATTAAATGAAGTTAATCTAAAAGGTACAATCACTCACAGCTATCGAACAATTTCCACATACCCCAAAAGGTTTCTATTCTGCTATCTGCCACTACGATTATTACCATCGAGGAAAATAATACAACTACTTTCAAAACACATCTCTTACAAGTATCACTTTGCGGAGTCTAAATGAGTCTTTCATTATGACTCTGAAAGTCTCTTGATTTAGTTTGTTGGTTGAAACGACTAGAGTCCATCCAAGACTGCCTAGTTTACTCCTTCTCTAGTTGAATATGTTCTCCGTCACCATGAAGGGTCATCGAAAGCTTCACTTTATCCTCGTGAAACAATCTTGTGCCGTTATGGATTAAATATTTCTACAATATTAGACGAGTTCACACTGTACAAGTCTTAGGAGTTTCACTCACCTGTTCCCTGCTATGGAGAATAAGGTAACGACTGCTGATTATCTCACATTTGTTGTACCAGTAACATCAGGAATCCTTTCCTACACAACATTTGTAACTGATATGGGTGTTACATTACTTGTGTTCAAATATCCTAATTACTTTCCACACAATGTTTGATAAATACAAGATGTGTGTGGTTTACCCTTGAACTTACGCGTCCTCATTGTGGCTCAGTCAAGATCCTACCCATCACATATACATGTATTTAATTGATCAAGCTCAGTAACTGAATATTATGACAATAGAAATCAGACTGACAACACACACATGTGAGGAAGAAGGAATTGACATTTAATGTCTCATAGATGGGTTGAGGATTGACCTGCTCAGATACCAACTGTTACACCCTGAATAATGTGCATATAAAATCATATTACTCGACATGTTGTATATGGTTCTTGTAGCGAGCGATTTTGGACGCGGTTCTTAAGCGCTGGTCGCTCTCTGCAGTTTGAGCTTTGACTACAGGTCGATTCATTTTTTATCCTATTGTGAGCTGAATAAGGAAGGGAAATAGATGTCTCCAATTAACCCTGCTTGCATACTGAGTTTATACAGCGGTCTGTTAGGTTACAGATGCTATCAATGTGGGGGGGACTTTGTACTGGTTATTTGTATTTTCGCCAATACTGTTTTCTTTCTTTTTTTACCTGGGCAGAAGGTTTCTGGCGGGGAACAAGGATTAGGATGTTAGGACTGATGCTTTTGAAATACTGCTTTTGATTGATGGAGATATGGGATTTGGGTTTTTTGTTGATTGCGCTCGCTAAGATCTTTTCTTTCGATCTTATGCCTACGTATTCCCGTTTACCAAAACAGGGAAATCAGAGCGTTCGTAGTTCCTCCTATTCTATGGGAGGAAATTGGTTTTTGGTGTCTTGTTCAAAGCCCAAGACGTGAAGCGAAAGGTGATTTGTATCTTGTTCAAAGCCCAAGATGTGAAGCTGAAAGGTCTATTTGTGTCTTGTTCAAAGCCTAAGACGTGAAGCTGAAAGACCTCGACTTTAGAGAGAATTTGTCATCTCTAAAGAGGGGAGAAGGAGAATTACTTTAACTGGGATACGCGGATCCGAGCAATGCCATAATTTCTGAAGAAAGGGTTTTAACCTGAAGGAGAAGACTTTAACTCAGTGTAGAGCAATGCCATCTTTCCTTAGGAATTTCTCATGCTAAAAGAGGGACAGTGGCGTGGATATAGATGATCCAGATGCTTGCCGCTTACAGTGATTAGATGAAGGGGAAGGAGTTGTTGATGTTTGTGTACTGTGAACGAGGCACAACTTTGATGCTAAAAGGTTAATTGGATTAACCAGTGGTTTTCTTATACAAAGCCTAAGAGGAGGCTAATTTCCGCTAGGAAAATCATTATACAAAGCCTAAGAGGAGGCTAATTTGTGTCTCGTACAAAGCCCGAGAGAGAGGCTAAAAGTTTTTGACCCGGCAAGAGAGTCTTTGTATCTCGTACAAAGCCCAAGATGGAGGCGAAAGGGGTGATTGACTCAACGAGGAAGTCTCTTATGTGTCTCGTACAAAGCCCGAGAGAGAGGCTAAAAGTTTTGTTTGACTCCGCTAGGGAGAGTCATTGTACAAAGCCCAAGAGGAGGCTATATCAGTTAAGTGACAGGTCCAGTATACTGATTTTGAAAGAGAAAATCAGTTCTTATATGAGCATCATTGCACTCATGGGTTAGATCTGAGGATCGGGGTGGTCTCCTTTTCTTTGAGGAAACTGGAAATCCAAAGGGTGTTGAGACTGTCCGAGTCTACGGGTTTCCTTCCTATTTAACGAAGGGGTCACTTGAGAATGTCTTTTGAGACTCAAGGAAGTTAGACTGTCCGTGTCTAGAGTTTTATCTTTTGTATTATGCTTTGAGAAACAGTAGTAGACTCTATGAAAGGACTGTTCTATGAGGATGACTAGGTTCTATTCCTATACCCCTAGGAGGTCGTCGGGACAGTTTGTACGAAGCCCAAGAGGAGGCTGGAAACTTTTAAGAAGCCGACGGGTCCTTGTACGAAGCCCAAGAGGAGGCTATCATTCCCGGAGGAAGAGATCATTATACGAAGCCTAAGAGGAGGCTGTGAATACTTCTAAGAAGCCGTAGGGTCCTTGAATAATGCCCAAGAGGAGGCCGATGCTTTTAAGAAGCCCGTGGGTCTATCATCTCCTTTCCATTAGGAGAGATAACTCTTTTAAAGATAAAAACCACTAGTAAATGTGCGAGGTTTACTATCCAGCGACTTTTAGCTTTTGAAGAGGGTTCCTTAGTTAAGGTCCAAGATTATGACCGTAGTGGGTACCCAAACCCCGAGACATTCAAGGCAAGCTATCCACAAGGAATAGATCAAGTCAGGAAAGTTCGAGAATTTGGAAGAAACTCAAAGATGCCATTCACGGAGAATACATTCATCTTGGGGAGTAGAGCTTCTTGACGATTCCTAAGGAGGACAGCCAGAGTGAAGACTGTATCTGGTGCTCCTATTGGGGATCTAGGCGTCTATTTCTACGAATAAATGAAACGGCGTCACCTAGTTCTAGACGTAGTAGCCGGGGAAACTCGAAATATCTATACTATTATTACACAGTAGATATGAGTTTATGAAAGGAGACTTACAGTGAGCAGCCCCACAATACAGTTTATAATATGAAAGCAGTAAATGAAAGCGATAACCACTTACTCGGTTGGAGTGCTTCCATGTTGTTTGGTTAGTTGTTCAAGAAAGAAAGATTGAAAACAACAATATATTCAAAATCAAAGGAGAAAGTGCTTTGAAAAAGAAAGATTTGGGGCTTACAGCTCAAGGAGAGGCCCAGGGTTTTATCAGTGAGCGCACTGTTTGACTTTGTACAGCGGGACTTATACAAGTGACTGGGGCCCAAAAAGGTTTTCTGTACAAAGGGATGGGTCTTACACTCTCTCAAGAGGCCCAAAAAGGTTTAAAGAAAAAAGAGTGGGGCTTATAACATGAGGGTAGGCCCAAATGATTTTTCGTTTAAAAATGGCGATCGCGCTGAGGTTTTCTTTTAACGCAGAGGGACTTATACAATAAGTGAGGCCCAAAATGTTTTGGTTAAAAGGGGGATTGGGTCTTACACTCTAATCGAGGCCCAAAGTGTTTTGAATGGGTCTTATAGCTCAAGGAGAGGCCCAGATGATTTTTATTTTTAAACGGGTGACGATCGCGCCGTTTACTTGTACAGAGGGACTTATACAATGAGTGAGGCCCAAAAAGTTTTTGTATAAGGGGGGATGGGTCTTACACTCTCTCAAGAGGCCCAAAAAGGTTTTATCAATTAATTTAAATATTAGTATTTAATATGATTAATTAATAATTTAATTAATCAAAATTAAATAGAAATATCTAAATTAATTAATAACTTAAACAATATTTTTACCTTTCCTAGATAAAACTAGAAATAAGAAAAAATAATGAAAGAAAGAAATATGTGGGAGAGAAATGAGAAAACAATGTAAGAGATTGTTTTGGTGTGTTTTGGAATGAGAAATGGAGTGGTATTTATAGGAAAAAAATTCCTTGGAGAACAAGATACCAAGCTTAAAAATGAAGCTAACTTAGTTTAAGCTAGCTTAAATTTTAAGCTAACTTAAATAATTTTTTAAGCTAGCTTAAATTTTAAGCTAACTTAAACAATTATATACTATAATAATAAAAAAAACAAAATTGTATTAAAAACAAAAGTTTTTTTAGAACAAAATATATAAAAAACAAAAATTCATAAAAAAAAAACAAAATATATGAATTTTAAAAAATAATGTAAATATATATTTATAAATATATATATTTTTGATATATATATATATATATATATATATATATATATATAATATATATATACATAAAAAATATGAAAAATATATAAAAAATAAAAAGACAAAAAAAAGAAATATATATATATATATATATATATATATATATATATATATATATATATATATATATATATATATAAATACGAAAAATATATATATATATTATTTTTTTTTTCATTTTTATTTTATATATGTAAAAATAAAATAAAAATGAGAAATCGATTAAATCGTGCGAAAGATAGATGAACAATGAACATTTGTAAATTTAATTGAAAAACATGTTCGTTCATCGATTTTCGCATAATTAACCAAAAAAGACAAAAATTTCAACGTATATATTTCGACTGAAAATTCAAACAATATGCATGACAAAAACAAATGATATGATATGCAGATTACACGAAGTGAAAACACAATCGAGTTTTGATCACTGGTGGTTCTGAGGCTTAATCCACTTAGAAGAGAGTATCCTTGTGCTTAATCCTTGAAGTGGGAGTCCTTTTTGATCCATTGTGGATGTTTAAGAGATTAGACAAGTTGAAGATCATGTCATTTCTTGATTGATCCTTTGTCTAAGCACCCAGAGAGGGCTTGAAACCCTAATTTTGATTGTAGTGGATGCTCACCCATCTTTGGGGAGACTAATGAAGCATAAAGGTACATCCATATTGTGATGATGATTTTCACAATGATGGGAAACCTAAGTGGTCAAAATTTGGGGTATTACAGATGCCCCTATTTAATCTTCTTGGACCCGAAGGTGTGAATGACGAAGGGATTCGGGCATTCGGGGTGCAAGAGGATTAAATATCGGAATACCCAAAATTTTGATGGTGGTTATGAATGGTAGCTTACGCATTCATCTTCTTTAGCTAAGCAATGATGCTTAGAAAAGGTAAACTTCCCCTCGATCCTGGTTTCCTACCAAGAACTGGTCTTAGTTTCTTTTGAACTTCCCTCGATCCTGGTTTCCTACCAAGGAACTGGTCTTAGTTTCTTTTGAAATAAACTTCCCCTCGATCCTGGTTTCCTACCAAGGAACTGGTCTTAGTTTCTTTTGAAAAAAACTTCCCCTCGATCCTGGTTTCCTACCAAGGAACTGGTCTTAGTTTCTTTTGTCAATAAACTTTATTGACAAGGGACGCTATGTGTAGAGGTTTTCCTTTAAACTTCTCGCCGAATTTTCCTGGGGAGATGCCATTTGAGTAGAAAATGTTTTGTTGTCAGACTTGCTGGGGAACCCAGTCGTCTGAGTTGTAGAGTTGTACAAACTTCTCCGTTGGAGACGCCATTTGTTTCTACTGGGGAAACCGAGTCTCTTGAGAGACTGTTTTCATTTGGGATCTTTCATCATACTTTTCTCGGGATCTTCCCGGAGAAACGCCATATGATGGGGTCCAATTTTGAGGTGCCAATGACCTTCTCATCAGTGGTTTTTCGGAGCAAAACTGGCGTGCTGCCGAATCTCTGATCACGAGGCTTTCTCTGTGGATTTTCCTTAATCCGGGAAAGCAAGGATATCATCTTTAATGGCGAAGAGTGACATCTGTCGAAGGTTCTCTGATCTTTCAGAGGTTCAAATTATCAAAGTGGCCACGTGCCGACTCTGATCTAAAGATACACTGGTGGCGAGATTGTGCAGACGCAACCCTTCCTGACGAGGAAAGAACTGACAAACTCGATTGAGAAAACTGTTTATCACTAGGGGACAAGACCGGCTAGAGTGATAACAATGCAATATGAATTGTAAATGCAAATCAAAAATGTATGAAGTACGTATGTATATGCTGACAAAACAGACGCGACATACAGACTAATGGATAAACACAATTGGATACTCGGCCATCGCGGAGCGAAGAAGTACCGTTGGTTCAAAATAGCAATTCCACCTTGCTTAGGAGAGATAGTCACGTTGGGAGCTATGTTGATCGGGCTTAGGAGATGAGAACTCGGCCGAGGCGTGTCAGACGAAACAAGGTCTCTGACACAGTTGATCCCTTCATTCTGGCATACTGGTTTAGAAGGAGTACTTTGATTCTGCACTTTGAAGTCCGCTTACTTCGGGAGAAGCGATCGATGTTCTTCTGATGTTCAACAGTCAAAAGAAATGCCATCTTTAATTTAAAAGCAGAAAAAGTTTTAACAAGTAAATTCATTTTTGTTTTATTTCAAGAATCGCTGATTAAGTTTAAACAACGTCGTTCTGTAAAGCTAAAACAAGTAAAGAATTACAAACAAAAGCACAAGGGCTCAAATTTTATTGATAAGATGGAGATCAGCCAAACGCGTGATTCCAAAGAGTATATACAAAGTTAGAAAATGGTAATTTACAGGGAAAAGGGCTACGTTGAAACATAACGACCACTATCCTTCTACCAACTTTGAATTCGGGACATCCTGAGCTTCTGTCGAAGATGACCTTGACTGGAGTTTTCCTCCGATGGATGCTGTAACTGCTGCTGAGGGACTTGCCTCTGTTTGAACATAGTTACTTGCCATTATCCTTAACTTTTGCCTGGATTATACTATGATGTTTCCAATCCACCGGGATGATTTTTTTTTTATTTTGTCTCTAACTTTTGCCTGGACCGCCCTTTCGGGTTTTCAATCCACCGAGACGTTTTTTTTTGTTTTTTAGGCGAAGTATTTCTTGACTACATCAACATTCGTGGGGTAGGCAAATTCCTCTCCGTCCATGGTTGCAAGTCTCAAGGCGCCGCCTGAGAAAGCTTTCGTGACCACATAGGGGCCATCATAATTTGGGGTCCATTTGCCCCGAGAATCAGTGAGAAATGATTGTATCTTCTTGAGCACAAGGTCTCCTTTCCTGAAGACACGAGGTCAGACCTTTTTGTCGAACGCCCTCTTCATTCTCTGTTGATACAACTGACCGTGACATAGTGCCGTGATTCGCTTCTCTTCGATCAGGTTCAGGTCATCGTGTCGACTTTGACACCATTCAGCTTCGGTGAGCTTCGCTTCCATCAATACCCGGATTGATGGGATCTCTACTTCTATGGGGAGCACTGCCTCCATGCCATATACTAGAGAGAAAGGGGTTGCCCCTGTTGAAGTACGGACAGATGTGCGATAACCATGAAGAGCAAAGGGTAGTATTTCATGCCAATCTTTATAGGTTACCACCATCTTTTGAACGATCTTCTTGATGTTCTTGTTAGCCGTTTCTACCGCTCCGTTCATCTTGGGTCGGTAGGGAGATGAGTTATGGTGTTCGATCTTGAACTCTGCACACAACTCTTTCATCATCTTATTATTCAAGTTAGATCCATTATCAGTAATGATATCGCTTGGAACACCATAACGACAGATGATATTGTTTTTGATAAATCGGACCACCACTTGTCGGGTTACATTGGCGAATGACGCTGCTTCGACCCACTTGGTGAAATAGTCAATGGCTACAAGGATGAACCGATGTCCGTTTGAAGCCTTGGGCTCAATCATGCCAATCATGTCGATTCCCCATATGGAAAAAGGCCACGGGGAAAAAAGAACCTTGAGATGTGATGGCGGTACATGAATTTTGTCGGAGTATATCTGACACTTGTGACACCTCCTCATGTACTTGTAGCAGTCGGATTCCATTGTCAACCAATAATACCCGGCCCTGAGAATTTTTCTCGCCATCGTGTGTCCGTTGGCATGAGTGCCAAAGGATCCTTCATGAATTTCTTTCATGAGCATGTCTGCTTCTGGTCTGTCGACGCATCGGAGCAAGACCATGTCGAAGTTTCTCTTATAGAGTGTATCAGCGCTCAGGAAGAAGTTTCCAGCCAATCTTCTGAGGGTTTTTCTGTCTTTTCTGAGTGCCCCAGATGGGTACTCTTGTTTCTGAAGGAAGCATTTGATATCGTGATACCAAGGTCTGTCGTCTATGACTGCTTCAATCGCGAAGATGTAAGCGGGTCGTTCAAGGCGCATTATGTCGATCTTAGGTATGTCATTCCATCGACCTACACTAATCATGGAAGAGAGAGTGGCTAATGCATCAGCCATGTGATTCTCATCACGAAGGATGTGATGAAAGTCGACTCTGTTGAAGAAGGGTAACAACCTTCTTGCATAGTCTTTGTAAGGAATCAATCCTGATTGGTATGTGTTCCAATCTCCTTTTATCTGGTTAATAACCAGGGCTGAATCGCCGTATACGTCCAAGTTTTTGATCCTTAAATCAATCGCTTCTTCGAGACCCATGATACATGCTTCGTATTTGGCCTCGTTGTTCGTACATTTGAACGTAAGTCTGGCAGTGAAAGGAATGTGGGAACCATGAGGGGTAACAATGATTGCCCCAATTCCGTTTCCATAATGATTGACTGCTCCGTCAAAGATAAGTCCCCACTGGGAACCTGGTTCTGGCCCTTCACTGGGTAGCGGTTCATCGCAATCTTTCATCTTTAGATACATGACATCTTCGTCTGGGAAGTCAAACCCGATTGATTCTTGATCGTCAATCGGTTGATGAGCCAAATGATCGACTAAAATACTTCCTTTAACGCCTTTCTGAGCATGGTACTCTATGTCATATTCTGATAGTAACATCTGCCAACGGGCAATCCTTCCCGTGAGAGCAGGTTTTTTGAAAACGTACTTGATTGGATCCATTTTGGAGACCAACCAAGTAGTATGACGAATCATGTACTGGCGAAGACGTTTGGCTGCCCAAGCCAAAGCACAACAAGTTTTCTCAAGCATCGTGTACCGAGTCTCGCAGTCGGTGAATTTCTTGCTTAGATAGTAAATGGCAGACTCTTTCCTTTTAGTTTCGTCTTGTTGGCCAAGTACACATCCCATTGAGTCCTCTAGGACTGTGAGGTAAATGATCAGTGGTCTTCCTTCCACTGGAGGTGATAGAATCGGAGGATTCAACAGATATTCCTTGATACTGTCGAAGGCGGTTTGGCAATCTTCTGACCAAACGCAATCCTAGTTCTTTTTGAGTAATTTGAAAATCGGCGCACACGTCGCGGTCATAAGGAATATGAATCTGGAGATGTAGTTCAAACGTCCCAGGAAACCTCTGACTTGTTTTTTAGTTTTCGGAGAAGGCATTTCTTGAATGGCCTTGACCTTGTCAGGATCAACTTCAATTCCTTTCTGGCTGACGATGAACCCTAGTAATTTCCCCGAACAGACACCAAAGGTGCACTTGTTGGGATTCAAGCGGAGCTTGAATTTTCTTAGACGTTCGAACAATTTTGACAGATGTTCAACGTGCTCATCCTCTGTTCTTGATTTTGCAATCAAATCATCGATATATACCTCGATTTTTTGTGTATCATGTCATGAAACAGAGTAGTCATGGCCCTTTGATTGGTTGCCCCGGCATTCTTCAAACCGAACGGCATTACCTTGTAACAAAAGGTACCCCATGGGGTAATGAACGAAGTTTTTTCCATGTTTTTCGGCGCCATTTTGATCTGGTTATAGCCCGAGAATCCATCCATGAAGGAGAATACTTTGAACTTTGTTGTGCTGTCAACCAGCATGTTAATGTGTGGTAAAGGAAAGTCGTCCTTTGGACTTGCCTTGTTCAGATCTCTGTAATCAACACACATTCTGACCCTTCCGTCCTTTTTGGGAACGGGTACAATGTTGGCTAACCATTGAGGATATTCAGATGTAGCGAGGAAACCCGCATCGATCTGTTTCTGTACCTCCTCCTTGATTTTGATGGCCATGTCCGGGTGAGTGCGTCTCAACCTTTGCTTTACTGACAGACATTCTGATCGCAACGGTAAGTGATGTTCAACGATGCTGGTATCCAACCCTGGCATATCCTGATAGGACCAAGCGAATACATCGGGAAATTCTTTGAGAAGCTTTATCAAACCCTCTCTGGCAGTTGGACTGAGCAGTGCTCCGATCCTGATTTCTTTTCTCTCTTTTTCTGAACCCAAGTTTACCGTCTCCAACGGCTCTTTGTGAGGTTCAATGGACCTTTCCTCTTGTCTGAGTAGTCGGGAGATTTCTTCTGGAATTTGGTCGTCATTTTCTTCTTCAGCCTCGAATACCGGGAACTCAAAGTTGGAAGAAGGCATCAGATCATATGTTTCAACGGGGTATAAAACAAGCAATCTGCATGACGTGATGATTCGTGTTTAGAAGAGATAGAGAAAATGTAAGTGTGTGCAGTGTTTTGATTTTACTGCTTGTTTTTATTATTGAATGTTTTTTAGGATTACCATTTTCTGAAAAAGCAAAAAGAGAAAACAGCAATTAATGCGGAAATTACAGAACGACGTTATTTTATTAATGAACAAGTCGAATCTTGAAACTACAGCCCTATAAAACAAAACTTTGTCGCTTTGGGAAAAGCGAAGAGGGAAATTTATAGAAAATGAGCCCTATCAAAACATCCGCTTAACCTGGGCAGGGTGAAAGGTTTAAAGATGGCAATTACTTTGACTGACGAACGACCTTCGGAACCTCGACGGCAACCCATTGGCGGCGAACTCCTCGGTGAATCACAAAGTCTGGCACCTTCCTTGATTTGTCTTCAGAAATGACGCTTATTTCTGGTGGAGCAAGATCATTGGAATCTATCTCCCAGGAAGAATTGTCGTAGGAGAATTCCTCAGTTGTATTTTGCATAGCATTTATGCTCTCAGCTGTATCTCCCCATCCAGTTGGCTGGATATCTTTGAGCCTGATACGAGAGCTTTCGGGAGCGGCGTACTTGACCATAAAGTCGAATTTTCCACTCGGTTGTCCCAAGGTGTCCCACACTTCTGTGGAACTGGAGGAGTCATTTCTCTCGATGACGTTGACCTCGGGAAAAGCATAGTTGATGAATTCTAGTCCTGCAAACGTTACGAATTCATCTTCATGTTGAGTAGTTTCTGAATGACCTGAGTATTGATCCCATGACATGGTGGGGACACAGGTTTTCTGTTCAATGACGCTCAGCTGAGTTTCATTACTCGGCTGACTTTCTTGCCCCAAGTCTCCTGGGTAAGGCTGCCACATTGGCAGGCCATCCATCGGGCCATAGTAATTGTGGTCAAAATTGTCTTTCATCAGAGTGTCCTCCTCTAATGAATTTGGCGGAGAACGGTATCCTTCCGGATCACAATCTCCGTAGATCATTTCGACATCTGATCTTGGTATAAATCTTGGAATTTCCGTAGGAAAGTAAAAAGGCATAGGCACCTCTTCCTGAGACATATAACCGTCCTCATTAAGATAGGACTTCCACTCTTCATCTGCGTCAGAGGGATCTTCCTCATTGATAGCATGAACTGTCTGAGACACTGGGTGAAGAAAACCTCCACTGTGGAAGAAGTTTTGAAGGGGATGAAGACTTTCATCATTGGCAGCTGTCTGGGTACATGTCGCAGAAAAACCAAGACCCTTCTTTGTTTTATTGTCAATAGGAATGACAAGCCGTCCCCATCCGGTCGTATCGGTACTCACGACCGCTTTGATAGCATCTTTGTATGAGGAAATCGAGGTTCCTCCTTTGAACTGATTGTCATTGCTCACCGATAGTGCTTGGAACTGTGTTCCAATAACCTCCTCGGGTTCTATACCAGTAGATGATGATAGGTTACTCACAAGCAAGGCTTGTTCCCCACAAACCGTGACAAGCTGGCCGTTCTTGACGAACTTTAGCTTTTGGTGGAGGGTTGAAGTAACCGCTCCAGCCTGATGTATCCAAGGTCTTCCTAATAAACAACTGTATGTTGCCCAGATGTCCATGACCTGGAAAGTGACTTGGAAAGTGTGAGGACCAATAGTTATGGGAAGATCAACTTCGCCGATAACTATTTTTCTGGATCCGTCGAATGCTTTGACGACGACCTCGCTGACTCTCATCGGAGGGCCCTTGAATGATAATTGCATCAAGGTGGACTTCGACATAACATTCAGGGCTGACCCTGTGTCTACCAGTACGTTGGCTAAAGCATCGCCCTGGCAGTTAACTGTGATATTGAGTGCCATGTTATGACGGCGACCCTCTTCAGGTAATTCCTCATCACTAAATCCCAAATTATTGCAGGAAGTGATGTTAGAGACAATGCTATCGAATTGTCTGATTGTTACATCCTGTTCCATAAAGGCTTGCTCCAAGACTTTCTGTAGAGCCTCTTTGTGTGCTTCTGAACTGAGTAACAGTGATAATACCGAGATCTTTGAAGGAGTCTGTAATAGTTGATCAACAATGTTATATTCACTCCTTTGGATGAGCTTCAGCATCTCATCATTATTTTTCGAAAGGTCGGGATTACTGGATTGACCGACTGGTGGATCAGGAATTTCTGCGTGAAGTTCCTTTTCTTTGTTGGATTCTCCAACCCCTCGGTTGAAGATTCGACTGCTCCGTGTTACACGACTGATGTCTGCAATATTCACGACGGAGGGTAATGGAATTTCCTTTCCATTCTCGATTATTGTTGCACCATATTTGTAAGGGATTGCCTTAGCTGATTCATACGGTAGTTGCCCTGGTAGATAGATGACTATGGGAACCTTCTGATTTTTCTGACCATCATAAGTAACCTTGATCCGTTCCCGGTTGGGAACTCTAGATTCGTCAAGTAGAGGGATGATGGCAAAAACATCCCTGGTCCTGTGGTGACCAGAGATCGTGACAACATCCTCAACTTGCTCGGCAAGGTAGTTCGGCGACCAAATGATGGGTCCTGAACCTGGATATGGATGAATTTCTCCATGATCGATCTGACCCTGAAGAGCTGCTCTCACAAGGTAACACCCTTGGTTACTTTCCGAACAGACGCTACAACTGTCATAGTTGTGTGGTGGCACCTGGCCACGCCCACTTTGAATGCAATGTAACCTCACTAGGTTATCTTCCATTGATCGGACATCCTGACTTTGACGACGAGTAGGATTCCTATGATTGATACTAATCTGCTGAGTATCTTCGTCCATATAGATTGGCATCCATCAGTGATTTAACAAGTGCTGAAGTGCCTCCTAGACAAGGGTACAACCTCGATCGTTTTCGCAACCCGCTTTACAGTTTTGATAATCATGTGATATTAAGAATCCGAGTCGGACCTGCTCAGCATGTAACTCTACCAGGTTGGTATTCATCACGCGAATGTCAAATATTTGAACCATGTTGATTTGATAGGAGTTCCTATCATGGTAGTCTTGGATCCATCCAAGATCCATCTGACGCTGGAGGGCCTCTTGTATGAAAGAGCATCCCTGTTTGTTTACCGAGCAAATCAGACAGGAACTGTAATCGTGCCGCGGCAGATTATGATACTGGCTTTGCCTTGAGTGTATTGCCACCAAGTTGTCATTCATCGCCCAGATGTCGTGGTTTTGAATGACGTTGGAATTCGTGTAAACCATGTTAACTCCACGAACTCGGTGCTCTTGGATCCATCCAAGATCCATTTGTTCCTGTAGAGCTGCTTGCACTAAAGAACATCCCCGTTGACTTTAGAGCAGATATCACACTGGTGATAATTATGAGGTGGCACATGGCCATATCAACTCTGTCTACAATGCATCTTGACCAGATTGGTCTTTAACAAGAGTACATCATGAATTTGATAGACATTGTTAGTCTCTTTCTCGATCAGATTGACTGCAACTTTCTCATGTTGAGGCACGGATTCGTAAGAACATTAGGATTCGTATCTTTGAAAGATAAGAGCCCGCTCCTAACAAGCTTTTGCACGTCGGATTTGAAATTGAGACAAGTCTCAATGTTATGCCCTGAACCTCCTTGATGATAAGGGCATGTTTGATCCGCTTTAAACCAAAAAGGCGGATTTTCCAGAACTGAAAGTGGAGACTTAGTCTGGATGTGCCCCTTAGCCAGCAGTAACGGAAACAGCTCTGCGTATGTTACGGGTATAGGATCAAATCCTGGTGGCCGTGTTGTACGGTTGTTGTTATATGGAGGACGAGCCTGCTGAAGAGGTTGTTGTGTCCTTTGTTGGTCAGGTTGGCTCTGCGCAACCTGAGGTTGATACATAGGAACAGGCGCGGGGCCGATAGCAGGGGTAACAGCTGCTACTGGCTGATAACGTCGCATTTGCTTTCCGAGAGAGATATTCCCAATATCTTGCTCTTTTTTCTTAGGGAGAACACTACCATATTTTTTAGTACCACACGTCGATCCAGTGTCTTTTACCAAACGTCCTTCTCGGACGGCTTCCTCAAGACGTACGCCCATGCCGACCATTTCGGTGAAATCACTGGGTGCACTGGCAACCATTCGGTCATAGTAAAATGAGCTTAAGGTCTTTAAGAAGATCTTTGTCATCTCTTTTTCCTCAAGAGGTGGACAAATTTGAGCGGCAATTTCACGCCACCTTTGAGCATACTCCTTAAAGGTTTCCTTGTCCTTTTGTGACATTGATCTGAGTTGATCTCTGTCGGGTGCCATGTCCAAATTGTACTTGTATTATTGGACAAAGGCAGTACCAAGATCTCTGAATGTACTGATCATAGTATGGTTTAAACCCATGTACCATTTGAGTGCGGCACCGGTTAAACTATCCTGAAAGTAGTGAATCAGCAGGTCCTGATTCTCCGTCTGAGCTGACATCCACCGAGCGTACATCACCAGATGGCTCTGAGGGAAAGAGTTACCCTTATATTTTTCAAAGTCGGGCACTTGGAACTTGTGCGGGACTTTCACATTTGGGACCAAGCAGAGGTCTGCGGCGTCCTTTCCAAATAGATCCTGACCGCGAATGGCTTGCAGCTCTTTCTGCATTTCCAGGAACTGTTCCTGGAATTCATCCATTCTATCGAACATAGTTTCCTTCTTACCAGAAGGTGTTTGTGGAATCTGTCCTTCCGGGACAGTGTGCACCACAGGGGGTGGTACCGTGACTACGACAGTGAATCTTGGCGTTTCCCGAAGTTTGTAACCTTCAGGAGTCTTGAGTATGCCCCTGGCATCTTCGTTTTCCCGAAGTTTGTAACCTTCAGGCCCAGCGGCTTCTGTTGCGATTCCCTGATCTTCAGTGATCGGCGGAACATATCCTTCTGGGATATAGTTAACAGGCATGCCCCAAGGACGATCTTTCGGAATCTGATACCTAGGATCATACTTTTCTATGATGGGCGTTGAGGTGATCTCTGAGATCACAGTTCTTTGTAGCTGAGCTTCTGTCATGGCTTGCATGTCGTTACGAAGCTTTCTCATATCCTCTCTCAGAGCGTCGATCTCTTCTTTCAACTCTCTGTTTTCTTCCTCAAGATCATCCATCCTTTTCTGACGATTGGCCCGAGTATTGTACGAATGAGACAGTTTGACTCTAGAATCGAGACACAAACGTGAGATTCGTAGGGAAGGAGAATACGCGATGTGAGAATGATGAATGCAATGATTATATTAATTGTTGTTTTTTTATTTAATCAAAATAAACTTCGACAATTAGATTACAAATATCAAACAGTGGGGAAACCCCTTTTTATTGAATTCCAAAGGATTACAGAAATGGAAATACAGTAGATTACAAAGTGCAGAAACAGAAACCTAAACTAATGGGTCTCGAGTCCTCTTCTTTGACTGGGGCGCTTGGGCCGTTGTTGGGTTGTCATTCCTTTTCCAGGTGAAAGGAGTGAGCAAATTCCTTTGGTCATCTTGATTCTCTACAGCATGCTGCTCCAAAATTTTAATCAGAGCATCTTTCTCTTTCAGTAGTTGCTGTATTTTGATACACTCTACGTCGAGGGTGCGGTACTTGTTCTTCCAAGATCTTCTCTCCTTTTGAACTTTGTTGAGAGTAACCTGAAGCTTTTCAGTTTCAGTCATGAAGTACATGACAGATTCTCTCGGCGAAAGAATTCCGTAATGAGGATAAGGCATCTTTAGCTTGAGAGCTCTAGTTTATACCCTGTGGAGATAAGGCTCCACCGAGACACAGTCCAGTTTTCCCAGAGACTCTCGTCCTTTCTTATGAACATGTTTCCAAACTTGCACTATTTCCATCTTTAGTGCTCTGTCGTTTTCTCCTTCTTTGAAGAAAAGACCTTCCAGATGAACACCTAGTGGGATGTGTCTCATCGGGTATCCAAATTGACGAAGAACCAATATCGGATGATAGTTGATTCCTCCTTTAGTTCCTATGAGGGGTACGCTGGGGAAGTTTCCACAACGGTCAATGATTCTAATTCCCTCATAAATCCTATTACACCAATCTATATCAGAGTTGGTAAGAGACATGATCTTCTGCGACCAACGTAAGACACTCTTGCAATCCCAAAAAGCAGCAGACTTGGGTAAGTGAGAGATAAACCATTTGTAAAGCAAAGGTACACAGCATGTGATCTCCCCTCCGCTGTACAAATTTCCCAAGTGTACAGAATGATACGCATCTGCAAGCAAAGTCGGCACAGGGTTTCCAATGAGAAAAACCTTAATAGCGTTGATATCGACAAAGTTATTGATGTTGGGAAACAAAAATAACCCGTAGGTGAGCAAGACAAAGATGCTTTCAAAAGCAGTCCCGTTCCCTATACTAGCAAAGTACAGAGCTTTCTTTGTCAAGAACTGGGCTGGCAAACCTTGGATGCCACCCTTAGTGGTCATGTGAGTCCTGACCTCAGACTCGTCCAAATGAATTGCTATTGCAATAGTCTAATTCTTTGGAATTTCTTCCAGTCCAGAAAATGGAGCTCGATCAGTGATATGTAAATCAGTCAGATGAGAATACTCCTTCAGCGTTGGTGACAGCTGGTAATCCGGGAATGTAAAACAGTGATAAACCGGATCGTAGAATTAAATGAGCGCGTCTATGATCCCCTTAATCACATGGACTCTTAACAGTGGTAGCAAACCACCGTGCTTGGCTCTGAAAGCCTCTGGCTTAACGATCATCCTTGCTAACCTTCTCAAATCCCCTAGTTTTGGAACCTTGAAGGTATACTGGTGAGTTCTCCTTCTACCGAAATCCATTAGCGTAATCCTCTTCTCTGATATTTGCAATCACAGTCTTAGTTTAATTTGGAAAACAGAGAGACTAGAAGAGAAAGTTTTTTGAATGTTTTAATGTTTTATTAAACGAATGCATGAATGCAGCACACATAAACATAGAAAAAACATGGGGTCAGAGGGTCGTTGTCATGAAGTCAAGGCTCTACCCATCCCCAAAGGTTTATACTAGGGTGATTTTTGTACCTGTACTCATTATCATCAGCTCCTCCCAGGAAATCAAAACAACAAGCGGATCGCCAGCGAGTTGTGGAGCAATCTTAGAGTAAGTGCCATTCACCGAGAATAGATCACCAGCCTCAAATGAGGGTAGTATTGCGTAACAACTATTTCTGATAGTTTCCGCACTACGAAAGGGTTTGGCTCCTCAACTTCTCAGACTTAACAACCGGCCCATTGGCTAGAAGAGTGAATGGGTTGCGTTGGTCAGCCTCCACTGAGGTTGATGGTCGACCCCGTCGCCATCACTTATCTTAAGTGTATACTCATTCTCACCACATGCGGCATCACACGCATTCCCAGTAGTAGAAAAATAAACACGTATAGCAATTAGGAAAAGCAATATATATATTTGTCCTAATCATCCTAGACCTTTAAAGCTATGAATCCTAAGTTCCTGACAGAAATGGGTCCCCGGCTGAGTTACCACTCTGTAGTTTCTACACAAGGAAAACAGAAAGAAAGAAAGAAGGGGCCCCACGGTGGGCGCCACTTTTCTGTAGCGAGCGATTTTGGACGCGGTTCTTAAGCGTTGGTCGCTCTCTGCGGTTTGAGCTTTGACTACAGGTCGATTCATTTTTTATCCTATTGTGAGCTGAATAAGGAAGGGAAATAGATGTCTCCAATTAACCCTGCTTGCATACTGAGTTTAAACAGCGGTCTGTTAGGTTACGGATGCTATCAACGTGGGGGGGCCTTTGTACTAGTTATTTGTATTTTCGCCAATACTGTTTTCTTTCTTTTTTACCTGGACAGAAGGTTTCTGGCGGGGAACAAGGATTAGGATGTTAGGACTGATGCTTTTGAAATACTGCTTTTGATTGATGGAGATATGGGATTTGGGTTTTTTGTTGATTGCGCTCGCTAAGATCTTTTCTTTCGATCTTATGCCTACGTATTCCCGTTTACCAAAACAGGGAAATCAGAGCGTTCGTAGTTCCTCCTATTCTATGGGAGGAAATTGGTTTTTGGTGTCTTGTTCAAAGCCCAAGACGTGAAGCGAAAGGTGATTTGTATCTTGTTCAAAGCCCAAGATGTGAAGCTGAAAGGTCTATTTGTGTCTTGTTCAAAGCCTAAGACGTGAAGCTGAAAGACCTCGACTTTAGAGAGAATTTGTCATCTCTAAAGAGGGGAGAAGGAGAACTACTTTAACTGGGATACGCGGATCCGAGCAATGCCATAATTTCCGAAGAAAGGGTTTTAACCTAAAGGAGAAGACTTTAACTCAGTGTAGAGCAATGCCATCTTTCCTTAGGAATTTCTCATGCTAAAAGAGGGACAGTGGCGTGGATATAGATGATCCAGATGCTTGCCGCTTACAGCGATTAGATGAAGGGGAAGGAGTTGTTGATGTTTGTGTACTGTGAACGAGGCACAACTTGGATGCTAAAAGGTTAATTGGATTAACCAGTGGTTTTCTTATACAAAGCCTAAGAGGAGGCTAATTTTCGCTAGGAAAAACATTATACAAAGCCTAAGAGGAGGCTAATTTGTGTCTCGTACAAAGCCCGAGAGAGAGGCTAAAAGTTTTTGACCCGACAAGAGAGTCTTTGTATCTCGTACAAAGCCCGAGATGGAGGCGAAAGGGGTGATTGACTCAACGAGGGAGTCTCTTATGTGTCTCGTACAAAGCCCGAGAGAGAGGCTAAAAGGTTTTTTTGACTCTGCTAGGGAGAGTCATTGTACAAAGCCCAAGAGGAGGCTATGTCAGTTAAGTGACAGGTCCAGTATACTAATTTTGAAAGAGAAAATCAGTTCTTATATGAGCATCACTGTACTCATGGGTTAGATCTGAGGATCGGGGTGGTCTCCTTTTCTTTGAGGAAACTGGAAATCCAAAGGGTGTTGAGACTGTCCGAGTCTGCGGGTTTCCTTCCTATTTAACAAAGGGGTCACTTGAGAATGTCTTTTGAGACTCAAGGAAGTTAGACTGTCCGTGTCTAGAGTTTTATCTTTTGTACTATGCTTTGAGAAACAGTAGTAGACTCTATGAAAGGACTGTTCTATGAGGATGATTAGGTTCTATTCCTATACCTCTAGGAGGTCGTCGGGACAATTTGTACGAAGCCCAAGAGGAGGCTGGAAACTTTTAAGAAGCCGACGGGTCCTTGTACGAAGCCCAAGAGGAGGCTATCATTCCCGGAGGAAGAGATGATTATACGAAGCCTAAGAGGAGGCTGTGAATACTTCTAAGAAGTCGTAGGGTCCTTGAATAATGCCCAAGAGGAGGCCGATGCTTTTAAGAAGCCTGTGGGTCTATCATCTCCTTTCCATTAGGAGAGATAACTCTTTTAAAGATAAAAACCACTGGTAAACGTGCGAGGTTTACTATCCAACGACTTTTAGCTTTTGAAGAGGGTTCCTTAGTTAAGGTCCAAGATTATGACCGTAGTGGGTACCCAAACCCCGAGACATTCAAGGCAAGCTATCCACAAGGAATAGATCAAGTCAGGAAAGTTCGAGAATTTGGAAGAAACTCAAAGATGCCATTCACGGAGAATACATTCATCTTGGGGAGTAGAGCTTCTTGACGATTCCTAAGGAGGACAGCCAAAGAGAAGACTGTATCTGGCCCTCCTATTGGGGATCTAGGCGTCTGTTTCTACGAATAAATGAAACGGCGTCACCTAGTTCTAGACGTAGTAGCCGGGGAAACTCGAAATATCTATACTATTATTACACAGTAGATATGAGTTTATGAAAGGAGACTTACAGTGAGCAGCCCCACAATACAGTTTATAATATGAAAGCAGTAAATGAAAGCGATAACCACTTACTCGGTTGGAGTGCTTCCATGCTGTTTGGTTAGTTGTTCAAGAAAGAAAGATTGAAAACAACAGTATATTCAAAATCAAAGGAGAAAGTGCTTTGAAAAAGAAAGATTTGGGGCTTACAGCTCAAGGAGAGGCCCAGGGTTTTATCAGTGAGCGCACTGTTTGACTTTGTACAGCGGGACTTATACAAGTGACTGGGGCCCAAAAAGGTTTTCTGTACAAAGGGATGGGTCTTACACTCTCTCAAGAGGTCCAAAAAGGTTTAAATAAAAAAGAGTGGGGCTTATAACACGAGGGTAGGCCCAAATGATTTTTCGTTTAAAAATGGCGATCGCGCCGAGGTTTTCTTTTAACGCAGAGGGACTTATACAATAAGTGAGGCCCAAAATGTTTTGGTTAAAAGGGGGATTGGGTCTTACACTCTAATAGAGGCCCAAAGTGTTTTGAATGGGTCTTATAGCTCAAGGAGAGGCCCAGATGATTTTTATTTTTAAACGGGCGACGATCGCGCCGTTTACTTGTACAGAGGGACTTATACAATAAGTGAGGCCCAAAAAGTTTTTGTACAAGGGGGGATGGGTCTTACACTCTCTCAAGAGGCCCAAAAAGGTTTTATCAATTAATTTAAATATTAGTATTTAATATGATTAATTAATAATTTAATTAATCAAAATTAAATAGAAATATCTAAATTAATTAATAACTTAAACAATATTTTTACCTTTCCTAGATAAAACTAGAAATAAGAAAAAATAATGAAAGAAAGAAATATGTGGGAGAGAAATGAGAAAACAATGTAAGAGATTGTTTTGGTGTGTTTTGGAATGAGAAATGGAGTGGTATTTTTAGGAAAAAAATTCCTTGGAGAACAAGATACCAAGCTTAAAAATGAAGCTAACTTAGTTTAAGCTAGCTTAAATTTTAAGCTAACTTAAATAATTTTTTAAGCTAGCTTAAATTTTAAGCTAACTTAAACAATTATATACTATAATAATAAAAAAACAAAATTGTATTAGAAACAAAAGTTTTTTTAGAACAAAATATTTAAAAAACAAAAATTCATAAAAAAAAAAAACAAAATATATGAATTTTAAAAAATAATGTAAATATATATTTATAAATATATATATTTTCGATATATATATATATATATATATATATATATATATATATATATATATATATATATATATATATATATATATATATATATATATATATATACATATATATATATATATATAAAATATATATATACATAAAAAATATGAAAAATATATAAAAAATATATAAAAAATAAAAAGACAAAAAAAACAAATATATATATATATATATATATATATATATATATACGGAAAATATATATATATATTATTATTATATTTTTTTTTTCATTTTTATTTTATATATGTAAAAATAAAATAAAAATGAGAAATCGATTAAATCGTGCGAAAGATAGATGAACAATGAACATTTGTAAATTTAATTGAAAAACATGTTCGTTCATCGATTTTCGCATAATTAACCAAAAAAGACAAAAATTTCAACGTATATATTTCGACTGAAAATTCAAACAATATGCATGACAAAAACAAATGATATGATATGCAGATGACACGAAGTGAAAACACAATCGAGTTTTGATCACTGGTGGTTCTGAGGCTTAATCCACTTAGAAGAGAGCGTCCTTGTGCTTAATCCTTGAAGTGGGAGTCCTTTTTGATCCATTGTGGATGTTTAAGAGATTAGACAAGTTGAAGATCATGTCATTTCTTGATTGATCCTTTGGCTAAGCACCCAGAGAGGGCTTGAAACCCTAATTTTGATTGTAGTGGATGCTCACCCATCTTTGGGGAGACTAATGAAGCATAAAGGTACATCCATATTGTGATGATGATTTTCACAATGATGGGAAACCTAAGTGGTCAAAATTTGGGGTATTACAGTTTTCAGTACAACAAAAGTATATAAATGACGTATAATACATGTATGGCACTAAGTCCATAGCATAGTACATACATAAAATAGACGTTGATACAAATACTAAACAGAGAAAATACATCAGAAACACAATAAATGAATAATGAGGTTTTCAAATCCTTCACGTCCTCTCGCACTTTGCCTTACACCATCTTACCTCATATAATTAGCATGGGGTGAGATACAACTATCTCAAAAGAGTCCTAACTAAACCACAAGTCCGCTTGTTCAAAGGTTTCTAACATTATTCTCGTGTCACAAATACTATTGTGTATTAGATAAATTAAATGAAAAGAACAACACTCTTATAGCTTTACATAATACATGAATGCCAATCCCCTAGTGACACTTGTCATTTAACTCAAGAGTGAATATTATAATGGATGTTCATAATGATCTACAAATTTGTTCCGCCAAATATGGCTTCTAATGGTACGACCTACCTCAATTGAGTGGAAATCCCTTTCCACCAAATATGGCTTCTATGGTGGTATCTGCCTCCATTGCACGAAAAATAATGTCCACTAAATACGGATTCTGTGTTATTACCCGCCTCCATTGCATGTATAATTATCCACAAAATATGGCTTATATGGTAGTACTCGGGTCCATTGCATGGATTATACGAAAGTCTTTTCCATCAAATATAGCTTCTACGGTACGACCTGCCTCCATTGAGTGGAAATATTGTCCACTAAATATGGCTTCAATGGTAGTACCCACCTCCATTGAATGGATTACTATCCATAAAATATGGCATATATGGTAGTACTCACCTCCATTGCATTGATTATACGAAAGTCCTTTCCACCAAATAGGGCTTCTACAGAACGACGTGCCTCCATTGTGTGGAAATTATGTCCACGAATTATGGCTTCTATGGTAGTACCTGCCTCCATCGTGTGGATTACTTCTTACATTGAGTTACATTTACGAAAAGCTTTCACTACTACAAATAACGCTTATAACATCGCACACGAGAGACAAGTAACCTCAGCTACCGAGGCGACATAATGAAGGATGACACAAAAAGATGCCACTTAACACCTCAGTTAATGAAAAACTGAGGGGTAAAGTTATGTGATCGTGAGTTCGAACCCCCAACGTCTGCATTTTTATTATTTATAAAAACATCGCCTCATGCCTCTCGGTTTATCCATAAACCAGGGGTAAGATAGATTTTTTTTTAAATAAAACTCGTTACATTGTTTACGCATAATCTTAATAAAATTATATATTTACAAACTATAATGTTTACCCAGTATATTACATTGTTTACATAAAATATTAAAATAAAAATTAATTAGTCCATGAAGATTATATGTTAGATCTTCTAATCCTTGATATTTGGGCAAGGTCAAATGTTGGGTGCGACTATATTCTCAATGGCTTTACCTCACGTGGATTTGTTTCTGATATAAAAAAAAAAAGGTTGATAAAAAAATGTTAGATAAATAAATGATTTTTGCTCAAATAAATATTTAAGAACACAAACCTTAAACCCAAACAATTTCCTGATCTTGCATCCATCTTACCGATCTTTTCATGGCAAATGATATTGCAAACCCAAAGAGGTGGATGTAGATATGTTTCAAGCGCTTCATGATGCTTTACATGCTTCTTTATATTCATAAATATGCTTTTATAATGGAAGTTTTTTATGTTTCACGCGGATCACAAATGGTAGTGTCTTGAGCGTTGATATCTCATGAAATGAACGACATATATTTGATCAACAAAGTCCCTAATGGTTTTTTATGTATAATTTAGGTAAAATACTTTAACCCTCGTTTTAATAGAAAGCCGAGGTAACTAACTTTTTTTTACATTTCATTGATTACGAAGAATATTTACAAATAAATAATATAATAAAAAAGAAAGGTTCCTGGATTGTTGGTTCCTGGTTTTCCCCTCGGTTATATGAATAACTGAGGTAAAATGTTGTTTTAATATTTTTTTTAAATAGTAATGATCATCGTGCCTTGGAATCATATCACTAGAATATTAATGATCATCCATATTCAAAATGTAACGTATCTTTTGGATGTTCAAGGAGGCGTTTAAGCTTCTCAGATTGTTTCACTTCCTCTTTTCCAATTTATTTATTCATTATTCAAGTCTCATTTCATTTCCAGCTCTTTGTGTCTTCAAATCTAGTTTAAAAGTACTTTCTTTTTATTCCAAAAATGTCTACAAAAATCTTTAACGGAGATGAAAATCTTTTGTTCGTAATCAATGAAAATCTTGTTGATTTTGAAGAGTTAAAAGACCAAAGTTTTGATCTAATGAAAACTATTTCTAAACATAAGTTGAAAGGTTACTTTGACAAGCTTCATAGATCCATCTACACTAATCTCGTAACAGAGTTCTGGTTAAATGTCTCCGTTAGGCAATCTGGTGAGGATGCTAAGTCAATACAGTCCAATGTATATGGCTTTCCTATCACCGTTACTCCATCACTTATTACTCAGACAATAAAGTGTGAAGAGAAAGGTATGTTGAACAATATAGATTCAACAATGCCTTCTCAAAGCACCTTCTCCTAATTTATGCTAACTACAATAACCTCACCAGTCCTGCTATTCTCATCCTAATTACAAAAGTTTGGCATCAACCTCTAGTGTCAAATCTCTGTCCAAGAGAGAAACAATTAGAAACACTTACTTTAGATGACAAGCATCTTTTGTACTTCCTTATCTTCAATTGTATTATTGTGTAATCTTTTTATTAATAATACTTCCTACTATGGCTAAGCTGGCGGGCAGGGACATAATCTCGGATCCACACGACATCGTTTGTGTTTTTTGTTTCAATGAAGTGGAAGATATAAATCATATATTTTGTTTGTGCCCAAGGGTTGTGGAGGTTTGGCGGAAGGTTGTGGATTGGGTGGGAGTTCTGTGTATGGTGGAAATAATATGCAAGAGCATTTCCTTGAATGGTTTCTAAAGAAAGTAAGAAAATCATCTAAATCATCCGCGTGTATGATTTGGATAGCAACTTGTAGTCGATGACGAGAAATCAAATTATATTCAACGACAGAATTGGGAGGAATGAAGATATCGTGATGCGAGTGAAATTTATTTCTTGGTATTGGTTGGGTGCAAATGTAAAGAACAAGTCCATTTGTAGTTTTTATGAGTGGTACAAAGCTCCTTTTGATTTTTTAAAATAGGAGGTTTGTTGTATTATGCTCCTTTTTGTAGGTATAGGGTATAGTTGTAAAGGAAGTTTCTCCTTGTAATGGGTTGGTATACCCTTAGTATACTGATTAATGTCATCTTCACTTATAAAAAAAACAGAATTTGTGTTTTACTAATTAATTTGAGAGAAAATTTAACAAAGAAAAAAAATTTAACAAACAAAAAATGGAATCTGGTAAAGCGCCAAAGTGAGAAATATTAATTAAACAATTGAAAAAAACATAAAAATGTAATAACCGGGATTCGAAGCGTCCCTAATATTTATATTCCCTCGGTTTTTTCAAAAGACTACGATAATAGGTTATACTAAAAATACAATAGCACTCCTTATAGATATATTTCCTTGGTTTTATGGACAGCCGAGGTAAGAGGTTGTTAGCATGACGCTACCAAGATCTATACTCTCGTTTTTTAGAATTTCGAGGTGTAAGCTTCGTTATAAGAAGTGTTATCTGTAATAGTGTTTATATGATTTAACATTCACTATACTAATTCCAATTGATTCCTTCTAGAATCAACGATCATCAGTACCTTGTTAAACTTTAAGTGTTGTCACACTTCTAATGATTTCTTACCGTCAGATTCTAATTCGACCATAGGGTTTCTCACTTTAAAAGATTATTTCCATGGGAAAACACATACACATCAATAGGATACCTTATTAGCTTATTAGTTTCTCCTAATTGATTACGCTAAGGGAATTTCTCCTTATTTCTGATAACAGCCAAACTGATTGCCTTTCACAAGTTTTCCATTCCTAGTGATCTCCATTGCTTATTTTAAGTGGATACCGAGTGTTTTCAGTCCGTGTAACCTCACTCCAATCAATTATAAGCATAGCAAAAGCATCACTAATTTACCAACTAGGGTTTCACAGCAATACTTAGAATTGGTGATTTTATGAGTGGCTTTTGTCTCTTTCTTGGACTACACTCTTACACCTCTAAGCACAACAAGTAATACACACATTTTCATGCAATGGCATACTATTATGGTTCCAATTTATATAGGAACTAAACCTATTAATCTTATAGTTCCACAACATATGTACTAACTACGGCTCCTAGGATTGACATGTATATCAAAACATGCATCAAGTTTCCTAACACTCTCATAACAATCAAGAAACATCAATAATGAAATCAACAATCAATAAAACATTGAATTATGATTGAAGAAGCCAAAACATATGTACTAACTAGTTAACAAGTATCGCATAGGATTGACTTTATTCAAGTATCACATAGTTAACAAGATTCTTCACTCAATAAGTGTTATTATCTCCACTAGAAAGGTTCATGGAAATTCAAATTTACTACCATAAAATAAATTCTACAAGCATCATTTTACTTCACCACATGGTAGAGCTTTGAACTAGCTTTTCAACACATCCGACCACGTCTCAAATGGAGTTACAAAACTCATTTTATGGTAATTTTAGCATGTGTAACCGGTTACACAAAATATGTAACCCCATATCTCATACTAATCATGTACTAACATATGATAAAGATTAGAAACACTTCAAACAGAACATGATAGTATAAAGGGTTAATAGTCATTTTGTCCCCTGCCATATAGGCGATGTTCGAAAAATCCCCCTGTAAAAAAAAACTTGCAAAAAAAAACCCTAACATTTGAAGATTCTCTCAATTTTGACCTTCATCACATCCAGTCACCAAAAACCTGCCACTTTGACCCCTGCCATTTTGGCAGCGTTTTTATTTTGACCCCTGCCATTTTTGCAACGTTTTTATTTTGACCCATGCCATTTTGGCATTTTTGGTGACTGGATGTGATGAAGGTCAAAATTGAGAGAATATTCAAATGTTAGGGTGTTTTTTACAAGTTTTTTTTATAGGGGGGTTTTTCGAAAAGCGCCTATATGGCAGGGGGTAAAATGGCTATTAACCCTAGTATAAATTCACACACATTCATGGCAAGAATAAAAGTTCATAAAATCAAACAGGAAAGTTTCAATAATTCAACCCAAAATTCTCATGCAATAATCCCAGGGGTGTAAATCCTAATTAAAGCCTAAAAACTCCACCTTTTAGGAAAACCTGAAATTGAACATGAGAAGATTATTAAGCTACTATCTTGCTTGATTCACCTCTAAGAACCCAAAATCTTGCACATGCAATGAAGATGGTAACTTGATCAAGAGCTTTCTTCCTTCCCCCTCCATTACTCGCTTACTCTCTCTCTCTCTCTATCTCACTCTCTCTCTCTCTCCCTTAACTTCTCTATAAATTTTGATTTCAAGAGGACACGAGTGTGAAAAACAGTGAGTGTGAGTTTAAATGCTTTGCTGTGGAAAAGCCTATAACGCCCTTGTTACTTAATCCATATTGTTGACTATGCCACTAGAGATTAATTAATCTCCTAATTCCTTAATTTGCTACTAAGCTATCACTTACCAAGTACTAACTTGTTCATTAAGGAACTAGAACATGATTAAGAAATGAGGGTATTACTCTCTCTCTCTCTCTCTCTCAATGGAGTGTTTCCATAATTGAAGAGCAATAAGATGAATGGTTTCTCTTCACTTTTAGATTTGATACCCCTGGAAAAAACTCATTCGACCCTCAATTTAATTTAAATTCCCACATTACCATTGGTACCTCTATATTACTAGAATGACCTCTAATTATAGGACATCCAATTGTCAAAAAGTACATAAGTGTGTAGTACTCCTAAGCTAGTAGGGATGACCAAAGGCCTTAGTTGTTTTATAGTGGTGAGGGTTTGAACCCCATGGCGTGAGGCCCTGTTTGGTGGTGATTATGGTGATGAGTAGAGCTGTTAAATGGGTCTGGCTCATTAGGCTGACCCACAAACCTTATATTTTAGCACAGACCGGACTCCCAAATAACTTTTAAAAAACAATCCTATCTTTTTGGCCCAGCCCCCCCGGGCCTATATTTTTAATGGGCTGGCCATGCGGGCTTTGGACTGGCCCATTAAAAATAAATTTATAAAATTATTTTAGTTAATTTTGAAAAAAAAAAATATTTATCTAAGCTATGATTACATAAGTGTGTTTTCAAGTGAAAAATAAAAGGTAAAGAGGATGAAGATATGTTTTTAAGATGATGTGATCAAAGATATAGCTGTGAGATGAAGAGGGAGTTTGACAAATATTGGAGATAATATTCAGTTACTCTTTCCTCTTACATAAACTTTTTTGTGGTATATATATATATATATATATATATATATATATATATATATGTTGATTTGATGAATATGTTAAACATCACTTAAATAAGTTTATAAATACTCTTTACTTATGAAGCTTTGTCCATTGCATCCCATTTTAAGAAATTAAAACCATAATATTAAAACATGGGTCGGCCTAGACCAAAGGGCCGCATGACCCATTAGGATTTGGGTCGGGCTTATTTTTAGTAGCCCATGAATTAATTGAGATGGCCCACTTCACCCCATTTATATGTATTGGCCCATCATCCTGAAGCGATCCGGGCTTGGCCGACCCATTTGATAACTCTAATGATGAGAGAAAGAGAGAGAGAGAGAGAGAGAGACAGATAGACAGAGAGAGAGTCAACTCACGTGTAGTGAGAAGCTCTACATTTATATGTTATTCTAGGTAAGTTATGATTCGTCTTCTCTCCCGCTAAGGAAGAGGTATTTATATAGCCACTTGTGCCTAGGGTTCAATGAACCATTAAGAAGTGGTAATAGTTGCCCTTGATTGAGGAAAACTGTTGACTATCTATTTCCTCAAGAGTCATAACACGATTCCACACATGTAGTTAGGACTGGATAAATGGTATTATCCATGTCTTCCCTCAAGGAGAGCTCTCATGCCACATAAAGGACATACCCTGGGCGGAGCATCGTAGGGAGGGCGCTAAATGAAGGACATGTGCCACCCTGTTTGGAGGCTCTTATAAATATATTACTACACACTGTCTCAAGCACGAGGACTTGTAAAAGGTGAAGTGTTTTAAGCTTCCCTTAGGCTGGACTTTGTCATCAGGGATGAATCCTCAGTTTGAAGGCGAGACCCTTAGCTACACGCGACTCCCTTATCTCGGATCACCCCTAACGTGTGGACCAATTGTGGGGCAATCTAGATAATTTGTTGTAACCTGAGCGTCCCCTTACTATTTAGGTATTCCTTTCCTAATTTGGCTGAGATCCTTCCCAACAACGGTTAGATAACCTTGCACATTTTATCAGGTAGGAGCCTGTTGGAGCTCTATGTGGATCCTTATGAGGATTAAAAAGATAGGTT
Organism: Lathyrus tuberosus; assembly: GCA_022829125.1. Taxonomy (NCBI): domain Eukaryota; kingdom Viridiplantae; phylum Streptophyta; class Magnoliopsida; order Fabales; family Fabaceae; genus Lathyrus; species Lathyrus tuberosus. The sequence continues at coordinate 2,547,961 of JALAZF010000680.1, forward strand.
CATACGGGTCAAAGGATGAGACAACGTCTCTATGGTAACCACATAGGTGATATGTACCCCTCTCTTTCCTTTTATCATGGATACCTGATCCTTAGCTCATCAAAGGGATAAGCTTAAACGCCCTTTCTCCCCTTAAGCAAGAGGAGATATAAATTTTGAAATGCTTCCAGCTCCTGAACTCTGTTAGTAAAGTAATAGTGGGGGTTGTTTTTAATCGTATCCACAGGGATTGTTTGATATTTTGATGTGTGCCTTTCAATAGTTGTGATATTCTAAGTTCAATGGTTTCAAAAGTTTCTCAATTGTTGTTAGCATTCACTTGTAGCAAAGATTAATTGGTGACAAAGATTTTGTAAAAGTTTTTATAAAAGCATGTTAAGGTTAGGTTTCGCTAATCCTTTTCACGTATAAACGATTAATCAAGCATATGAACTCGGTTTCCGACCAATATAATCGCGTATTCTCCCGACTAAGTTTATGTCTAAAGCGAAGTCGTGAGTGTCGATGTTTAGACCGTTAGATGATGTCTCACGCTAATAATCTAAACAAAGATCATTAAGATCAACACAATGCGAATAGCAAATCCCAAATCTATGTCTAGAGTTTGGTTTTTAAGAGATAAAATTGTTAGGTCATGATTTGTAGAATCTATGTCTAGAGTAAAACAAATCACACATGGATCATTAAGAGAAAACAACATCATCTATATTGATCAAAGACTTTGTTCATACACAATAGATCAAAAGCAATACATAAAATTAGGATCAACTACCTCTAACCTCAACATTGAGTGTTTAGCTACTACTTCTCATGGTAGATTGGATAACAAGTAAAAAGAGGAGATGAATGAGCATCCACGACGAATAATCGAGAATGGATGTGACTTCAGCTTCTCCAAGTGAAAATACACTCTTTGATGATCAAAATACTGTAAACTATGTTTTCTACTGAAAATGAACAAGATATCTCAAACAAATAAAGTGAAAATCTATTTATACACTTCTGAATTCTGCAGGATTCGCACTACGAGTGCATCATTCGCACTGCGAATGGGAGAAAATGGCACCTTAAGTGCCTCTGAGACTTAAACCGCCCCAAGCAGAAATCGTGTGTTCGCAGTGCAAACCATTCCTTCGCACAGCGAATCATTCGCTAGCTCATTCGAACTGCGAATAAACTAGCGAGCCAGGACAATCAAATTCCAGAACTTACTGCCTCCCTTCGCTGGCATCTTCGCACTGCGAAACAACCAGCGAGCCTTCGCTGGACCCTCGCCAGGAGTTCGTAGTGCGAACTCTTTGTCATCTCAAAAGTGGAACTCACTGCCATCATTCACTGGCGCCTTCGCTATCGTTTGCAGTGCGAACATTCGCTGGGCCTTCGCCAGATCCTTCGCACTGCGAATGCTCTGTTGCAGCTAAATATCAGTGGAAACTTGCATCCACTCAACGTGTCTCACACCTTGATCCTTTCATGCCTAAACCTGCACATTAAAACACAAATTACAAGCTCCACACATGCATTCCAATATACGCACTCCAACACAATTAATCACTTAAATCACCCGATTCCGCATGGAAAGTTAATGAAAAATGCCAATTATTGTATACTAATATATAACATGTTTGACATATAACAAACTCTCCCCAACTAACTCTTTGTTTGTCCTCAAGCAAAGTATGCCTCTCACGAGGATTTGCTCGAGCATTCAATTCAACCAAGTCGCAAAAAACGGCTCAACTAAACAACGATCACAACAACGCACAATTACACAATTCAAGAACCTACAATGTAAAAGAACTTGTCTCTTAAACAATTTCAAACAATGTTTCAAGAGACAACTAACTCATCATGCGCATGTCATTCTACACTCCTCTTCGAAAAAGGATTGAAGGCAAACGTGCATACAAGCACGGGACAAATACACTCAAATGACCAATGATGCAATACTAAGCAATTCATACCATATCTCAATGAACACAAAAGAAATCATGGAAGTAAAAGATCACTAAGGACTTCAAGGTTGTAGCTTGGTCGGGTAAACAAAAAAGGGACATTTCTTATGGCCATTGAAACGAAATTGCCGAAGCAAAAGAACATTCACTATACACATATTCACACATCTCAACTTCATTTCACCAATTTTTCATTCCACCTTCACAAACTACCGTGAACAATTATTGACTCTAAATTTTTTTTTCATTCAAGCAAGCATTTTCTCATTTGTACAACATATTCACACTCTTTTCTTTACATGCTTCCTTGAATTTTTTAAAAATTTGGAGTACAGCACTGTAATACCCCAAATTTTGACCACTTAGATTTCCCATCATTGTGAAAATCATCATCACAATATGGATGTACCTTTATGCTTCATTAGTCTCCCCAAAGATGGGTGAGCATCCACTACAATCAAAATTAGGGTTTCAAGCCCTCTCTGGGTGCTTAGACAAAGGATCAATCAAGAAATGACATGATCTTCAACTTGTCTAATCTCTTAAACATCCACAATGGATCAAAAAGGACTCCCACTTCAAGGATTAAGCACAAGGCTGCTCCCTTCTAGGTGGATCAAGTCTCAAGATCGACAGTGTCACCAAATTAGGGTTTTGGTCGACCAGGGCCTCCAGATGGAAATTTTCATCTGGGCACAAGGCAATGATCCAAAACATAACCTAATATACTTCATGGAACCTTATAAACCCATGCATCAAGTCAATTTTGCCTCAGGGGATGCATTCATCAAAAATCAGGAATTAGGGTTTCTTGACCTAATTCACCCCTAAGTTGACTTTTGGGACAAACCATGAGCCAAGACCTCAAGAGATGATTTGAGGGTCTCTAATATACCATATTGATCCATTTGGAACAATGGATTGATCCAAGAAGTTTGAGCAACAAGTCTCAATTTCATCTGCACCACAATTAGGGTTTTAAGGGAAAAGTCAACTGTAACTTTGACTTTTGACCAGGACATGCTCCCAAACCCTAATACATGATTGAATATACCCTATGACACCCATGGAACATGTCCATCAAGTTTGATTTAGGTCAAGGACATGATTTCCTGAAGAATTGCACAGTTTGGAATTCATCTGATAAAAAGTCAACTGTGCACAAAAGTCAACTTTGACTTTTTGAGATTTTTCACCAAAATGGATTTTTAACCCTAAAATGATGTTAATGTATGATTTGAATCATCATTCATCAATAAAAATCAAGAAAAGTGAGATAACTTGTAAAAGGGGTAACCATAAAACTTAGAAATTTTTCTAAGTTAAGAATAAAGTGGCAAAGGTACCAACTTTGAAGGACCATAACTCCTAAACCACAAGGCCATTTTTTCTCATCCAAAGATGGATTTGTAGCCCTCATTATCACCTACAAAAACTTCAACTACAAGTCATTCCAATTCATTAAGGATTTTGAGTTATGGAGTGATCAAAGTGGCTGAAAAGTGAAAATGTCACTTTTTCCAACACTTAGTGAAATTTTCACTAAGTCAGATTCTGCATCACTTTTTGCCAAATGTAGGGGGATTTTTCACTTGGAATCAAAAGAGATCAAAACCAAACTTGTTCAAACAGTTGTTGTATCATGTAAGAGCTTTCCAAAATGGCCAAGAACATTGCCAAATTCAACCTACACCATGAGATACAACCTTGCCAAGTTGCCTTGCTGAAATCTGTCAAGGCAAGGCAGAATTTGCATTTTGGCTCGATTTGCCAAAATCAGCCAAATTCAATTGCTCCTATCCACTTGGACACCTCAGAGGATTGAATCCAAAGGGGACAATCACTGAGCCAAGCCTCCAAAGTCCATGGAACAAGAAATAGCATGTTGAACCTAGAATGGCCAAAATAGGGACAAGACTTCAAATTTGGAATGAAGCATTCAATGGAACCATCAAGGTGGCATGGACTGAGCCATTCTCATCTAAAATCAGTCAAGACTTATCCAAGACCAAGGGGACCAAAGCTCTGTGCCCTAACCTCTAGTCAATGGCTAGAGGAGACTTGGATTTTCATTTGCCAACATTGGCCAAACCTACTTACCAGCTGCCATGCACTATTCCTTGCAAAAAAAACTTGCTCTACTATAAATAGAGCTCAATTGTGGTCAGTTTGAGTACACCAAAGCCATCTAACAGATGCTTTCCTCAAAATCTCTTTCTCTTGGCAAAAATGCCTTTCTTAGCAAGGTAGCTATCGGGTTTTGAGTTTAAGAGCAATTCCAATCAAACCAATCACTCACACACCTCACATACATCACATATGAGCTGATCAAACACTTAGATTACTTCTGAAACACCAATTTCACAAAATCACCAGCTGGTTGCTCAAATTTTCAATCAATTTGCAGCTGAGGTACCACAAAGTGATCCAGCCAATTTCAATCAAGTCCAACCATCCAAACACAATCCATAGGGTGTAGGGAAGCTGTTCAGATCATCACCACTCATCTGTAACACCTCCAAATCAAAAATCACTTTGAACTTGCTGTCACGGCTTGGAGGTAAGCACATACTTGGTCATCTCTCAATCTATGCATATTTCCTCGCACAATAATTTGGCCATATGTTCATAATCATGCATGGAATGTTTTCCCTCAATTAATTGCATTGTTTGAATCGTGTATCAAAAATCCTAGCCTTCATGCAGAAATTAGGGTTCTTGAGGTTTCTTCGTGATTTCTTGTTGTATGTTTAATTTAAATGAAATTAAAGTACATAGACATGATCGTGAGGTTGAGACGAGCATAATGATATGTGGATTGCATGATATGATTACGTATTCATGGAGATTGGATAGAAAACGCAAATCTGAGAAACCAAGAACACGCGCGTGTTCTTCAGCTGTTCTTGGCGCCATTTTTCATAAATTCAAATATTTGAATTTTGTGATTTTGTTTAATTGATTCAAAAATTAATTTCTCTCTGAGTTTTAATGATTTTGAGTTGATTCTTTTTTTAATAATTCACAAAAATGTTAAAATATTTTATTTTCACAAAAAATCCCAAAAATATTATTTATTTCATATAATTGATATTTTTGTAAAGAATTAATATTTTGATTGTTTTTGGCATTTTAAATATTTTTTCTACATTGATTTTGCAACTTTTAATGCTTTCTAATTATTTTGTAGGTCAATACTTAATTTTTGAAGCATTAATCCAAGGTCACAATTTGTTTTCCATGTGTTAAACAATTTTTGATCATTTTAATTGAATTTTTATTCAATTAAATACATTTTTAAAACAAATTAGGGTTTTGGATTAATTCAACCCTCATAAATCATTTTCAAAACTTTTTGGGCCTCTTGAGAGAGTGTAAGACCCATCCCCCCTTGTACAAAAACTTTTTGGGCCTCACTTATTGTATAAGTCCCTCTGTACAAGTAAACGGCGCGATCGTCGCCCGTTTAAAAATAAAAATCATCTTGGCCTCTCCTTGAGCTATAAGACCCATTCAAAACACTTTAGGCCTCTATTAGAGTGTAAGACCCAATCCCCCTTTTAACCAAAACATTTTGGGCCTCACTTATTGTATAAGTCCCTCTGCGTTAAAAGAAAACCTCGGTGCGATCGCCATTTTTAAACGAAAAATCATTTGGGCCTACCCTCGTGTTATAAGCCCCACTCTTTTTTTTTCTTTAAACCTTTTTGGGCCTCTTGAGAGAGTGTAAGACCCATCCCTTTGTACAGAAAACCTTTTCGGGCCCTAGTCACTTGTATAAGTCCCGATGTACAAAGTCAAACAGTGCGCTCACTGATAAAACCCTGGGCCTCTCCTTGAGCTGTAAGCCCCAAATCTTTCTTTTTCAAAGCACTTTCTCCTTTGATTTTGAATATACTGTTGTTTTCAATCTTTCTTTCTTGAACAACTAACCAAACAGCATGGAAGCACTCCAACCGAGTAAGTGGTTATCGATTTCATTTACTGCTTTCATATTATAAACTGTATTGTGGGGCTGCTCACTGTAAGTCTCCTTTCATAAACTCATATCTACTGTGTAATAATAGTATAGATATTTCGAGTTTCCCCGGCTACTACGTCTAGAACTAGATGACGCCATTTCATTTATTCGTAGAAATAGACGCCTAGATCCCCAATAGGAGCACCATATACAGTCTTCTCTTCGGCTGTCCTCCTTAGGAATCGTCAAGAAGCTCTACTCCCCAAGATGAATGTATTCTCCGTGAATGGCATCTTTGAGTTTCTTCCAAATTCTCGAACTTTCCTGACTTGATCTATTCCTTGTGGATAGCTTGCCTTGAATGTCTCGGGGTTTGGGTACCCACTACGGTCATAATCTTGGACCTTAACTAAGGGACCCTCTTCAAAAGCTAAAAGTCGCTGGATAGTAAACCTCGCACGTTTACCAGTGATTTTTATCTTTAAAAGAGTTATCTCTCCTAATGGAAAGGAGATGATAGACCCGCAGGCTTCTTAAAAGCATCGGCCTCCTCTTGGGCATTATTCAAGGACCCTACGGCTTCTTAGAAGTATTCACAGCCTCCTCTTAGGCTTCGTATAATGATCTCTTCCTCCGGGAATGATAGCCTCCTCTTGGGCTTCGTACAAGGACCCGTCGGCTTCTTAAAAGTTTCCAGCCTCCTCTTGGGCTTCGTACAAATTGTCCCGACGACCTCCTAGAGGTATAGGAATAGAACCTAGTCATCCTCATAGAACAGTCCTTTCATAGAGTCTACTACTGTTTCTCAAAACATAGTACCAAAAGATAAAACTCTAGACACGGATAGTCTAACTTCCTTGAGTCTCAAAAGACATTCTCAAGTGACCCCTTCGTTAAATAGGAAGGAAACCCGCAGACTCGGACAGTCTCAACACCCTTTGGATTTCCAGTTTCCTCAAAGAAAAAGAGACCACCCCGATCCTCAGATCTAACCCATGAGTACAGTGATGCTCATATAAGAACTGATTTTCTCTTTCAAAATCAGTATACTGGACCTGTCACTTAACTGACATAGCCTCCTCTTGGGCTTTGTACAATGACTCTCCCTAGCGGAGTCAAACAAAACTTTTAGCCTCTCTCTCGGGCTTTGTACGAGACACATAAGAGACTCCCTCGTTGAGTCAATCACCCCTTTCGCCTCCATCTCGGGCTTTGTATGAGATACAAAGACTCTCTTGTCGGGTCAAAAACTTTTAGCCTCTCTCTCGGGCTTTGTACGAGACACAAATTAGCCTCCTCTTAGGCTTTGTATAATGATTTTCCTAGCGGAAATTAGCCTCCTCTTAGGCTTTGTATAAGAAAACCACTGGTTAATCCAATTAACCTTTTAGCATCAAGGTTGTGCCTCGTTCACAGTACACAAACATCAACAACTCCTTCCCCTCCATCTAACTGCTGTAAGCGGCAAGCCTCTGGATCATCTACATCCATGCCACTGTCCCTCTTTTAGCATGAGAAATTCCTAAGGAAAGATGGCATTACTCTACACTGAGTTAAAGTCTTCTCCTTCAGGTTAAAATCCCCTATAAAGGAAATTATGGCATTGCCGGATTCACAAATCCCGGTTAAAGTAATTCTCCTTTATAAAGAGTTGTGACATACAACCCCCTTCTTTAGAGATTACAAATTCTCTCTAAAGACAAACCCTTTTAGCTTCACATCTTGGGCTTTAAACAAGATACAAATCACCTTTCGCTTCACGTCTTGGGCTTTGAACAAGACACCAAAAACAACCATTTCCTCCCATAGAATAGGAGGAACTACGAACGATCTGATTTCCCTCTTTCGGTAAACGGGAATACGTAGGCATAAGATTGAAAGAAAAATCTTAGCGAGCACAGTCAACAAAAAAACCAAATCCCATATCTCCATCAATCAAAAGCAGTAATTTAAAAAGCATCAGTCCTAACATCCTAATCCTTGTTCCCCGCCAGAAACCTATCTGTCAAAATAACACTAGAAAGGCCCCCCCACATTGATCACATTCGTAACCTAACAGACCGCTGTTTAAACTCAGTATGCAAAGCAGGGTTAATTGGAGACATCTATTTCCCTTCCTTATTCAGCTCACAATAGGATAAAAAATGAATTGACCTGTAGTCAAATCTCAAACCGCAGAGAGCGACCAGCGCTTAAGAACCGCGTCCAAAATCGCTCGCTACAGAAAAGTGGCGCCCACCGTGGGGCCCTTCTTTCTTTCTTTCTGTTTTCCTTGTGTAGAAACTACAGAGTGGTAACTCAGCCGGGGACCCATTTCTGTCAGGAACTTAGGATTCATAGCTTTAAAGGTCTAGGATGATTAGGACAAATATATATACTACTTTTCCTAATTGCTATACGTGTTTATTTTTCTGCTACTGGGAATGCGTGTGATGCCGCATGTGGTGAGAATGAGTATACACTTAAGATAAGTGATGGCGACGGGGTCGACCATCAACCTCAGTGGAGGCTGACCAACGCAACCCATTCACTCTTCTAGCCAATGGGCCTGTTGTTAAGTCTGAGAAGCTGAGGAGCCAAACCCTTTCGTAGTGCGGAAACTATCGGAAATAGTTGTTACGCGATACTACCCTCATTTGAGGCTGGTGATCTATTCTCGGTGAATGGCACTTACTCTAAGATTGCTCCACAACTCGCTGGCGATCCGCTTGTTGTTTTGCTTTCCTGGGAGGAGCTGATGATAATGAGTACAGGTACAAAAATCACCCTAATATAAACCTTTAGGGATGGGTAGAGCCTTGACTTCATGACAACGACCCTTTGACCCCATGTTTTTTCTATGTTTTTGTGTGCTGCATTCATGCATTCATTTAATAAAACATTAAAACATTCAAAAAACTTTCTCTTCTAGTCTCTCTGTTTTTCAAATTAAACTAAGACTGTGATTGCAAATATCAGAGAAGAGGATTACGCTAATGGATTTCGGTAGAAGGAAAACTCACCAGTATACCTTCAAGGTTCCAAAACTAGGGGATTTGAGAAGGTTAGCAAGGATGATCGGTAACCCAGAGGCTTTCAGAGCCAAGCACGGTGGTTTGCTACCACTGTTAAGAGTCCATGTGATTAAGGGGATCATGGACGCGCTCATTCAATTCTACGATCCGGTTTATCACTGTTTTACATTCCCGGATTACCAGCTGTCACCAACGCTGGAGGAGTATTCTCATCTGACTGATTTACATATCACTGATCGAGCTCCATTTTCTGGACTGGAAGAAATTCCAAAGAATCAGACTATTGCAATAGCAATTCATTTGGACGAGTCTGAGGTCAGGACTCACATGACCACTAAGGGTGGCATCCAAGGTTTGCCAACCCAGTTCTTGACAAAGAAAGCTCTGTACTTTGCTAGTATAGGGAACGGGACTGCTTTTGAAAGCATCTTTGTCTTGCTCACCTACGGGTTATTTTTGTTTCCCAACATCAATAACTTCGTCGATATCAACGCTATTAAGGTTTTTCTCATTGGAAACCCTGTGCCGACTTTGCTTGCAGATGCGTATCATTCTGTACACTTGGGAAATTTGTACAGTGGAGGAGAGATCACATGCTGTGTACCTTTGCTTGACAAATGGTTTATCTCTCACTTGCCCAAGTCTGCTACTTTTTGGGATTGCAAGAGTGTCTTACGTTGGTCGCAGAAGATCATGTCTCTTACCAACTCTGATATAGATTGGTGTAATAGGATTTATGAGGGAATTAGAATCATTGATCGTTGTGGAAACTTCCCCAACGTACCCCTCATAGGAACTAAAGGAGGAATCAACTATCATCCGATATTGGTTCTTCGTCAATTTGGATACCCGATGAGACACATCCCACTGGGTGTTCATCTGGAAGGTCTTTTCATCAAAGAAGGAGAAAACGACAGAGCACTAAAGATGAAAATAGTGCAAGCTTGGAAACATGTTCATAAGAAAGGACGAGAGTCTCTGGGAAAACTGGATTGTGTCTCAGTGGAGCCTTATCTCCACTGGGTACAAACTAGAGCTCTCAAGCTAAAGATGCCTTATCCTCGTTACGGAATTCTTCCGCCGAGAGAATATGTCATGTACTTCATGACTGAAACTGAAAAGCTTCAGGTTACTCTCAACAAAGTTCAAAAGGAGAGAAGATCTTGGAAGAACAAGTACCGCACCCTCGACGTAGAGTGTATCCAAATACAACAACTACTAAAAGAGAAAGATGCTCTGGTTGAAATTTTGGAGCAGCATGCCGTAGAGAATCAAGATGACCAAAGGAATTTGCTCGCTCCTTTCACCTGGCAAAGGAATGACAACCCAACAACGGCCCAAGCGCCCCGGTCAAAGAAGAGGACTCGAGACCCATTAGTTTAGGTTTCTGTTTTTGCACTTTGTAATCTACTGTATTTCCATTTCTGTAATCCTTTGGAATTCAATAAAAAGGGGTTTCCCCCCTGTTTGATATTTGCAATCTAATTGTCGAAGTTTATTTTGATTAAATAAATAAAACAACAATTAATATAATCATTGCATTCATCATTCTCACATCGCGTATTCTCCTTACCTATGAATCTCACATTTGTGTCTCGATTCTAGAGTCAAACTGTCTCATTCGTACAATACTCGGGCCAATCGTCAAAAAAGGATGGATGATCTTGAGGAAGAAAATAGAGAGTTGGAAGAAGAGATCGACGCTCTGAGAGAGGATATGACAAAGCTTCGTAACGACATGCAAGCCATGGCAGAAGCTCAGCTACAAAGAACTGTGATCTCAGAGATCACCTCAACGCCCATCATAGAAAAGTATGATCCTAGGTATCAGATGCCGAGAGATCGTCCCTGGGGCATGCCTGTCAACTATATCCCGGGAGGATATGTTCTGCCGATCACTGAAGATCAGGGAATCGCAACAGAAGCCGCTGGGTCTGAAGGTTACAAACTTCGGGAAAGCGAAAATGCCAGGGGCATACTGAAGACTCCTGAAGGTTACAAACTTCGGGAAGCGCCAAGACTTACTACCGTAGTCACGGTACCACCCCCTGTGGTGCACACTGTCCCGGAAGGACAGATTCCACAGACACCTTCTGGTAAGAAGGAAACTATGTTTGACAGAATGGATGAATTCCAGGAGCCGTTCTTGGAAATGCAGAAAGAGCTGCAAGCCATTCGCGGTCAGGATCTATTTGGAAAGGACGCCGCAGACCTCTGCTTGGTCCCAAATGTGAAAGTCCCGCACAAGTTCCAAGTGCCCGACTTTGAAAAATACAAGGGTAACTCTTGCCCTCAGAGCCATCTGGTGATGTACGCTCGGCAGATGTCAGCTCAGACGGAGAATCAGGACCTGCTGATTCACTACTTCCAGGATAGTTTAACCGGTGCCGCACTCAAATGGTACATGGGTTTAAACCGTACTACGATCAGTATATTCAGAGATCTTGGTACTGCCTTTGTCCAACAATACAAGTACAATTTGGACATGGCACCCGACAGAGATCAACTTAGATCAATGTCACAAAAGGACAAGGAAACCTTTAAGGAGTATGCTCAAAGGTGGCGTGAAATTGCCGCTCAAATTTGTCCACCTCTTGAGGAAAAAGAGATGACAAAAATCTTCTTAAAGACCTTAAGCTCATTTTACTATGACCGAATGGTTGCCAGTGCGCCCAGTGATTTCACCGAGATGGTCGGCATGGGCGTACGTCTTAAGGAAGCCATCCGAGAAGGACGTTTGGTAAAAGACACTGGATCGACGAGCGGTACTAAAAAATACGGTAGTGCTCTCCCTAAGAAAAAAGAGCAAGATATTGGGAATATCTCTCTCAGAAAGCAAAGGCGACGTTATCAGCCAGTAGCAGCTGTTACCCCTGCTATCGGCCCCGCGCCTGTTCCTATGTATCAACCTCAGGTTGCGCAGAGCCAACCTGACCAACAAAGGACACAACAGCCTCTTCAGCAGGCTCGTCCTCCATATGACAACAACCGTACAACACGGCCACCAGGATTTGATCCTATACCCGTAACGTACGCAGAGCTGTTTCCGTTACTGCTGGCTAAGGGGCACATTCAGACTAAATCTCCTCTTACAGTACCAGAAAATCCGCCTTTTTGGTTTAAGGTGGATCAAACATGCCCTTATCATCAAGGAGGGTCAGGGCATAACATAGAGTCTTGCCTCAATTTCAAGTCCGACGTGCAAAAACTTGTTAGGAGCGGGGTCTTATCCTTCAAGGATACGAATCCAAATGTTCTTACGAACCCGCTGCCTCAACATGAGAAAGCTGCAGTCAATCTGATTGAGAAAGAGACTAACAATGACTATCAAATTCATGATGTACTCTTGTTAAAGACCAATCTGGTCAAGATGCATTGTAGACGGAGTGGATATGGCCATGTGCCACCTCATAATTGTCACCAGTGTGATATCTGCTCTAAAGACAACCAGGGATGTTCTGTAGTGCAAGCAGCTCTGCAAGAACAAATGGATCTTGGATGGATCCAAGAGCACCGAGTTCGTGGAGTTAACATGGTTTACACGAATTCCAACGTCATTCAAAACCACGAAATTCATACGATGAATGACAACTTGGTGGCAGTGCACTCAAGGCAAAGCCAGTATCATAATCTGCCGCGGCACGATTACAGTTCCTGTCTGATTTGCTCGGTAAACAAACAGGGATGCTCTTTCATACAAGAGGCCCTCCAGCGTCAGATGGATCTTGGATGGATCCAAGACTACCATGATAGGAACTCCTATCAAATCAACATGGTTCAAATCTTTGACATTCGCGTGATGAATAGCAACCTGGTAGAGTTACATGCTGAGCAGGTCCGACTCGGATTCTTAATATCACATGATTATCAAAACTGTAAAGCGGGTTGCGAAAACTATCAAGGTTGTACCCTTGTCCAGGAGGCACTTCAGCACTTGTTAAATCACTGGTGGATGCCAATCTATATGGACGAAGATACTCAGCAGATTAGTATCAATCACAGGAATCCTACTCGTCGTCAAAGTCAGGATGTCCGATCAATGGAAGATAACCTAGTGAGGCTACATTGCATTCAAAGTGGGTGTGGCCAGGTGCCACTACACAACTATGACAGTTGTAGAGTCTGTTCGGAAAGTAACCAAGGGTGTTACCTTGTGAGAGCAGCTCTTCAGGGTCAGATCGATCATGGAGAAATTCATCCATATCCGGGTTCAGGACCCATCATTTGGTCGCCGAACTACCTTGCCGAGGAAGTTGAGGATGTTGTCACGATCTCTGGTCACCACAGGACCAGGGATGTTTTTGCCATCATCCCTCTACTTGACGAATCTAGAGTTCCCAACCGGGAACGGATCAAGGTTACTTATGATGGTCAAAAAAATCAGAAGGTTCCCATAGTCATCTATCTACCGGGGCCACTACCGTATGAATCAGCTAAGGCAATCCCTTACAAATACGGTGCAACAATAATCGAGAATGGAAAGGAAATTCCATTACTCTCCGTCGTGAATATTGCAGACATCAGTCGCGTAACACGGAGCGGTCGAATCTTCAACCGAGGGGTTGGAGAGTCCAACAAAGAAAAGGAACTTCAGGCAGAAATTCCTGATCCACCAGTCGGTCAATCCAGTAATCCCGACCTTTCGAAAAATAATGATGAGATGCTGAAGCTCATCCAAAGGAGTGAATACAACATTGTCGATCAACTGTTACAGACACCTTCAAAGATCTCAGTATTATCATTGTTACTCAGTTCAGAAGCCCACAGGGAGGCTCTACAGAAAGTCTTGGAGCAAGCCTTTGTGGAACAGGATGTAACAATCAGACAGTTCGATAGCATTGTCTCTAACATCACTTCCTGCAACAATTTGGGATTTAGTGATGAGGAATTACCTGAAGAGGGTCGCCGTCATAACATGGCGCTCAATATCACAGTTAACTGCCAGGGCGATGCTTTATCCAACGTACTGGTAGACACAGGGTCAGCCCTGAATGTTATGCCGAAGTCCACCTTGATGCAATTATCATTCAAAGGCCCTCCGATGAGAGTCAGCGAGGTCGTCGTCAAAGCATTCGACGGATCCATAAAAACGGTTATCGGCGAAGTTGATCTTCCCATAACTATTGGTCCTCACACTTTCCAAATCACTTTCCAGGTCATGGACATCCGGGCAACATACAGTTGTTTATTAGGAAGACCTTGGATACATCAGGCTGGAGCGGTCACTTTGACCCTCCACCAAAAGCTAAAGTTCGTTAAGAACGATCAACTTGTCACGGTTTGTGGGGAACAAGCCTTTCTTGTAAGCAACTTATCATCATCTACTTGTGTGGAACCCGAGGAGGTTATTGGAACTCAGTTCCAAGCACTATCGGTGAGCAAGGACAATTAGTTCAAAGGAGGAACCTCGATTTCCTCATACAACGATGCTATCAAAGCGGTCGAGAGTACCGATACGACCGGATGGGGGACGGCTTGTCATTCCTATTGACAATAAAACAAAGAAGGGTCTTGGTTTTTCTGCGACCTGTACCCAGACAGCCGCCAACGATGAAAGTCTTCATCCCCTTCAAAACTTCTTCCACAGTGGAGGTTTTCTTCACCCAGTGTCTCAGACAGTTCATGCTATCAATGAGGAAGATCCCTCTGACGCAGATGAAGAGTGGAAGTCTTATCTTAATGAGGACGATTATATGTCTCAGGAAGAGGTGCCTATGCCTTTTTGCTTTCCTACGGAAAGTCCAAGATTTATACCAAGATCATATGTCGAAATGATCTACGGAGATTGTGATCTGGAAGGATGCCGTGCTCCGCCAAATTCATTAGAGGAGGACAATCTGATGAAAGACAATTTTGACCACAATTACTATGGCCCGATGGATGGCCTGCCAATGTGGCAGCCTTACCCAGGAGACTCGGGGCAAGAAAGTCAGCCGAGTAATGAAACTCAGCTGAGCGTCATTGAACAGAATACCTGTGTCCCCACCATGTCATGGGGTCAATACTCAGGTCATTCAGAAACTACTCAACTTGAAGATGAATTCGCAACGTTTGCAGGACTTGAATTCATCAACTATGCTTTTCCTGAGGTCAACGTCATCGAGAGAAATGACTCCTCCAGTTCCACAGAAGTGTGGGACACCTTGGGACAACCGAGTGGAAAATTCGACTTTATGGTCAAGTACGCCGCTCCCGAAAGCTCTCGTATCAGGCTCGAAGATATCCAGCCAACTGGATGGGGAGATACAGCTGAGAGCACAAATGCTATGCAAAATACAACTGAGGAATTCTCCTACGACAATTCTGCCTGGGAGACAGATTCCAATGATCCTGCTCCACCAGAAATCAGCGTCATTTCTGAAGACAAATCAAGGAAGGTGCCAGACTTTGTGATTCACCGAGGAGTTCGCCGCCAATGGGTTGCCGTCGAGGTTCCGAAGGTCGTTCATCAGTCAAAGTAATTGCCATCTTTAAACCTTTCACCCTGCCCAAGTGAAACGGATGTTTTGATAGGGCTCGTTTTCTGTAAATTTCCCTCTTCGCTTTGCCCAAAGCGACAGAGTTTTGTTTTATAGGGTTGTAGTTTCAAGATTCGACTTGTTCATTAATAAAATAATGTCGTTCTGTAATTTCCGCATTAATTGCTATTTTCTCTTTTTGCTTTTTTAGAAAATGGTAATCCTAAAAAAAACATTCAATAATAAAAACAAGCAGTAAAATCAAAACACTGCACACACTTGCATTTTCTCTATCTCTTCTAAACACGAATTATCACATCATGCAGATTGCTTGTTTTATACCCCGTTGAAACATACGATCCGATGCCTTCTCCCAACTATGAGTTCCCGTTATTCGAGGCTGAAGAAGAAAATGACAACGAAATTCCAGAAGAGATCTCCCGATTACTCAGACAAGAGGAAAGGTCCATTGAACCTCACAAAGAGCCGTTGGAGACGGTAAACTTGGGTTCAGAAAAAGAGAGAAAAGAAATCAGGATCGGAGCACTGCTCAGTCCAACTGCCAGAAAGGCTTTGATAAAGCTTCTCAAAGAATTTCCCGATGTATTCGCTTGGTCCTATCAGGATATGCCAGGGTTGGATACCAGCATCGTGGAACATCACTTACCGTTGAGATCAGAATGTCCGCCAGTAAAGCAAAGGTTGAGACGGACTCACCCGGACATGGCCATCAAAATCAAGGAGGAGGTACAGAAACAGATCGACGCGGGTTTCCTCGCTACATCTGAATATCCTCAATGGTTAGCCAACATCGTACCCGTTCCCAAAAAGGACGGAAAGGTCAGAATGTGTGTTGATTATAGAGATCTGAACAAGGCAAGTCCAAAGGACGACTTTCCTTTACCACACATTGACATGCTGGTTGACAGCACAGCAAAGTTCAAAGTATTCTCCTTCATGGATGGATTCTCGGGCTATAACCAGATCAAAATGGCGCCGAAAGACATGGAGAAAACTTCGTTCATTACCCCATGGGGTACCTTTTGTTACAAGGTAATGCCGTTCAGTTTGAAGAATGTCGGGGCAACCTATCAAAGGGCCATGACTACTCTGTTTCATGACATGATACACAAAGAAATCGAGGTATATGTCGATGATTTGATTGCAAAATCAAAAACAGAGGATGAGCACGTTGAACATCTGTCAAAATTGTTCGAATGTCTAAGAAAATTCAAGCTCCGCTTGAATCCCAACAAGTGCACCTTCGATGTCCGTTCGGGGAAATTACTAGGGTTCATCGTCAGCCATAAAGGAATTGAAGTTGATCCTGACAAGGTCAAGGCCATTCAAGAAATGCCTTCTCCGAAAACTGAAAAACAAGTCAGAGGATTCCTGGGACGTTTGAACTACATCTCCAGATTCATATTCCTTATGACCGCGACGTGTGCGCCGATTTTCAAATTACTCAAAAAGAACCAGGATTGCGTTTGGTCAGAAGATTGCCAAACCGCCTTCGACAGTATCAAGGAATATCTGTTGAATCCTCCGATTCTATCACCTCCAGTGGAAGGAAGACCACTGATCATTTACCTCACAGTCCTAGAGGACTCAATGGGATGTGTACTTGGCCAACAAGACGAAACTAAAAGGAAAGAGTCTGCCATTTACTATCTAAGCAAGAAATTCACCGACTGCGAGACTCGGTACACGATGCTTGAGAAAACTGGTTGCGCTTTGGCTTGGGCAGCCAAACCTCTTCGCCAGTACATGATTCGTCATACTACTTGGTTGGTCTCCGAAATGGATCCAATCAAGTACGTTTTCGAAAAACCTGCTCTTACGGGAAGAATTGCCCGTTGGCAGATGTTACTATCAGAATATGACATAGAGTACCATGCTCAGAAAGCCGTTAAAGGAAGTATTTTAGCCGATCATTTGGCTTATCAACCGATTGACGATCAAGAATCAATCGGGTTTGACTTCCCAGACGAAGATGTCATGTATCTAAAGATGAAAGATTGCGATGAACCGCTACCCAGTGAAGGGCCAGAACCAGGTTCCCAGTGGGGACTTATCTTTGCCGGAGCAGTCAATCATTATGGAAATGGAATTGGGGCAATCATTGTTACCCCTCAGGGTTCCCACATTCCTTTCACTGCCAGACTTACGTTCAAATGTATGAACAACGAGGCCGAATACGAAGCATGTATCATGGGTCTCGAAGAAGCGATTGATTTAAGGATCAAAAACTTGGACGTATACGGCGACTCAGCCCTGGTTATTAACCAGATAAAAGGAGATTGGAACACATACCAATCAGGATTGATTCCTTACAAAGACTATGCAAGAAGGTTGTTACCCCTCTTCAACTGAGTCGACTTTCATCACATCCCTCGTGATGAGAATCACATGGCTGATGCATTAGCCACTCTCTCTTCCATGATTAGTGTAGGTCGATGGAATGACATACCTAAGATCGACATAATGCGCCTTGAACGATCCGCTTACATCTTCGCGATTGAAGGAGTCATAGACGACAGACCTTGGTATCACGATATCAAATGCTTCCTTCAGAAACAAGAGTACCCATCTGGGGCACTCAGAAAAGACAGAAAAACCCTCAGAAGATTGGCTGGAAACTTCTTCCTGAGCGGTGACACTCTTTATAAGAGAAATTTTGACATGGTCTTGCTCCGATGCGTCGACAGACCAGAGGCAGACATGCTCATGAAAGAAATTCATGAAGGATCCTTTGGCACTCATGCCAACGGACACACGATGGCGAGAAAAATTCTCAGGGCCGGGTACTATTGGTTGACAATGGAATTCGACTGCCACAAGTACATGAGGAGGTGTCACAAGTGTCAGATATACTCCGACAAAATTCATGTACCGCCATCACATCTCAAAGTTCTTTCATCCCCGTGGCCTTTTTCCATATGGGGAATCGACATGATTGGTATGATTGAGCCCAAGGCTTCAAACGGACATCGGTTCATCCTGGTAGCCATTGACTATTTCACCAAGTGGGTCGAAGCAGCGTCATTCGCCAATGTAACCCGACAAGTGGTGGTCCGATTTATCAAAAACAATATCATCTGCCGTTATGGTGTTCCAAGCGAGATCATTACTGATAATGGATCTAACTTGAACAATAAGATGATGAAAGAGTTGTGTGCAGAGTTCAAGATCGAACACCATAACTCATCTCCCTACCGATCCAAGATGAACGGAGCGGTAGAAGCGGCTAACAAGAACATCAAGAAGATCGTTCAAAAGATGGTGGTAACCTATAAAGATTGGCACGAAATGCTACCCTTTGCTCTTCATGGTTATCGCACATCTGTCCGTACTTCAACAGGGGCAACCCCTTTCTCTCTAGTATATGGCATGGAGGCAGTACTCCCCATAGAAGTAGAGATCCCATCAATCCGGGTATTGATGGAAGGGAAGCTCACCGAAGCTGAATGGTGTCAAAGTTGACACGACGACCTGAACCAGATCGAAGAGAAGTGAATCACGGCACTATGCCACAGTCAGTTGTATCAACAGAGAATGAAGAGGGCGTTCGACAAAAAGGTCCGACCTCGTGTCTTCAGGAAAGGAGACCTCGTGCTCAAGAAGATACAATCATTTCTCACTGATTCTCGGGGCGAATGGACCCCAAATTATGATGGCCCCTATGTGGTCACGAAAGCATTCTCAGGCGGCGCCTTGAGACTTGCAACCATGGACGGAGAGGAATTTGCCTACCCCACGAATGTTGATGTAGTCAAGAAATACTTCGCCTAAAAAACAAAAAAAAACGTCTCGGTGGATTGAAAACCCGAAAGGGCGGTCCAGGCAAAAGTTAGAGACAAAATAAAAAAAATCATCCCGGTGGATTGGAAACATCATAGTACAATCCAGGCAAAAGTTAGAGACAAAATAAAAAAAATCATCCCGGTGGATTGGAAACATCATAGTACAATCCAGGCAAAAGTTAGGGATAATGGCAAGTAACTATGTTCAACAGAGGCAAGTCCCTCAGCAGCAGTTACATCATCCATCGGAGGAAAACTCCAATCAAGGTCATCTTCGACAGAAGCTCAGGATGTCCCGAATTCAAAGTTGGTAGAAGGATAGTGGTCGTTATGTTTCAACGTAGCCCTTATCCCTGTAAATTACCATTTTCTAACTTTGTATATACTCTTTGGAATCACGCGTTTGGCTGATCTCCATCTTATCAATAAAATTTGAGCCCTTGTGCTTTTGTTTGTAATTCTTTACTTGTTTTAGCTTTACAGAACGACGTTGTTTAAACTTAATAAGCGATTCTTGAAATAAAACAAAATGAATTTACTTGTTAAAACTTTTTCTGCTTTTAAATTAAAGATGGCATTTCTTTTGACTGTTGAACATCAGAAGAACATCGATCGCTTCTCCCGAAGTAAGCGGACTTCAAAGTGCAGAATCAAAGTACTCCTTCTAAACCCGTATGCCAGAATGAAGGGATCAACTGTGTCAGAAACCTTATTTCGTCTGACACGCCTCAGTCGAGTTCTCATCTCCTAAGCTCGATCAACATAGCTCCCAACGGGACTATCTCTCCTAAGCAAGGTGGAATTGCTATTTTGAACCAACGGTACTTCTTCGCCCCGCGATGGCCGAGTATCCAATTGTGTTCATCCATTAGTCTGTATGTCGCGTCTGTTTTGTCAGCATATACATACGTACTTCATGCATTTTTTATTTGCATTTACATTTCATATTGCATTGTTATCACTCTAGCCGGTCTTGTCCCCTAGTGATAAACAGTTTTCTCAATCGAGTTTGTCAGTTCTTTCCTCGTCAGGAAGTGTTGCGTCTGCACAATCTCGCCACCAGTGTATCTTTAGATCAGAGTCGGCACGTGGCCACTTTGATAATTTGAACCTCTGAAAGATCAGAGAACCTTCAACAGATGTCACTCTTCGCCATTAAAGATGATATCCTTGCTTTCCCAGATTAAGGAAAATCCACAGAGAAAGCCTCGTGATCAGAGATTCGGCAGCACGCCAGTTTTGCTCCGAAAAACCACTGATGAGAAGGTCATTGGCACCTCAAAATTGGACCCCATCATATGGCGTTTCTCCGGGAAGATCCCTAGAAAAGTATGATGAAAGATCCCAAATGAAAACAGTCTCTCAAGAGACTCGCTTTCCCCAGTAGAAATAAATGGCGTCTCCAACGGAGAAGTTTATACAACTCTACAACTCAGACGACTGGGTTCCCCAGCAAGTCTGACAACAAAACATTTTCTACTCAAATGGCATCTCCCCAGGAAAATTCGGCAAGAAGTTTGAAGGAAAACCGCTACACATAGCGTCCCTTGTCAATAAAGTTTATTGACAAAAGAAACTAAGACCAGTTCCTTGGTAGGAAACCAGGATCGAGGGGAAGTTTATTTCAAAAGAAACTAAGACCAGTTCCTTGGTAGGAAACCAGGATCGAGGGGAAGTTTATTTCAAAAGAAACTAAGACCAGTTCCTTGGTAGGAAACCAGGATCGAGGGGAAGTTTATTTCAAAAGAAACCAAGACCAGTTCCTTGGTAGGAAACCAGGATCGAGGGGAAGTTTATTTCAAAAGAAACTAAGACCAGTTCCTTGGTAGGAAACCAGGATCGAGGGGAAGTTTATTTCAAAAGAAACTAAGACCAGTTCCTTGGTAGGAAACCAGGATCGAGGGGAAGTTCAAAAGAGACTGAGACCAGTTTTTGGTAGGAAACCAGGATCGAGGGGAAGTTTACCTTTTCTAAGCATCATTGCTTAGCTAAAGACGATGAATGCGTAAGCTACCATTCATAACCACCATCAAAATTTCGGGTATTCCGATATTTAATCCTCTTACACCCCGAATGCCCGAATCCTTTTGTCATTCACACCTTCGGGTCCAAGAAGATTAAATAGGGGCATCTGTAATACCCCAAATTTTGACCACTTAGATTTCCCATCATTGTGAAAATCATCATCACAATATGGATGTACCTTTATGCTTCATTAGTCTCCCCAAAGATGGGTGAGCATCCACTACAATCAAAATTAGGGTTTCAAGCCCTCTTGGGTGCTTAGACAAAGGATCAATCAAGAAATGACATGATCTTCAACTTGTCTAATCTCTTAAACATCCACAATGGATCAAAAAGGACTCCCACTTCAAGGATTAAGCACAAGGCTGCTCCCTTCTAGGTGGATCACGTCTCAAGATCGACAGTGTCACCAAATTAGGGTTTTGGTCGACCAGGGCCTCCAGATGGAAATTTTCATCTGGGCACAAGGCAATGATCCAAAACATAACCTAATATACTTCATGGAACCTCATGAACCCATGCATCATGTCAATTTTGCCTCAGGGGATGCATTCATCAAAAATCAGGAATTAGGGTTTCTTGACCTAATTCACCCCTAAGTTGACTTTTGGGACAAACCATGAGCCAAGACCTCAAGAGATGATTTGAGGGTCTCTAATATACCATATTGATCCATTTGGAACAATGGATTGATCCAAGAAGTTTGAGCAACAAGTCTCAATTTCATCTGCACCACAATTAGGGTTTTAAGGGAAAAGTCAACTGTAACTTTGACTTTTGACCAGGACATGCTCCCAAACCCTAATACATGATTGAATATACCCTATGACACCCATGGAACATGTCCATCAAGTTTGATTTAGGTCAAGGACATGATTTCCTGAAGAATTGCACAGTTTGGAATTCATCTGATAAAAAGTCAACTGTGCACAAAAGTCAACTTTGACTTTTTGAGATTTTTCACCAAAATGGATTTTTAACCCTAAAATGATGTTAATGTATGATTTGAATCATCATTCATCAAGAAAAATCAAGAAAAGTGAGATAACTTGCAAAAGGGGTAACCATAAAACTTAGAAATTTTTCTAAGTTAAGAATAAAGTGGCAAAGGTACCAACTTTGAAAGACCATAACTCCTAAACCACAAGGCCATTTTTTCTCACCCAAAGATGGATTTGTAGCCCTCATTATCACCTACAAAAACTTCAACTACAAGTCATTCCAATTCATTAAGGATTTTGAGTTATGGAGTGATCAAAGTGGCTGAAAAGTGAAAATGTCACTTTTTCCAACACTTAGTGAAATTTTCACTAAGTCAGATTCTGCATCACTTTTTGCCAAATGTAGGGGGATTTTTCACTTGGAATCAAAAGAGATCAAAACGAAACTTGTTCAAACAGTTGTTGTATCATGTAAGAGCTTTCCAAAATGGCCAAGAACATTGCCAAATTCAACCTACACCATGAGATACAACCTTGCCAAGTTACCTTGCTGAAATCTGTCAAGGCAAGGCAGAATTTGCAACTTTGGTCGATTTGCCAAAATCAGCCAAATTCAATTGCTCCTATCCACTTAGACACCTCAGAGGATTGAATCCAAAGGGGACAATCACTGAGCCAAGCCTCCAAAGTCCATGGAACAAGAAATAGCATGTTGAACCTAGAATGGCCAAAATAGGGACAAGACTTCAAATTTGGAATGAAGCATTCAATGGAACCATCAAGGTGGCATGGACTGAGCCATTCTCATCTGAAATCAGTCAAGACTTATCCAAGACCAAGGAGACCAAAGCTCTGTGCCCTAACCTCTAGTCAATGGCTAGAGGAGACTTGGATTTTCATTTGCCAACATTGGCCAAACCTACTTACCAGCTGCCATGCACTATTCCTTGC
The DNA here is from genome assembly GCA_022829125.1 of Lathyrus tuberosus. Lineage (NCBI taxonomy): Eukaryota > Viridiplantae > Streptophyta > Magnoliopsida > Fabales > Fabaceae > Lathyrus > Lathyrus tuberosus. Next base: position 2,571,069 of record JALAZF010000680.1, read on the forward strand.
AAAACAAACTTGCTCTACTATAAATAGAGCTCAATTGTGGTCAGTTTGAGTACACCAAAGCCATCTAACAGATGCTTTCCTCAAAATCTCTTTCTCTTGGCAAAAATGTCTTTCTTAGCAAGGTAGCTATCGGGTTTTGAGTTTGAGAGCAATTCCAATCAAACCAATCACTCACACACCTCACATACATCACATATGAGCTGATCAAACACTTAGATTACTTCTGAAACACCAATTTCACAAAATCACCAGCTGGTTGCTCAAATTTTCAATCAAGTTGCAGCTGAGGTACCACAAAGTGATCCAGCCAATTTCAATCAAGTCCAACCATCCAAACACAATCCATAGGGTGTAGGGAAGCTGTTCAGATCATCACCACTCATCTGTAACACCTCCAAATCAAAAATCACTTTGAACTTGCTGTCACGGCTTGGAGGTAAGCACATACTTGGTCATCTCTCAATCTATGCATATTTCCTCGCACAATAATTTGGCCATATGTTCATAATCATGCATGGAATGTTTTCCCTCAATTAATTGCATTGTTTGAATCGTGTATCAAAAATCCTAGCCTTCATGCAGAAATTAGGGTTCTTGAGGTTTCTTCGTGATTTCTTGTTGTATGTTTAATTTAAATGAAATTAAAGTACATAGACATGATCGTGAGGTTGAGACGAGCATAATGATATGTGGATTGCATGATATGATTACGTATTCATGGAGATTGGATAGAAAACGCAAATCTGAGAAACCAAGAACACGCGCGTGTTCTTCAGCTGTTCTTGGCGCCATTTTTCATAAATTCAAATATTTGAATTTTGTGATTTTGTTTAATTGATTCAAAAATTAATTTCTCTCTGAGTTTTAATGATTTTAAGTTGATTCTTTTTTTAATAATTCACAAAAATGTTAAAATATTTTATTTTCACAAAAAATCCCAAAAATATTATTTATTTCATATAATTGATATTTTTGTAAAGAATTAATATTTTGATTGTTTTTGGCATTTTAAATATTTTTTCTACATTGATTTTGCAACTTTTAATGCTTTCTAATTATTTTGTAGGTCAATACTTAATTTTTGAAGCATTAATCCAAGGTCACAATTTGTTTTCCATGTGTTAAACAATTTTTGATCATTTTAATTGAATTTTTATTCAATTAAATACATTTTTAAAACAAATTAGGGTTTTGGATTAATTCAACCCTCATAAATCATTTTCAAAACTTTTTGGGCCTCTTGAGAGAGTGTAAGACCCATCCCCCCTTGTACAAAAACATTTTGGGCCTCACTTATTGTATAAGTCCCTCTGTACAAGTAAACGGCGCGATCGTCGCCCGTTTAAAAATAAAAATCATCTGGGCCTCTCCTTGAGCTATAAGACCCATTCAAAACACTTTGGGCCTCTATTAGAGTATAAGACACAATCCCCCTTTTAACCAAAACATTTTAGGCCTCACTTATTGTATAAGTCCCTCTGTGTTAAAAGAAAACCTCGGCGCGATCGCCATTTTTAAACGAAAAATCATTTGGGCCTACCCTCGTGTTATAAGCCCCACTCTTTTTTTTTTTTTTAAACCTTTTTGGGCCTCTTGAGAGAGTGTAAGACCCATCCCTTTGTACAGAAAACCTTTTCGGGCCCCAGTCACTTGTATAAGTCCCGCTGTACAAAGTCAAACAGTGCGCTCACTGATAAAACCCTGGGCCTCTCCTTGAGCTGTAAGCCCCAAATATTTCTTTTTCAAAGGACTTTCTCCTTTGATTTTGAATATACTGTTGTTTTCAATCTTTCTTTATTGAACAACTAACCAAACAGCATGGAAGCACTCCAACCGAGTAAGTGGTTATCGCTTTCATTTACTGCTTTCATATTATAAACTGTATTGTGGGGCTGCTCACTGTAAGTCTCCTTTCATAAACTCATATCTACTGTGTAATAATAGTATAGATATTTCGAGTTTCCCCGGCTACTACGTCTAGAACTAGGTGACGCCGTTTCATTTATTCGTAGAAATAGACGCCTATATCCCCAATAGGAGCACCAGATACAGCCTTCTCTTCGGCTGCCCTCCTTAGGAATCGTCAAGAAGCTCTACTCCCCAAGATGAATGTATCTCCGAGAATGGCATCTTTGAGTTTCTTCCAAATTCTCGAACTTTCCTGACTTGATATATTCCTTGTGGATAGCTTGCCTTGAATGTCTCGGGGTTTGGGTACCCACTACGGTCATAATCTTGGACCTTAACTAAGGAACCCTCTTCAAAAGCTAAAAGTCGCTGGATAGTAAACCTCGCACGTTTACCAGTGATTTTTATCTTTAAAAGAGTTATCTCTCCTAATGGAAAGGAGATGATAGACCCACGGGCTTCTTAAAAGCATCGGCCTCCTCTTGGGCATTATTCAAGGACCCTACGGCTTCTTAGAAGTATTCACAGCCTCCTCTTAGGCTTCGTATAATGATCTCTTCCTCCGGGAATGATAGCCTCCTCTTGGGCTTCGTACAAGGACCCGTCGGCTTCTTAAAAGTTTCCAGCCTCCTCTTGGGCTTCGTATAAATTGTCCCGACGACCTCCTAGAGGTATAGGAATAGAACCTAGTCATCCTCATAGAACAGTCCTTTCATAGAGTCTACTACTGTTTCTCAAAACATAGTACCAAAAGATAAAACTCTAGACACGGACAGTCTAACTTCCTTGAGTCTCAAAAGACATTCTCAAGTGACCCCTTCGTTAAATAGGAAGGAAACCTGCAGACTCGGACAGTCTCAACACCCTTTGGATTTCCAAGAAAAGGAGACCACCCCGATCCTCAGATCTAACCCATGAGTACAGTGATGCTCATATAAGAACTGATTTTCTCTTTCAAAATCAGTATACTGGACCTGTCACTTAACTGACATAGCCTCCTCTTGGGCTTTGTACAATGACTCTCCCTAGCGGAGTCAAACAAAACTTTTAGCCTCTCTCTCGGGCTTTGTACGAGACATATAAGAGACTCCCTCGTTGAGTCAATCACCCCTTTCGCCTCCATCTCGGGCTTTGTACGAGATACAAAGACTCTCTTGTCGGGCAAAAACTTTTAGCCTCTCTCTCGGGCTTTGTACGAGACACAAATTAGCCTCCTCTTAGGCTTTGTATAATGATTTTCCTAGCGGAAATTAGCCTCTTCTTAGGCTTTGTATAAGAAAACCACTGGTTAATCCAATTAACCTTTTAGCATCAAGGCTGTGCCTCGTTCACAGTACACAAACATCAACAACTCCTTTCCCTTCATCTAATCGCTGTAAGCGGCAAGCCTCTGGATCATCTATATCCATGCCACTGTCCCTCTTTTAGCATAAGAAATTCCTAAGGAAAGATGGCATTGCTCTACACTGAGTTAAAGTCTTATCCTTCAGGTTAAAACCCTTTCTTCAGAAATTATGGCATTGCTCGGATCCGCGTATCCCAGTTAAAGTAATTCTCCTTCTCCCCTCTTTAGAGATGACAAATTCTCCCTAAAGTCGAGGTCTTTCAGCTTCACGTCTTGAGCTTTGAACAAGACACAAATAGGCCTTTCAGCTTCACATCTTGGGCTTTGAACAAGATACAAACTACCTTTTTGCTTCACGTCTTGGGCTTTGAACAAGACACCAAAAACCAATTTCCTCCCATAGAATAGGAGGAACTACGAACGCTCTGATTTCCCTGTTTCGGTAAAACGGGAATACGTACGCATAAGATCGAAAGAAAAGATCTTTGCGAACACAATCAACAAAAAAACCCAAATCCCATATCTCCATCAATCAAAAGCAATAATTCAAAAGCATCAGTCCTAACATCCTAACCCTTGTTCCCCGCTAGAAAGTCCTAGAAAGAAAGAAAACCGTATTGGCGAAAATACAAATAACCAGTACAAAGGCCCCCCCACATTGATAGCATCCGTAACCTAACAGACCGTTGTTTAAACTCAGTATGCAAAGCAGGGTTAATTGGAGACATCTATTTCCCTTCCTTATTCAGCTCACAATAGGATAAAAAATGAATCGACCTGTAGTCAAAGCTCAAACCGCAGAGAGCGACCAGCGCTTAAGAACCGCGTCCAAAATCGCTCGCTACAAGCACCCATCTTCTTTTTATTCTCCCCAACTCATTTTCGACTCAACCTAAAGTGAATGTTCCTTGCCTTAAAAAGCAAGGAAGTAAAAGTATACAATTTCAAAGGTTCAAGAAGAAAATGTTAGAAACTCACCAAATTCAGTGATGAACCAAGCTTGCAAATTATGTACTAAAAACAAGTTCATCACTAAATTGAGTTCTATACTGTGTAGGCTCAAAGGGGCTATCAAATGCTCACACCTCACGGGTGAATTAATATATGGACATGGTTGTGCTCACTTTCAACAAGTGCCTTGATCACTTCTCCTACTTCCACAAAATCACATGGTCACAAGATAAGGCATGAATTAAAAGTAAAAACAACATTCATCAAAATCCTTAGCATATAATAACACTTTGAAGGCTTTTCACTTTTATGGTTTTTGATCCTAAAATGACACATGCATTCAAAGGAAGTTGTAACATGAAACAACATTAACAATCGCACAAGACACAAAGTTCTAAAACATACAAAATTCTCAAACCAGGTAACAATGTACCTTGTCGCAACACAATGCTTAAGATACTATCATAGCCCTCACATCATGGAGGAATCTTTCTTTAAAATCAAGAGTCTCCAACCTACTTCCAAAATTCCATCATAAAAGAAGGAACATTAACATGAAAACATATTAACAATTTAAGTAGAAGTGCAACAAAATAATTTACTCAAAACGCTTAACATTACTAATAATAATAAATAAAGTGCTTGGTGTAAGAACACCTACAATATCCAAAATGGTACCACTAGGGTACAAGTACACCAATATCAAAATATTCCACTATGTGGATACAATAGACTAGTAAAAGCTGAAAAATACAAAATATAAGAAAACTTCACTTTGGAGACCAAAGGAAGTGTACACATCTGAAAATCACAAAATTAGTCTTCTTCGGACTCAGTCTCCAAAACCTCGGTAACCATCTCATCCTCATCACCCTCATCAGAAGTATTACCAGAAACCTCCACATCGGTGCCATCACCCTCTATCTCATCACCATCTCCATCCTCATCGGCATCCTCTCCAGCAGGGCCAACTGAATCCTCTCCCCCTCCGAAAACTAGCCTGGCCTCAGGCCATCCAGCATGTGCGAGGAACTGCTCCCTCGACATCATAGTGTGCTCAGTAGAAGGGTCACGGATCTGCAATTGGAGAACTTGCAGAGAATCATGAATATCAGTCATGGCACGCTGCTGGGCAGCCATCCAATCCCAATTGTATTGGCAGATCTCCTGTTGATACGGATAGAAATTCGGCGACTCAAAAGTATCACCACCACTCGTACCAGCCCCTGCAGCAGCAGCAGCCCCTGAAGTCTCAGTCCTACCACCCTTAGGTTTGCAAAATTTGTTGACATATCGATCATCGATAGCCGACGTGATAGTGACCTGACGACGCGAAGGCAAATTAACACCAGCTTCAGCACATAAGGTCATGATTAGGCACGGAAATGCAAGAGGGGAATTTTTCCTCGAAGCATTCCCTCCTAATCCACTCTCGACAATGGACCTTATTTCATCTGCTATTATCCTCGCGACATCAATTTCTAAGTTTGTAAGGATGTTGTGCACAAGGTGAGCCAGAGGAATCGGAACGGTAGAGGAATGTGACTTTGGCTTAATGTTGGTGACAACGAAAAGTAAAACAAGTTGAGCCAAAGGTAACATGTCTTCTCGATGATACCTCACAGCAACTCCCAAATGGTTTAACTTCACATCTTTACCCGGGCGCAACAAATCAAAGGTCATTCGTGTGATATCCCTGTTGCGGTTAAGGTTCCTGTGGTAATCATCTTCTTCACTGGCACGCAATGGAAGAGGGTCTCCAAGCACTCAGTTAATTATCCTTCTATCAAACCTTACAGTTGTCCCTCTAACAACAGTAGTCCAATTAAACAGATCCCCCTCATCAGGAAGGGCGTTGGCATAGAATTCGCGAACCATCTCCACATTGTACGAATCAAGGGGCGTTATCAGCTGATCCCACTTTTTTTCATGCAAGAGGCCAGCTACCGAACGATAAGTCCCTTGATCATTCAGAATAAATCTCTTTTCAACAAGGATGGTTCTTGTTTCCAACACCTCATATCTCTGCGCCTGCCTAATACCCTTGAACCTAGTGTCGTCGAAACGGATCGGTACCTGTCTGGATGTTGATGCTTTCCTTTTCTTGATCATGGTTTTAGGACCCATCTGCACAAATGACAAACAAATCCACATAAAACACCAAGACAAAACATTAGAATTTAGGACACACATGCATCAGAATGACCTAAAAAAACAAAAATCTGGGTTGCTCGCTAAAACACTCGCACTGCGAATCCTGGCGAACGCTCGCCCCAGATTCGCAGTGCGAACAAGCCAGCGAATGCACGAAAACTTTGAAAAAAATTTGCAGACCCAGATTTCACTACATAGAATGATTTTAAATGACTTCAATACCCTAAAACCAGGAGAAAATTTAACATGCATAACCTACAACTCTAAACAACAGAATTGAACCCTAAACTTTCTACACATTTATCATGCATAATTCACCCCTACCACACACTAGCAGAAAGCATAATAAAAAAAATATATACAAACCTGGCAGGAGTATGGAAATTGAAGGAGAAATTTGAGAGAAGGACAGAAAATGCACGTGAGAGGGAAGAGGATTTGAGGTTTTTCTCTTTTGGTTGAAAGTGAGAGGCAAGTGACTAGGGTTTGGTCCCCCCAAGTCATCAGAATTTCATCATGGATCTTGGGCCTACGTGCAGGCCCACCCATACAAAACCCTCACTTTTAACTAATGTGGCAGCAAAACCACCAAGGCTGGTTCGCTGATGTTCGCAGTGCGAATGGCCAGCGAATGCTCGCCCCAGATTCGCAGTGCGAACAAGCCAGCGAACAAGACAGATTTTTAAAATTTTCAGGTCTGTCTTGCTGTCATACTGAACATGATATAATACTACAATGTACAATACTAGTCTCATAAAAATGACTTCAAACAGCAAGTAAAAGCAAAATACTTACAATGTTGGGGTGCCTCCCAACAAGCGCTTGTTTAACGTCGGCTAAGCTCGACGGTCCACCGCAATCTCACGGATCGCGGAAGGGAACAATGGCGGGATTCCGCTCGAAATCACCTCCAAGGTACACTTTCAATCTTTGGCCGTTCACGGTCCAATTCTCTTTGGTTGTTGTGTCTTCAATTATAACTGCTCCATAAGGCTTGATTTCTAGGATCCGAAACGGACCCGACCATTTAGACCTTAGCTTTCCCGGGAACAATTTTAACCGAGAATTGAATAGCAGGACCAGCTGTCCCACCTCAAATTGCTTGATGATTATTTTTTTTTCATGGTAAGACTTTACACGCTCTTTGTACAGTTTATTGGAATCGTACGCCTGAAGGCGTAATTCATCCAGTTCCTGTAATTGCACTTTTCTTTTTTCGCCGCTAAGTGTTGGATCAAAATTTAAAAATTTTAAGGCCCAAAACGCCTTGTGCTCCAACTCCACGGGAAGGTGGCAATTCTTACCATACACAATTTTAAACGGTGTGAGACCGATCGGAGCCTTAAAAGCGGTCCGATACGCCCACAAAGCACCATCCAATTTGTTGGCCCAATCTTTTCTCGAGGCCGAAACAGTTTTCTCCAAAATACGTTTTATCTCACGATTGGATACCTCCGCTTGACCATTAGCTTGAGGATGATATGGTGTGGCAACCTTGTGCTTCACACCATATTGCTCCAAAGCTTTGTCAAGCTGAGTGTTACAGAAGTGAGACCCTCCATCACTTATTAACACTCTAGGAGTACCAAAACGCGCAAAAATGTGTCTTTTCAAAAATTTCACAACAGTTTTTCCGTCGGCTTTAGCGCAAGCTATCGCCTCCACCCACTTAGACACATAATCAACGGCGACCAAAATATATTCATTGGAAAAGGAAGATGGGAATGGACCGACAAAGTCGATCCCCCAACAGTCAAAAACTTTGATTTCCAACATATTCTGTAAAGACATCTCGTGTCGCCGTGAAATTCCTCCACTTCTCTGGCACCTGTCACAACTAAGGGCATGCGCATGCGCATATTTAAATAAGGACGGCCAATAAAAGCCCGAATAAAGGACTTTAGTGGCCGTTCTCAACCCATTAAAGTGTCCTCCATAAGGAGAGTTATGACAGTGCCACAGAATATTCGTGGCTTCCTCCAATGAGACACACCTTCTTAAGAGGTTGTCGACACCAAGTTTGAACAAATAAGGTTCGTCCCATACGAAAGACTTGGCGTCAGACAAAAATTTTCTTTTTTGGTGGTGCGTTAGACCGTCCGGTATCAATCCGGTGGCTTTGTGGTTAGCCATGTCGGCGAACCATGGTCTAACCTACACTCTAAACAATTTTTCATCCGGGAACTCCTCTTTGACCTCAAATTCATTCTTGGTCACGTCAACGTTTACCAGGCGGGATAAGTGATCCGCCACCAAATTCTCGGATCCTTTTTTGTCACGAATTTCAAGATCAAATTCCTGTAACAAAAGGATCCACCGAATAAGCCTCTGCTTAGAATCAGGTTTGGTGAGCAGATACCTTATAGCCGAGTGGTCCGTGTAAACGATGACTCGTGAACCAATCAAATAGGAACGAAATTTCTCCAACGCATACACTATGGCAAGCAACTCTTTCTCAGTTGTTGCATAGTTAATTTGAGCCTCGTTTAAAACTTTGCTCGCATAATGTATAGCGTGGCGTTTTCCTTTGACCCAAAACAGCCCCAACCGCATAATCGCTTGCATCGCACATTAATTCAAAATCCAATTTCCAGTTAGGTGCAACGATTATCGATGAGGTAGTTAAACTCTTTTTCAAAAAATTAAACGCAAAAAGACAAGACTCGTCAAAGTCAAAAGTCTTACCTTGGAAGAGCAAGTTGCTCAATGGCTTTGCGACCTTTGTGAAGTCCTTGATGAATCTACGGTAAAACCCGGCGTGTCCAAGAAAGCTCCTTATACCTTTGACATTCATCGGTGGTGGTAATTTCTCAATAACGTCCACCTTGGCTTTATCAACTTCAAGGCCCTTTGAAGAAACTTTGTGACCGAGCACAATTCCCTCGTTCACCATAAAGTTGCATTTTCCCAATTAAGCACCCAATTGGTTTCCACACACCGTTCCAACACCGTATCCAAATTTTTCAAGCATAAATCAAACGATTGTCCAAAAATGGAGAAATCATCCATAAAGACCTCAATTGTCTTTTCGATCAAATCCGAGAATATAGCTTGCATACACCATTGAAAAGTCGCCGGTGCATTACATAATCCAAACGGCATCCTCCGATAAGCGAAGATTCCAAACGGACATGTAAAAGCAGTTTTTTCATGATCCTCCGGGTTCACAATAATTTGGTTGTAACCCGAATAACCATCCAAAAAACAGTAAAATTGTTGACCGGAAAGCCTTTCGAGCATTTGATCCATAAAAGGTAGAGGGAAATGATCTTTTCTCGTAGCTTTGTTTAACCTACGGTAATCAATGCACATTCTCCACCCGGTAACGGTTTTTGTTGGAATGAGCTCATTTTTCTCGTTTTGGACCACCGTTAATCCGCCTTTTTTCAGTACCACATGCACCGGACTAACCCATGGGCTGTCAGAAATAGGATAAATCATTCCGGCCTCTAACATTTTCGCTACTTCTTTCCTCACCACTTCTTTCATGATTGGATTTAACCGGCGTTGAGGTTGCGCAACCAGTTTAAAATCTTCCTCCATAAATATACGGTGCATGCAATATGAAGGGATTATGCCTTTGAGATCGGACAACGTCCATCCCATTGCATCCTGATTTTTTCTCAACACATGAATTAAGCAGTTCTCCTCGTTTTCAGACAAAATACTACTTATGATCACCGGTTTATTACCATCGTCATCGAGAAAAGCATACTTCAAGGTCGACGGTAACACTTTCAGCTCAAGTTTGGATGGTTCATCATTAACCACTTTATTTAGAATTTCCTCTTCATACTCCCAAGGTTGCAATTCTTCCAAAGCTTCAAGCTCTAACAAACACTCTTCAAGAGCTTGCTCTTCTTCAACCGAGAATACTTCCAAGGAATCATCCAAAGCTCTTTGTAAAGGATCGATGACATGAATTTTCTTTGTAACTTCAAAACTTGCTTCCTCTGTTGCATCGATCTGGAAACAATCACCTTTATCTTTCTTGTGCTTCATGGCATCATAAAGATTGAAACACACCTCTTCATCTTGGACTCTCACTTTCATGAGACCATCGTCCATGTCAATTGCCATTCGGGCAGTTTTCATGAAAGGCCTTCCAAGAATCAAAGGTGCATCCTCATCCTCCTCCATTTCAATGACAACAAAGTCTATCGGAAACAAAAATTTGTCCACTTTGACCAACACATCTTCCGCTACACCGTGAGGACGGGTAGTGGATTTATCAGCGAGTTGCAACGTCATTTGCGTGGACCTCAATTCCATGTGTCCTAACCGTTTGACAATCGACAAAGGTATCAAGTTGATACTAGAGCCCAAATCAATCAATTTGTTGCCAACATAGATGTTTCCTATCGTAACCGATAATGTAACTCATCCCGGATCACATTCTTTCCTCGGGAGAGTCCGTTGAATGATGGCACTACAACTTGCATCTACCATAATCGTCTCTTGATCCGTATACCTCTTCTTTTTCGTGAGGATATCCTTCATGAATTTCGCATATTTAGGCATTTGCTCCAAAGCCTCGGAAAATGGAATATTTATTTGTAATTGCTTGAAAATATCCATAAACCGAGAATAGTGCCGAGCACTATCTTTCTTCGTAGGAGCATGAGGATATGATAGATGTTGAATCGGAATATTGTGCATCGGCTCTTTTCCCTTCCTAGTTCTCTTTACTCTTTCTTCACTCTCTATTTTTTTCTCATTCTCACTTTTTTCCTTCTCATTTTCAACTAAAACACCCTCAACATTTTTTTCTACTTCAATCTCCTCACTATCTTTTTCTTTTTCATTTTCAACTACAACCTCCTCCTCCACAACTCTTTTACCTACACCCATGTCAATCTCTCTTCCACTTCTTGTTAGAATTGCTTTGCAATCTTTAGGATTCAGAAGCGTATTTGCCGTAAAGTGCCCTTTTTGTTGGTCAGCCAATTGTTTTGATAATTGCCCGACTTGTGTTTCAAGATTCCTTATGGCCGCATCGGTGTTCTTTTGGTTGGAAATTGCCATTTGGATAAATTGTGTGAGAGTGTCTTCCATCTTTGTATTTCCAACGGGAGCTTGCGGAGGTTGAGTATAATTTTGGTATTGTTGACGGTTTGATGGTCCGGCTTCTTGCGGTCTCCATTGTTGTTGATAACCTTGGTTAGGCCTTTGTTGGTAACCTTGGTTGCCTTGTTGATACGGAGGTCGGGGTTGGTATCCTTGATTTCCCGCGTAATTTGCTTCCTCCACAACGGGAGGACAATAACCGGTTGGATGGTCGCCTCTACATAATTCAAAAACTAACACTTGCACATTTTTACTTGAAGATTCATGCATTTCTTTGAATTGTTGCGGAAGCTTAGACATTTGCTTAGTTAACAACTCAACCTATTGTGATAATAACTTGTTCTGCGCAAGGATAGCATCGTTTGTTCCTAATTCCAACACTCCCGGAGTTCGTTGAGAAGGTCCACGATTGTGACTACCTTGATGATTGTTCAAGGCCATCTTATCAATTATAGTTGTGGCTTCCGCTGCGGTTTTGCTTAACAAGGATCCACCAGCGGTGGCATCCAACAAGGTTTTGTGTACAAGTTGCAGGCCATTTCTAAATATATGAATTTGTGACAATTCATCAAAACCATGGCCCTTGCACTTTATTAACATTGATTTGAACCTCTCCCAAGCTTCGTTGAGAGATTCATTGGCTCCTTGTGTGAATACCGCGATGGCGGTCTTTGCTTCCATAAACTGAGTGTGAGGGAAAAATCTCTCCAAAAATTTCTCTTCCAATGCATTCCAATCCGTCATTATGGTCGTTGACTGATCAAGATACCATTCCTTTGCCTTCCCAATGAGAGAATGCGGGAATAGTCTCTTGAACAGAGACTCCTCTTCTGCTTCAGGTGCAACAGTCGCTCCCGCTATTTCATAGAATTTTGTGAGATGGGTAAAAGGATCTTCATGATCCATACCCGTAAATGGACTTTGATATAACAGCTGGAGAATACCGGTCTTCATTTCAGCATGACGACCGTTGTGTGTATGGCGAGCGAACTGAACATTGTGTCTCGGACTATTTGTACATGGCCTAGAAGCAGGTGGTGGTGGTGGTGGTGGGTCTGCCTCCATAACTGGAAGTATTTGTGGAACTAGTGGTGGTGTAGAAGTACTTTCCTCTTGTTCTCGCTTCTGTCTCGCTAGCTGCCTCCTTCGTCTAGTTCTGCTGTTGATTCTACGCGCGGTTCTCTCAATCTCAGGATCGAAAAGAAGTTGGTCCGCCGGTAGTTTCCCTCGCATAAACTAAGTCTGCACACTAAACAAAACAGATTAACAAGTTCAAGATAAAGTTGGTAACAGCTTAAAATAGCTCAACTATCGCAATGCTTGCAATATCACCTAACAATCCCCGACAACGGTGCCATTTTGTTAGTAAAGTAATAGTGGGGGTTGTTTTTAATCGTATCCACAGGGATTGTTTGATATTTTGATGCGTGCCTTTCATAGTTGTGATATTCTAAGTTCAATGGTTTCAAAAGTTTCTCAATTGTTGTTAGCATTCACTTGTAGCAAAGATTAATTGGTGACAAAGATTTTGTAAAAGTTTTTATAAAAGCATGTTAAGGTTAGGTTTCGCTAATCCTTTTCACGTATAAATGATTAATCAAGCATATGAACTCGGTTTCTGACCAATATAACCGCGTATTCTCCCGACTAAGTTTATGTCTAAAGCGAAGTCGTGAGTGTCGATGTTTAGACCGTTAGATGATGTCTCACGCTAACAATCTAAACAAAGATCATTAAGATCAACACAATGCGAATAGCAAATCCCAAATCTATGTCTAGAGTTTGGTTTTTAAGAGATAAAATTGTTAGGTCATGATTTGTAGAATCTATGTCTAGAGTAAAACAAATCACACATGGATCATTAAGAGAAAACAACATCATCTATATTGATCAAAGACTTTGTTCATACACAATAGATCAAAAGCAATACATAAAATTAGGGTCAACTACCTCTAACCTCAACATTGAGTGTTTAGCTACCACTTCTCATGGTAGATTGGATAACAAGTAAAAAGAGGAGATGAATGAGCATCCACGACGAATAATCGAGAATGGATGCGACTTCAGCTTCTCCAAGTGAAAATACACTCTTTGATGATCAAAATACTGTAAACTATGTTTTCTACTGAAAATGAACAAGATATCTCAAACAAATAAAGCGAAAATCTATTTATACACTTCTGAATTCTGCAGGATTCGCACTGCGAGTGCATCATTCGCACTGCGAATGGGAGAAAATGGCACCTTAAGTGCCTCTGAGACTTAAACCGCCCCAAGCAGAAATCGTGCATTCGCAGTGCGAACCATTCCTTCGCACAGCGAATCATTCGCTAGCTCATTCGCACTGCGAATAAACTAGCGAGCCAGGACAATCAAATTCCAGAACTTACTGCCTCCCTTCGCTGGCATCTTCGCACTGCGAAACAACCAGCGAGCCTTCGCTTGACCCTCGCCAGGAGTTCGCAGTGCGAACTCTTTGTCATCTCAAAAGTGGAACTCACTGCCATCATTCGCTGGCGCCTTCGCTGTCGTTCGCAATGCGAACATTCGCTGGGCCTTCGCCAGATCCTTCGCACTGCGAATGCTCTGTTGCAGCTAAATATCAGTGGAAACTTGCATCTACTCAATGTGTCTCACGCCTTGATCCTTTCATGCCTAAACCAGCACATTAACCCACAAATTACAAGCTCCACACATGCATTCCAATATACGCACTCCAACACAATTAATCACTTAAATCACCCGATTCCGCATGGAAAGTTAATGAAAAATGCCAATTATTGTATACTAATATATAACATGTTTGACATCTAACAAACTCTCGTACTCTAATTACCTGAAACTGGGAAGACGACAATCGGGTAGAGAAGTACTTGGGTAAGATCTATGGTATGAAAGAACCCTCGTTAATCCTTTCTTTTATTGTTTTACATGTATTAACATCACCTTTTTGCAAAGGGTATGATGAAAATTCTGCTCAGCTAGAGGAAAGAGAGGTTGGTTCAGATGTAAGCCACACACTGATTTGCAGCCCTACTCCTGCCCTTACCATGGGATTTAACGGTGACTAGAGATAAGTGCCAGGGTGAGACATCTCATTATGCATACTTTCTCCCTCCCAAAAGACAGTGACTTGGGAGGGTCCTTCCGGACCTTCGTGAAGCCTCTAGAAATTAGATGAGGGAAGAAAGGTAGACGAGACCCTATTATGATGACATAAGTTGATAAACCCTCATAATGGAATGATGCCTCTTTCAATGCTATTAATTTCAGTAGTCATTGATTCTCCCTTTTAGAGACTTTTTGTGGTGAATATCAGTCACTTCTCAATAAGTCTTCTTTTTACTTAACGAACCTCTCGGAGGTCCAAATGTTGAGGTGTCTCCTGGTGGAAAAAGCACAATGGGAAAAACATATTGAATTCATCATAAAATTGCAGCCCGATGTGGAGCTTATCATAAGAGGCATCTAACAGCGTCAGAGAATGGTAGTGGCTACGACGAACAAACGAGATGATTTAAGGACCCGCGTCCAGGAGGTGCCCACCAAGGCCCTAGATCCCATTGAGGAATGAAAGCGCCTAAAGCAGTCACTCAAGGAAACTCTCAATTCTGTAAAAGGTATGGAGGAGGAGGAGGTATTGCTGAAACACGAGATTGTAGCCACCTCCGGCTAGTATTTTGAGAAAGCGATGGAAGAAGTGTTCTTCTTCTAGCCAAACTTAGACTTTAGTTAAATGGATAAGTTTCAAGTGGTCCGAGATGTCCAGTAGGTGGATGACGAGTAAATCCGTATGTTTTGAACGTTTTTGTATTGTGTTCTCTCCTATAATATCTTAGTTTACTGTTTTTGAATGGTATTCCTATTTGTATAGCCCCATTTTTTTCTTGTAATTTGTTCTTAGTTCATAACTAGGCGGGGTTGAGTTATTAAGTGAGGAACTTTAATCCCTTAACCGTAAAAAAGGAGGCGGTTATTGTTCTTTATGAGGTTTTAGCGTATTAAACATCTTAAAGGGCGACAAGAATTATTCTTGGGGATCCATAATTTGGGATCACCTCTAAGGGAGCAATGATCCTTCTCAAGGATCCAGTATTTTGATTGAGTCTAGGGGTGGCAAGGGTCCCTCTTGGGAATCTAGTAGTTAGATTATATATAGGGGCGACAAGGATTCGTCTTGGTAATCCAACATTTTGATCGCCTCCTAGGGCGGCAAGGATCCCTTTTGGGAATCCAACATTTTGATCGCCTCTAGAGGCAACAAAGATCCCAACTGGGAATCTAACATTTAGGTCTCCTCTATGGGCGACAAGGATCCCTCTTGTAAATCTAGCATTTTGATCACCTATATGGGTGGCAATAATCCCTCTTGAGAATCCATCATTTTGATCGTCTGGGGCAAGGAGGATCCTTTCGAAAGCATCCCATTAAAGGATATCCAATGAGCTCCCTTGGTCTATGAGAGCTCTTTTAATATTCTAGTCATCATTATAAGGGAGGACGCCTGCTTGATTGAGGAAAACTATTGACTTCCTATTTAGTCAAGAGTCATGGCATGATTTTGCACATGCAATTAGGGACTAGATAAATTGTATTATCCACGTCTTCCCTCAGGGAGATCTCCCGTTCCACGTAAAGCACATGCCCTAGACTGCGGCTCATGTAGTAGGCGCCAAATGAAGGACATGTGATGTACTATTTGGTGGCCCTTATAAATATATCATAACAATACACACACACACACACACACATACACACACACATATATATATATATATATGTGTGTGTATGTGTGTGTGTGTAAAGAGATCTATTAAGGGTGGGAAGTTGGTCAATTTACCTTAAGGAGACGACTCCACCCGCCATTATTAGGGACTACCTCACCTTGAGTGCTCCCTACTCACCCAATCATGGAAAACATGGGAAAAGATGTTCGGTCATTTTGCAATAGAGTGCAATGAAAAAAAGAAGGAACCTCAAGGGGATGAAGCCAATGTTGCAAGACAAGAGTTTAATAAGGAGAACACGCTCTTGGTCATGATCACAAAAAGGGAATTTAGCAGTAACAGGTTGCGGGACAACATCAATAGCAGTTTTGGAAATGCTGCAGAAACATGTTGTAACCGGTTACGTCAAAGTTCTAATTAATTATAGGAACAAGAAAATGTCGTGATGAGTACGAAAGTTACATTTAAGTTCAGAGAAGAATGATATTTGGACTTTAGGTGTTTTACTCATATGATGTAGAAGAATGATTGGTTTGTTAAAATCAATCATTCCATGAAAAACAAAGTGAGGTTCGCAGATGACACCACTCTAGTGGCCGATGGGATCAGTGATGTTTTGATCATGAGAAAGGATGGCGTACATTCCTTGATCAAAGATGCGTTGTACATTTTAGGAATCAAGTGTAATTTTATAAGTATTAGCCAATTTCTTGATAAGGGTTACAAGATTCATATGGAGAACAAGGCGTTATACGTTATGGATGCAAACAAAGTTTTAGTCCTAAAAGCTCCTATGGATTCCAATAGAACTTTCAAGGTGTAGTTGAAGGTTATGGAGCATAGGTGTCTTGCTACAACAGTGAGTCGAGAAGAGTAGACATGGCATTATGGGCTTGGGCATCTCAACTTTAGAGATCTCAGTGCCTTGCAAAAGAAAGGAATGGTAACAGTGCTGCCATTGACCAACATACCAGCTGAAATTTGTGAAGAATATGTGCACGCGAAACAACATAAGGGTAACTTTAGCAATGATTCAGGTTGTAGAACTAAGAATCACCACAAGTGGTGTATTCAGATATGTATAGACCCATGCAAGTTAACTCGATGGGTGACAATAGATATTTTGTCACATTCATTGATGATCATAGTAATAAGCTATATACACACCTAATCAAGAGAAAGGATGAGGTATTCAAAGTGTTTAAGAAGTTCAAGTCCATGGTTGAGAGACAAAGTAGTCACAAGCTCAAAGTGCTCAGAACGGATGGTGGAGATGAATACGTCTCAAATGACTTTAGGAAGTTTTGTGATCAAGAAGGGATAGTACACGGGGTTGTACCATCTTATACACCGCAACAAACTAATGTTGCCAAAAGGAAGAATTAATCGATCATGAACATGGTGAGAAACATGTTAAAGGGGAAGAACTTACCGAAAAAGTTATGGGGAGAAGCGACATCCAGCGCTGCCTATTTCTTGAATATGTGTCCAACAAAGAAGCTTGAGAAGGTAACACCGGAGGAAGCATGGTAAGGATTCAAACTGAATCTGGACCATTTGAGATTTTTTCCAGGCAGCTTAGAAAGAAGCTAGATGATAAAGGAGAAATGATGATACTTGTAGGGTATCACTCCACCGGTGGTTACAAGTTGTATGATGCATTAAACATAAGGGTTGTGATCAGCGGAGACATCATTTTTGACGATATAAAGAAAATGCAGCAGCCTATAACTGATTACTAAAAAGTTGTAAACGGTTAAAACATTGAAAATTAAGTTTCTGCATAATTTGAGAGTGCGGAAACGCCTGTTTTTGAAGCTGGAATTGAAGAC
The DNA here is from genome assembly GCA_022829125.1 of Lathyrus tuberosus. Lineage (NCBI taxonomy): Eukaryota > Viridiplantae > Streptophyta > Magnoliopsida > Fabales > Fabaceae > Lathyrus > Lathyrus tuberosus. The sequence goes on from JALAZF010000680.1 coordinate 2,589,053, forward strand.
TCCAAGATTGTGAGATGTTCTGAGACAACGAAGTTAATGAAGATGGTGATTTCGTCCATTTTGCACTTATGGCCAAATCTAAACCCGTTAAAATGGAAGAGGCATTGAGTGATCCAAAATGGATTTGTGCTATGAAGGAGGAGCTGGAATTCATTTAGAAGAAAAAAACTTAGGAGTTGGTTGATATACTTGTGCAATATGCGACTGAACTTGGCATTTGGTGTCGGTATTATGAGTAGATTCATGGAGAGACTGAAGGTGTCGCACTTGGAAGCAGTTAAGAGGACCCTAAGATACGTCAAAGGATCGATTGGCTGCAGAATTCTCTTCCCGCAGTGGACATGGAAAGAAAATGCATTTTACTCAATTTTATCAATTCCAATTGGTACGGAGATAAATATGAGTGAAATTCTATAGCTGGATACATCTTTATGTTCAGTATAACACCAATCTCATGGTTTTTCAAAGAAGGAACCAGTAGTAGCACCATGTTCTGGTGAGGCCGAGTATATTGTCGCTTCGTTATGTGCATGCCAAGTTATTAGCTAATGAATCTATTGAAGGATCTAGGCAGCGATGAAGGTGACGTTGTAATGCTTCTGGTTGATAACGTTTCCGCGATAAGTCTTGCTAAGAACCCAATTGCACATGGGAGGAGCAAGCACATTGAGATGAGATTTCACTACTTGAGGAAACTTGTTAGTGAAGGAAGGTTGATAT